>OY731401.1:10258321-10721191 GCA_963425845.1 Sphenostylis stenocarpa
AAATGTGTGATGCCCCACACAGTGAGTAGTGAAGAGAAACAACAAAGTGTTTTTCCTTGCTTCCGGGCGTAATCACCGAGAGCAAGGTGAGCTCCAAGTGAATGTGCAGGTGGACTTTCTCGAGTTCACGTCCCAGCAAAAGAAGGCGTCCATGACTTTGATCCATCCGTGTCGATGTGGAAGGGAAACAAGATTGTTCCAAATATAATCGAGCGCTTTTGTCAAGGCGACCACCCATTCGCCCCCCCTTTCAAATCGACAAGATGGTCTTCTTAACATCGGTGAGTTTTCCAACCCTCGGATGTTCCCTTTTTCTATCGTAGTTCTACGAATGGCAACTTGATGGCAAAGGACTTGTGCTACGTAAGTATATGCCCCGCGGGCTGATATGGACCCCAATTTGGGCCATTTTACATAACAATCCGCATTCTCCGCAAGGTGGGCACATGTCGAACTCAGAAATTGAAACAACGCCAGACCGGAGTTCCGCAACAATGAACTAGTACCCTCGATGAAAACTTGATCGACAGTCTCTCCTAGTGGCTTGTTAGGCTTCGGCCGTCTTCGAATAGGGGATCTTCTGACTTTATTTGGAGCCCGGGCAAGATTTGGGGTCTACAGCAGCGACTTGTGCTGCAGGAGTATATGCCCCATGGCGGATATGGACCCTAGCCGATTTGGGCCATTTCAGCATAATTTCGTACTCCTCCAAGGTGGGCACCATGTCGAACTGTGGAAATTCGAAGCAGCGCAGACTGGAGTTCTAGAAATGAACTAACACCCTGATGAAAACTTGATCGGCAAAGATCTTCAGCAGGTCGAGAATCCGTCCATAGGATTTTTCAAAGTCGGAGCGGACCTCTGGCGGCATTATTGTGCAAAGCCGTTCCAGCTTCTCAGTATGGTACCGGGGAATGTCCACTTTCTTCAACTGTCTACTAGTCCCCTCCATTTTCTAAAACCAAAATGCATGTTTGATGAAAATGATGCTTATTGAATGAATGTGAGTGTTTATTTTTTATTTATCATGTTTTATTTCTGCATGATGTATGGTATTTGCGTATTTTTTGAAAATCAACTACCTATATGAATGATTTATGAGTATAATGTTTATGAACAAGGTCCCATTTATTGGATTTTTTATTGGATTTTTATTATTTTATTTTATAGCCTTTTATCTCTTCTGTCGGACTGCGTGGCTACTTAGCTTACAAAGAACCTGAAACCAGGCTAGCTAAAAGGCAGACTGTTCGAGATAAAAAATGGCTTTATGAAAAAGAATAATATTTAACGTCCCTTATCTCTTCTGTCGGACTGCGTGGCTACTTAGCTTACAAAGAACCTGAAACCAGGCTAGCTAAAAGGCAGATTATCCGAGATAAGGGTGTTTATTGCAAAAAAATGTTTTTTGTGATTTTTATGTTGTTTGGTTATGCTATGCAACAAAAAAATGCAACAAACAAATGTGCACACAATTCAATCATCCGCGAACAGCCGAGAAGTCGTTTTAATCACGAGGTAGGGTTTTCCTGCAGAAAAGTGCATCAGCGAAGGTAGGTTCTAACTGTTCTCACCAAGGCTAAGGCCCCCAAGGTGCCCCCATTATAGGGTCCCCACTCTCCAGCCTACCGACCATGCTTAGCACTAAGGACATAGTCAGTCTTTGTGCCAAAAGAGGAAGGTTATCACCTTGAGTGGTGGTTTCCGATCACACTGGTGGGCACAAGGCCATCACTACAACGAACTGAACCTGCCACCCACTCCCTATGGATTTCTCACTTGCCCCCGGGTATAGAGGGAACTGTTGTGTGCAAGGGTTTGTGTACAGTTTGTATTTCAAACAATTGCGTAAGTATAAACAGACAACAATTATTAAAGCCAAGCATTAAAACATGTTATAATACAAGGTAGGGTAAAAGCGTAATTTTCTTGGTTTATTTATTTTAAGCTGGCCCATCACTAAATGGGATCAACTCTCTAGGCTTCCCCAGCGGAGTTGCCATCTGTCGCCGCCATCAAAACGAGGCGGTCGGAGCGACACGATGGTTCTGACTTTCCAATTTTTGCATTTTAATGGTGTGGTTACAACACCTTTAGGTTGTCCGATAACCGGGCTGAACCTAGGGGTGAGGTTTTCGAAAAGACGTTCTTGGATTGTCCGATAACCGGGCTAACCCAAAAACTAATTTTGAAGGGTTCTTCTGGAGTCGCCACCGATGTTTTTACCGGAAACATCGGAAAAGGAGTTAAAAGGCGTTGGTTTTCGAAAAACCAACTTTGGTCATTAGAACCAGAGTTGGGTAAGGGAGTTAGTTACGCGTAAGGGAAGTGTTAGTTCCCTTACGACGCCCCTTTCGGGTTCCCTATGATAAGCCAGCTATTTAAATAAGTAAACCGGTGAAAATACGCTTTTACCCTTTATTTATGGAATTTAAAATTACGACTACATGACCCTAATATCTACTGCGCAGTTAAAAATAAAGCAGTAAAGGAGAGAGAGAATGTAGAAACCTCTGAGGCAAGCTTTCTATTAATTTCTTGAAAGTTAGGGTGCTTTTTGGCAGCCCTTCACTCTTTACAGAGTCGGGAATCTCTCGAAAACGTTATAAAAAACTCTAAAAAGCTCTCAGAAACTCCGGAAATGCTTCGGAGGGATTCTAGAAAGAGAATTTGAGGAAATGACTAGAGAGAGAATGGAAGAACTGTCTGAAATGAGGGGAATGACGCAGTTATTTATAGGGATTCACGCCTGTCAGGTCGAGACAACCGTCTCGCCAACCGGGAAGGCCGTCTCGCCATTCGCAAGTGGCGAGACGAAACGAGACGGCGGTCTCGACTTGCGCAAGTGGCGAGATGGTCGGTCTCGACCCTAAAAGGCGAAAATCCTTATTTACATGCAGAAAATCCCTCCTATCCTAATATGGGGCCTAATAGTCTCTCCTAATGGCTTCTCAGGCTTCATCCATCTTCGAAAAGGAGGTCTTCTGGTCTTTATTATGAGGTCGGGCAAGATTTGGGGTCTACACTTCCATTACTCTCTTCCACTTGTATTACTTCTATTAGCATCAATTTAGGCCCTAGAAATGATTTTATAACTAAAAAAAACCATAGTCTTGAATTTTAGAATTTTAGGCTATGAAGGAGGTGAGATTTTAGAGGTCTAATATGGTTGGAATTAAGGACTTAATTGGAGTATTTAATTGGCATGTAGGAGGCTACTTATAGGTGCAAAGAGGAGACCCAAAGATTTGGTAGATTATTTGATCAAGAGTTGCTCTTCACCAAGTTACAACATAAGGTAAGGAGTATGAAAATTTTTATGGTTCACTTTTGCTTGAAATAGCATTGGGAAGAAGTCTTTACTTCTAAGTTAATTAGAAATTTATTTGGAATTATTTGAATGCTATTTCTATTTTTGATGAATTTTTAAAGTTTTAGGATTATGTGAATTTTGTGGCTTCTAAATGGAGCAACTTGAGTGTATGGAACCTTGTATGATTATAAGGCATCCATGAGTGTTGTTTGAATCAATTGTGTAATAGTTAGTAATTTTATATGATTTATTGATGAATTTAGATTGAGAATTATCCTATTTCTATGTTTAGTATTATGTTAATTGTTTTAAATTAATTATTGATATATATTGTATGTATGTTATAAAGCATGATAAGTAGAAAATTATTGTGGAGTGTTTTTGTTAAGATAAATTAGCATGTAGAATTGCATTGAATAATTTGGTGGAATGGAGGAAAGGTGTGAGAAATGAACTATGTGAGAAAGGAAAATAAGCAAATGAAGAAAAAAATATATTTTTAGAACAATAATTGAATTTTTAGTGAATGTAGAAAAATATTTTAGAATTTTTTTTAAGTGAGAAAATAATGTTTAAGATATATTAAATTGAATTTTATAATTTAATTATGAAGTGAATTTTTATATTTTTATTCAATTAATAAATATTTTTCAAAAGTATTGGAATAATTTTGATTTAGGAGAAAATAATTAAGCGTAAGTGAAAATGAATTTTAATAATTTTGAGGAAATTATTTGCAATTATTATTATTATTTAAAAATAATAAATTAAAATTGAGAAAATTATGATTTTGAGTGATGATGAGTATGATGAGGTGGAAGGATGACTTTCTGAAAAGTAGAAGTGTTCTGGGCTGTTTCTGATTATTATATAGGTGTTTAAAAATGTTTTATGGGAATATCCGATTTACAGAATAGACTCTGTCATATTTTTTTTTTAGAAATAACCTAGAGTTATTTTGAAAAAGTTAAGATGTGATTTAAGTATAATGAGGTGAAACGAAGGTGAAAGAATGTGAAGAAGTTATGATAAGTCATGCATCATGTTCATGAGTTAGAGATGAAGTGTATGAGGAGGATATGGAAAATCAGGGTCGGTTCCATGCTAACCTCGGGGATGATTGAGTGTGATCGAGCTCACATGTGGCTTAGGCTCGCTACCTGAGCTGTGAGTCTCTCACTACCAAGCTTGATTATCATGACTAAAGTCCTAGGGTTTCCCATGATCAGTTGAGCTGGACAAGTAATTATAAGTATAGTACCACGAGGCGGTGAGAGGTTCCAGTGAAACTCCTGATCCTTCTCGGAAAAAGAAAGAATGAAATTGAGAAAAAGGAGAAAAGAGAAAGTGGTTTTGGGATCCCCATGGTCTTGCATACTAGGATATGTCCTAGAAAAGATTAGTGGATACATTGCATTCATAATATCATAACATTTGTGTGTTGATTGCTAGTATGTTTGTATGTGTAGTTTCTAATTAACTCAAAGTTATTTGCATGCTCAAAGTGAATATAAAGTTGTCTTACCCTTTCTGTGCATGTATTGTTATTATGAAATGTTTGCACAGGTGACGTTGAACACAACTCATCCCCTGTACCACCTCCAAGTAGAGTTTAAATACGATCACTGCAAGATCTAGGTAGAGGACTTGATCGGACACCACTACAGTGCTTCAAGAGAAACTTCATTTTAGTGGACGTACGAAATATATATAGTATTTGGTTAGGTTGTATAGTATATCTTTTGTCTTCTCTAGTCTTGTGAACCCTTGTAAAGGTGTATTTTGGGATAACTTTGTGTATATTTACTATCTGGTTATACTCGATACTTATGAATGATATGTATATTGTCGCCGCCATCAAAAGAGGCAGTCGGAGCGACGTAATGATTTTCATGACTCACGTTTTTGCAAAAAGTAGTCAACGCTTTTAGGTTGTCCGATAACCGGATTGAACCTAAAAACGAGGTTTTCGCAAAGGGTTTTATGGAGTCGCCACCGATGTTTTTACCATAAACATCAGATAAAGAAGAAAAGAAGGCATTGGTTTAGAAAAACCAACTTTGGCCGTTACAACCAGAGTTGGGTAAGGGAGTTAGTTACGTGTGGGGAAGGTGTTAGCACCCCACGACGCCCCTTTCAGGTTCCCTATGATGGACTAATTCATAAAATAAAGACTGAAAGAAACAATGCTTTTACCCTATTTATTTATCTACGGGAAAAATTTAAATGTCTACCTGACCCTAGTATCTAATGCATACAAGGAAAGTAGTAAAAGAAAGCAGTAAAAGAGAGAGAATAAAGAAAGAAACCTTCAAAGTGGGCTTTCTATTAATTGCTCACCAGCAAAAGAGAAAATACCTTCCCACCGAGTGTCAGATGTCTCAAAAGGAGACTTCCTTAACCGATTTCTACCTTAAATAGAAATCAGAAAGCTTACTCAAACTCTGGAAAGTGCTTAGAGTTATCCCGAAGTCTTATGAAAGCTTCTAGGATGAGAGAAGGGTGTGAAAATGTGTGGAATGAGGGAAATGGGGGTCCTATTTAAAGGGAACTGCGCCAGGAAAAGTGGACGATCGTCCATGGCAAAAAATGAGCATGGATGACTGTCTATTTAACATGGACAGCCGTCCATGGCTGAAAATAGGCATGGATGTCTGCTTGGTCCAAATGGACGACCGTTCATTGCCTGAAAATAGGTATGGATGACCGTCTGGGTAGCTTGGACAACCATTTGGGTGGCCTGGACGACCATCTGATGTTCCCGACAAAATTTTTGATTTTTATTTTCTTAGAAAACCTTCCTTATCTTAAATGGAACCTAAAAAAAGCTACTAGGGACTTATCAAAGTCTTGACCATCTTCGAAACAGATGATTTATGAATTTATTGCTAGGCTGGACAAGATTTGGGGTCTACAGCTACCCCCCCTTCACCTGACTGACCGGTCATTAGCTAGTGTACCAAGAGACTGGCTGGCAGGCGAAGGATTTTACCCTCTTGCCCGGTTGTCTTTTAGATGCTCCTTTGGTGCGGTAGCTGACCCTCCACATGATAAATGTGGTATGATGCTGTCTTCAGGATGCTTCCTTGCTGTGGAGGCTGACCCTTTGGACAATATGTGTGAAGCTTCAGGATGCTCCTTTGATACGGTAGCTGACCCTTCAGTTGATGAATAGGAAACCCCAGGATGCTACTTTGAAGCGGTAGCTGACCCCGTGGTTTTGGTTTGATGCCTCAAGATGCTCCTTTGTTGCGGAGCTGATCCTTCGTACGATGTGTGCAAATCCTGCTTTCAGGATACTCCTTTGCTACAGAGCTGATCCTTTTGATGGTGGATATGAAGGTATTGTCTTTAGGATACTCCTTTGTAATGTAGCTGATCCTTTGGATGATGTATGAAACTCTGTCTTCGGGATGCCCCTTTTGCTGTGGTGGTTGATCCTTTCGACAAAGAAAGTGGTGGCGGCTTACTGCTCTTGCTCATGCGCTGACTCCATAGGGAGTGATTTTTTATTTGAAGAGTGTTTTTGACTTTTGTAGAGTAGTCATCTGGTGAGCCGGGGATATTTTGGATTTTTGTGATAGCCATCCAACTTGTTGATTGCTGGGGATTTTTTATGAATGCCTTTTGGGTAGGCAGGAATCCACTGGGGATATGCTGATTCTGATGATGCCTCTGAGTAGGCAGATGCTTCATCTGAAATGAAGACTTTTTGGATGTACTGTTTTGTCTCTGAATAGACTGATATTTCCTTCGGGGATGTTGGTTTTTGCTTGCTAGGTCTTGCCTATGCATATGCAAATGACTCTCTGAGGATATAAGTCTTTGAATATTGCCTTTGCCGTAGGCTCACTAGGGATAGGTTCTTCCTTTTGGCGATCCACTGGGGAATTTTTTGTTTCCCTGGGGATCTAGTTTTTTAATGGCCCCTTGGGGGAATGGAGGTTTGACTCCTTGATTGATGTTGATGGGAAATGACTTTGTGAAGCTCTTATTTCGCTGGAATTTTCGATTTCTTGCTTTGGGTAATTTGTTCCTCTTTGAGGTGACCCGCTTGGGGATTTATTTGGTTTACCTAGAAATTAGGATTTTCATTTAATTTTGCCTTTTTCCGCGATTTATCTTTTTTTTTTCACAATTTGAAATTTGGCTTCTTTGGGATAATGCGTGTGCCTTTTTACTTTTTAGTTTCTTCTATGTACGCAAACTTTTTCCTCTTTTTTCTTTTTCATGGCCCACTTGGGGTTTATTGGCCTTCCTTTGTCATGACCTTTTCTTTCTTGGCATCTGCTGGGGATGAAGGGTTTTCTTTCTATCGGGTTTTCTGTTGTTTATGCCCCCTCTTTATTGGGAAAAAGGATGATGGTTGTAGTTTTGCGCTCTGGAAGCTTTTATTTTTCTCTAAGTCGTTTGATCAGTGACTACTTTCTTAAGGGGAGCTTTATTTGGAGATTCATATTGACGCTTCTTGTTTTCAATCACAAACATGAAGCCTAGCCTTCTTATATGAATGATTATTGTTTGTGAAAGAAGTTTTTATTTTTCATGATTTTGACAAAGTTGTTTTTATGTGACTATTTGTATGGATGCCCTACATGCAATCTATTTTTATTTTATGCATCTAAAAAAGTGACCGACATTCTCTTGCTGGACTTTCATGATCATGCTAATGGGCTCCTCTTTTATATATTTTTTTATTTAGCCAATTCTTTTGAGCAGACTGCCCTTTTGAGATTTTAGATTTAGCGGGCTGCCTTAATTTTTGCGTAGGATATCTTAGCGGTCTTTTTCCTTTTTATGAGTGCCTTAACTTTTGCCTAGATCGCCCTTTGCGGGTTTTCGATCTAGCAGGCTGCCCTAACTTTTGCTCAAGAATCTCCTAGCAGACAATATTCCTTTTTCATTTTTATTTTTCTTTTCCAATGCTTTCTTGTTTTAGGTGTGTGTTTTGACAAAAAGACTTTGTGCATATTCTATCAATAAAGAGGCATTTCCATAAGTTGGTTAAGGGAAAAGAAATGACAGAGGATTTTTATTGATATGTATGAACAAAATGTTTACAGAAGGATTACAACTGAATTTAGAAGAATGGCTTGGCCAAGGTTGGCTACACTGTATGGGCTTTAACAATCATGTCTATGATATCTGCCCCCTGGTTCTCCTAGTTGCTTCAGTTGAGATGCTCAGGCCCGGAGTGAAGACTATGCAAAGCTTGCCTGCTTCTGGAAGGATGTTACCTTAGCCGCCTTTCGATTTTTGGTTAAGGCAACCATTGCTCTCCTTTTTTTTTTAACCTCTAACTTTTTCCTAGGACTTATCCTAGTGAGGTGTATGGGCCCTATCTTTTGTTAGAATCGTGCAGCTGAATGTTCGCGTGGTCGGACAAAAACCAAGAGGGAGGCTGAATTGGTTTCTTAACAAAAAATTAGGTTTTCAAAATTTTCCCCAAATTTTACCGATTAAAAACTGTGTAAATGTAAATAGAGTAGAGATAGAATCTTACATAGGAGATTTATACTGGTTCGGATCAAAAGACCCTACGTCCAGTTGCTAATCACTCAAACAGAGGATTAACGCTGTCACTATGATCAAAGTTGTTACAAACAAATTACAATGGAAAAGATAAAGTAAAGAAAACACCTCTCTTGAAATCCACAAGAGATGAAGAACAGCTTTCCCCAGAGACGACACAACACACAATCCACTAAGAACTCCACTTAGTGATTCTTATCGCTTCTAGCCCACACCAGGTTCCAAAAGCCCCTTTTTCTTGCAACAAACAGTTCTCTGACACTCACGACACTTAACTTTTGTATGAAAAAGGTTGTTCTTATTTTCTGAGTGCCATAGAGAAGCTTAAGTAGAGAAATTAGGGTTTGGGAATTGGGATTTTCGAAACTAGGGTTCTTGGAAATAGGGTTTTCGAAAATAGGGTTGATTTGAAGTTAAAAATCAAAATCTAACTGAAATAATCGATTAAATGAAGTGTTAATCGATTATTACAGAGCCAAAACCAACAGAACCCCAAAACTCTCAGTTTTAATCGATTAAACCAATGAGCAGATACAGAAAATGGTTTTTCTCACTGTTTTAATCGATTATTTCACCAATTAATCGATTAAAGCCGAGCCCCTTTGATAAATTTGAGCTTTTTGAAGCTTCTAAGGTGCAGACTATGTACCGGCTATCTCAAACTCTAATATTACAGACTCAATCTAATCAAAACAGAGTTATTACAATATAAAACAAGTCTTCAACTCTCTAAGTCTTGTGTTCTTGAATCATCATCAAAATCAACAAGCTTCATGTCCATCAAGATCAACATCAAGTCCTTGAATGTTCAACAATCTCCCCCTTTTTGATGATGATCAAAATTATCTTTTAAAGCCTTGTAATAACCTGTTTTATTTGTCATACGAACAAACACATTAAACATACCAGATAATATTTAAAAACAATCATATTAGGCTTTAAATATTTTCTCCCCCTATTTTGATTAGAATAAAAAAATAATTCTTCTATTACAAACATAAGAGCTCCCCCTCAAAATATGCATAACTTAGAGATAACTCCCACTCAATCAAATCAATAACAGACACCACATTTTATTTCAGAGAGAAGCATTCATTACAATATAAGAAGAAAGAATAATTACAAATTTAAAATTCTTCACTATCATCACTATGAAAGTGTGCATCAAATCTATTTTCTAAACGACACACTTTATCATCTACATCAGATATACGGCGAATTATTTCCTCATGCCGTACTCCAGAAAGAGTGAAGAATGATTGCATTCTCTGATTCATGTCAGATAACATGTCTTCCATGGATTGTCGGGTTTCATGATGAGTAGAGGAAGTTCCAACACTTTGAATTTGATCAGAGGAAAACTCAACAGCAGGAGGCATATCTTCATCAGAATCTTCATTTTCATCACCTTGGTTTGGAACATCATCCTTGTGAACATAAATATCGTTGACGCGCACCATTTGTAGTTGGATCAAAGTGCTGTCGAGCATGCAATTCAGGTTATTTGTTCGTACTGCTTGTTCACCTTCGACATTTACTCCTTTGTATTCAAGGATGCGAGAGACAAGGAGAGCATATGGAATTTTGAAGGTGGGATGGCGTTTGGCTTTTAACATAGTCATGGTGACAAGAACGCCCCAATCTAAAGGCTCATTATTCATTATGGCATGAATAATACGAAGATCAATTGAAGAACATTGAGCATGATTTGTAGCCCGGGGACATAGGATCCAGACAAGTAGATGTAAAATCATGCGATCCTCCTTCTTCAAAGGTCCAGCAAGAAGGAGACGCCCAATCTCCATGGAGGGATTTCACAGAAAAGAACGGTAAGCTAAGAACCTGTCAAAATCATCTAACTCACCATACACGTTAATAACATCTTCTCTAATAGGAAAGTGAGCGACATTTTCCCAGATATCATCGTCAAGAATAATTGTGACACCTTTTACTCTAGAGGTAGCAATTTGATCTCTAAATTTGAACCTAGAGTAAAATACCCTAACTAAGTCAGGATAATACGTCCCTTGCATTTGGATGAAAGGGAGAACTCCTTGAATTTCAAGGAGGTTAGGAAAGTTGAATCCCCTATTGATGAACTGCTCACCAATAAGGAACTTAGGAGAAATAATAGCACGTTCCTTCCAATAGGACAGAAATTCTTGTCGGTCGTCTGCATCAGAAATCCATCCTTCTACAGAATTAGAATGGGGTTGAGATGAGGGTGCAAATCTTCTTCTAGTGGGGATTTTTGCACGAGAAGATGAGGCCATTGAAGGATTAGAAGAGTAACAAGAAGATTTAAGAGGACAAGTTAAGTGAGAAGAAGGCAAGATTGATAGAATGAGGCAAGAAAGCTTGATTTCAAGAGATAGAAGTGAGTAGAAGTGAAATGGAGGTCCCTATTTATAGCCAAGCATCTCCAACGGTCATATGAAAGTGAATAATGGTCAAAAGAGCCGTTGGCAACGGCTAGGAAACCAAACTTGCCAGGTTTAATCGATTAAAACTTAAATTAATCGATTAAACCAGTATCAGACCCAGTTAATCGATTAATTTGAGCTGTTAATCGATTAACACTGGTTTTAATCGATTAATGGACGAATTAATCGATTAATCTAGAGAGGAATGTCGTGTTTTGGTTGTTTTGGATGCAAATAATCGATTATAACTCCAATTAATCGATTATTCCAGAGAGTACATCAAATTTTTGAGGTTTATACACATGATAATCTATTAACATCCTACACAATGAATTATACATCACAACCATCCAAAAACTGTCTCATTAAGCAGAATTTAAGCTATTTCTAGTATCCCTAAGTCTCTTCTAAGATCATAGAATCTATCCTTGGGTAGAGGCTTAGTAAAAATATCTGCTAATTGATGTTTTGTATCAACGTACTCTATTTTACAGTTTCCTTTGCTGATATGATCTCTCAAAAAGTGATGTCTAATCTCTATATGCTTAGTCCTAGAGTGCATTACTGGATTCTTAGTAAGATTGATTGCACTCGTATTATCACACATCAAAGGTATGTCATTTAAAAATATACTATAATCTTCTAACTATTGTTTCATCCACAGAATTTGAGCACAACAATTACCAGCTGCAATATATTCAGCTTCAGTGGTAGATAAAGCAACACATGCCTGTTTCTTAGAATGCCAAGATACTAAGGATGAACCTAACAAATGACATGTCCCACTAGTACTTTTCCTATCAATTTTGCATCCACCATAATCAGCATCAGAATATCCTATTAAACTAGTACAAGCATCAGATGGATACCATAAACCAAAACCAATAGTTCCTTTTAAGTATTTTAAAATATGTTTTACTACAATTAGGTGAGATTCTTTTGGACAAGCCTGAAATCTAGCACACACACAGACATAATGCATAATATCAGGTCTACTTGCAGTTAAGTATAACAGTGAACCTATCATACCTCTATACATAGATTGATTAACTTCCAAACCTGATTCATCCTTGTATAAATAGCATGAAGTTCCCATGGGTGTGTTAGCTTCCTTTGAGGTGTCCATTCCAAACTTTTTAAGAATCTCTTTGCAGTATTTGGTTTGAGAGATGAAAATGCCATCTTTAAATTGCTTGATTTGTAGTCCAAGGAAGAATGTCAATTCTCCCATCATAGACATTTCAAACTCTCCCTGCATTATCTTAGCAAATTCTACACACAACGAATTATCAGTTGATCCAAAAATAATATCATCAACATATACCTGGACCAATAAGATATGTTCTTTAACTTTCTTTATAAACAGAGTAGAATCAATTTTTCCCCTAGAAAAATCATTTGATGTTAGGAAACTACTTAGCCTTTCATACCAAGATCTAGGAGCTTGTTTCAACCCATATAATGCTTTCTTTAATTTAAAAATATGATTAGGATAACTAAAATCTTGAAATCTAGGGGGTTGCTCCACATAAACTTCTTCTTTAATAAAACCATTCAAAAATGCACTTTTAATATCCATTTGATATAATTTAAATTTCATCAAAGATGCATAAGCAAGAAGTAGGCGTATAGCCTCTAACCTGGCAACAGGAGCATAAGTTTCATCATAGTCAATACCTTCCTCCTGACAATAGCCTTTGGCAACAAGTCTGACTTTATTCTTTGTTATGTTTCCATCTTCATCAAGTTTATTTCTAAATACCCATTTAGTTCCAATTACTTGATGTGATTCTTCTCTTAGGATCAATTCCCAGACTTGATTCCTTTCAAATTGGTTAAGTTCCTCTTGCATAGCTATGCACCATTGGTCATCTTTAAGTGCTTCCTCAACATTTTTGGGTTCTATCTGTGACACAAAAGCTACAGACATGCAGAAGTTAGTCATATTTCTAGTTCTTACCCCTTTTGAGAAATCACCAATGATATTGTCCATTTAGAGTCCTCTTGGTGATTGTCATTCTTTTGCTAATTCAGGTGTTTGAGAAGGCTCATTTTCTTCCAAATATAATTCATCAAGAGCCTCTCTTATATACTCATCATCACCTGCAAGTTCTTTATTTGAATCAAGAGGATTTCCCCCAAGGCCTACAATCTCATTAAAAGTAACATGAATAGATTCTTCAATATTTAAGGTTCTTCTATTAAACACCCTGTAAGCCTTGCTAGTTAATGAATAACCTAAGAAAATTCCCTTATCAGCTTTTGAGTCAAATTTTCCTAAGTTGTCCTTTCCATTATTTAACACAAAGCACTTACATCCAAATATTTTCAAATGAGCAACATTAGTCTTTCTACCATTTAACAATTCATAGGGAGTTGATTTTATAATTGGCCTAATGAGCATCCTACTCAAAACATACTAAATGATCAATTTTCTTTCAATAAATACAAGAGACAAACAATTCATTTAACTATAGGAACCCAAATATATTTTTCTTTAGGAACACCAAAATGCTTAATTTTACATCTATTTGAAGTATGACCATGTTTCATACAATAAAAATATGCTTTTGATGTAGCTTTAGAATAAGATGCGTTACTTACAAAACATGCTCTAGATCCTTTTTCAACCCATACTCTTTTATTTTTCCTTTTAGCCTTTTTCAAAGGAACTTGATAATTTACATTATTTTGAGCAAACACCATTTCATGCTTCTTAAGATCATCTATTTCCTTTTCGGCTTCGTCTAGTAAATGGTTAAGAATATCTATGTTATATTCATGCTCTTTACAAGTTGCACATGCTAGGTTCTTATCATTATCCTCATCTAAACATACAATTTTCGTTTCTAATAATTCATTTTCTTCTAAACATGTGATTTTTGTTTTTAAAGAGTCAATTTCCTTTTCGGATCTACTTAAATTCTTCTTTACAACTTTATATTCATTTTTCAAATTCTTAAAGGCGCTAAACAATTCATTGTAAGCATTTTGCAATTCATCATAGTTATTATCATCATCACTAGAAGATGTGTCGGAATCACTTACCTCAAAATCGGACGATATGTTGTCATTTGCCATTAAGCAAATATTGGCTTCTACTTCCGAGTCACTTGATTCCGAACTTGAATCACTGTTGTCCCAAGCTATATAAGCTTTCTTTTTGAATAACTTTTTGCCTTTGATTTCATCGTTCTTCTTATTTGGACATTCGGTCTTTACATGCCCTGCTTCACCACAACCATAGCATTTTATATTTACGGAAGTACTTTCTCTTACCTTTCCCTTACCTTTGAATGGATGCCTTCCTTTTGCTTTCATGAATTTGGTGAACTTCTTTATCATAAGACTCAACTCTTCTTCTTCGTTTTCTGAGTCTTCTTCTTCCTTTTTATTTTTACCTTTGGAAATTTCGGTTTTGAAGGCTAAGTTCTTCTTTTGAAGTTGTCCTTCTTCTTCATTTAGCCTTCCAAGCTCAAGCTCATGCTCTCTTAGCTTTCCAAAGAGCGCCGCCATTGACATAGTGGCAAGGTTTTGGGACTCCGAGATGGCCGTCACCTTAGGTTGCCATTTCCTATCCAAAGATTTTAAAATTTTAACATTCAATTCATCAACGTCAAAGATTTTACCTAATCCGGTGAGATGATTCACAATATGAGTGAAATGCTTTTGAACGTCGAATATCATTTCGCCTTGTTGCATTCGGAACATCTCGTATTCTTGGATTAAGGAATTTTTCCGTGCTCTTTTAACGTCGTCAGTACCTTCGTGGGTCACTCTTAGCATTTCCCACATCTCCTGAGCACTTTTACAAATAGAGATCCTGTAAAACTCGTCAAGGGTTAGAGCAGATGAAATTATATTTCTAGCCCTAACGTCAAATTGAGCTTTTCTGTTTTCCTCTGCAGTCCATCTAGAAAAAGGTTTGGGAACGTCAACACCGTTCTCAGTAACTTTAGGAATATATGGACTGTTTAAAATAGCGTCCCAAACGCCTCTATCAATAGACTCTAAAAAGATTTGCATTCTTACCTTACAGAAAGGATAATTTTGACCCGCAAAAAGTGGGGATCTGTTGATAGACACACCTTCGGCAAAAGTTTGATTTTGTCCGGCCATTTTTGAAAAGTTTGAATGATTATCAAAGCAAGCTCTGATACCACTTGTTAGAATCGCGCAGGAGAATGTTCGCGTGGTCGGACAAAAACCAAGAGGGGGGTGAATTGGTTTCTTAACAAAAAATTAGGTTTTCAAAATTTTCCCCAAATTGTACCGATTAAAAACTATGTAAATGTAAATAGAGTAGAGATAGAATCTTACACAGGAGATTTATACTGGTTTGGATCAAAAGACCCTACGTCCAGTTGCTAATCACTCAAACAGAGGATTAACGCTGTCACTATGATCAAAGTTGTTACAAACAAATTACAATGGAAAAGATAAAGTAAAGAAAACACCTCTCTTGAAATCCACAAGAGATGAAAAACAGCTTTCCCCAGAGACAGCACAACACACAATCCACTAAGAACTCCACTTAGTGATTCTTATCGCTTCTAGCCCACACCAGGTTCCAAAAGCCCCTTTTTCTTGCAACAAACAGTTCCCTGGCACTCATGGCACTTAACTTTTGTATGAAAAAGGTTGTTCTTATTTTCTGAGTGCCATAAAGAAGCTTAAGTAGAGAAATTAGGGTTTGGGAATTTCGAAACTAGGGTTCTTGGAAATAGGGTTTTCGAAAATAGGGTTGATTTGAAGTTAAAAATCAAAATCTGACTGAAATAATCGATTAAATGAAGTGTTAATCGATTATTACAGAGCCAAAACAAATAGAACCCCAAAACTCTCTGTTTTAATCGATTAACAGGCCTGTTAATCGATTAACAGGGGTGTTAATCGATTAAACCAGTGAGCAGATACAGAAAATGGTTTTTCTCACTATTTTAATCAATTATTTCACCAATTAATCGATTAAAGTCGAGTCCCTTTGATAAATTTGAGCTTTTTGAAGCTTCTAAGGTGCAGACTATGTACCGGCTATCTCAAACTCTAATATTACAGACTCAATCTAATCAAAATAGAGTTATTACAATATAAAACAAGTCTTCAACTCTCTAAGTCTTGTGTTCTTGAATCATCATCAAAATCAACAAGCTTCATGTCCATCAAGATCAACATCAAGTCCTTGAATGTTCAACATCTTTTGCCCAGGACGCCCTTTGCAGGTTTTCATCCTGACGGGTCTTGAGCAATGCCTTCAAGCGTATTACTTCTTCACCGTATCCTAATTAATCGGGTGCTGAAGTTCTTCTCCGTCCATGTTGGTGAGGATAAGAGCTCCTCCTGAGAAGGCTCGCTTGACCACGAAGGGCCCTTCGTAGTTTGCCGCCCATTTTCCTAGTTTATCTTTTTGGGCCAGAAGTAACTTCTTTATCACTAAATCCCCTTAGCGATAAGTGCGGGAGTTGACCTTCTTATCGTAAGCCCTTTTGATCTTCTTTTGGTAAGCTTGTCCACGACATATGGCGTCCAATCATTTTTTTTCGATTTGGTTCAATTGATCGTACCGATTTTGGACCCATTCTTCTTCTGTCAACTTCGCTTCCATAATAACTGGCAGGGAGTGCATTTCGAATTCTACTAGAAGTACGACCTCCATGCCATATACAAGAGAAAATGGGGTAGCTCCTGTGGAGGTCCGTACAAAAGTCCGATATCCGTGAAGGGAAAAGAGCAACATCTCATGCCAATCTTTATAAGTTATTACCATCTTCTGGATGATTTTCTTAATATTCTTATTGGCTGCCTCTACTGCACTGTTTATTTTAGGTTGGTATGGAGAAGAGTTATGATGCTGTATTTTGAAATCTTGGCACAACTCTTCCATCATCTTATTATTCAGATTAGTCCCATTATCAGTAATGAGACGATGAGGGATGCCATACCGACACAGGATATTTTTCTTGATGAAGGTGGTCACTGCTTTCTTGGTCACATGTGCGTAGGATGCCGCTTCTACCCATTTGGTAAAGTAATCAATGGCCATCAGAATGAAGTGGTGACCATTGAATGCCTTAGGTTCGATGGGTCCAATAATATCCATGCCCAACATAGCAAACGACCATGGTGTAGCCATAACGTTGAGAGGTATTGGTGGAACATGAACATTGCAAGCGTAGACTTGACACTTGTGACACCTTTTAGCGTATTGATGATAATCACCTTCCATTGTGGACCAAAAGTATCCTGCTCTGAGGATTTTCCTAGCCATGACATGCCCTGGTGTATGAGTCCTGAAGATTCCCTCATGGGTTTCTCTAATCAGCATTTCGACTTCTTTCGAGTTCACACACCTCAATAGAGTGGAGTCGAAATTCTTTTTGTAGAGAATTTCTCCGATCAACACAAATCTTACGACCCTCCTCCAAATGGTCCTTTTATCATTATCGTTAATTCCCTCAGGATATTCACCCTTCATGAGGTATCACTTGATGTCATGATACCAAGGGGATTTGTCTTCCTCGCTGGTTACTGCCATGCAAAAAGCTTGTTTGTCATACAGCCTAATCAAGATAATCGGTATCTCATGTTCTTGATTTGAGGCGAACATGGATGACAAAGTAGCGAGGACATCTGCAAACTGATTGTCTTCCCGAGGGACGTACTCGAAAATGGCGTTTTCCATCATCGAAATCATATTATGAATGTACTCTAGATATGGGATCAATTTGGAGTTTCTGGTTTCCCATTCGCCCTTGAGTTGGTAGATAACAAGGGATGAGTCATCGAAAACTTTGAGCTTAGTTACCCTATGATCTAGAGCCGCTTGGATTCCCAAGGCGTAGGCTTCATATTCGGCCATATTATTGGTGCAATTGAAGTTTAGCCTGGCGGTCACAGGGATGTACCTCTTTTCAGGGGATATTAAAATAGCTTCTATCCCGTGTCCAAACATATTCGAGGCTCCATCAAAGAACATGGTCCATGCATCATCTTCGGGTTCTTCGTGTTGGATATGCATGATATGCTCATATGGAAAGTCGTCTTGTAGGGATTGATATTCGTCTATTGATCCATGTGCTAGGTAGTTTACTAGAGGACTACCCTTGATAGCTTTTTGAGTGACATGGATGATGTCAAATTCGGATAGAAGCACTTGCCATCTCACTATCCTTCCGGTCAAGACAGGTTTTTCGAACAGATATTTGATTGGATCCATTTTGAAAACCAACGAAGTCATATGTCTAACCATATATTGCTGGAGACGTTGAGTTGCTCACACCAATGCACAACACGTTTTTTCGAGTGGTGTATAACGAGTCTCATAGTCTAGGAATTTTTTGCTGAGATAATATATGGCTTGTTCCTTGTTTCTTGTATCATCCTGTTGACCGAGCACACATCCCATTGATTCTTCGAGGACTGATAGGTAGAGGATTAGAGGTTTCCCTTCAGTGGGCGGTACCAATACTAGTGGATTGGTCAAGCACACCTTGATCTTTTCAAATGCTTGCTGGAACTCTTCATTCCAAACTGTTGGTTGATTTTTGCACAACAACTTAAAAATGGGTGCACATTAATCTGTGAGTTGTGTGATGAACCTTGCTATGTAATTGATTCATCCCAGAAACCCTCTGATCTCCTTTTCAATTTTTGGTGGGGGCATTACTAAAATTGCCTTGGTTTTATCGGGGTCTACCTCTATTCCTTTCTTGCTGACGATGAACCCAAGGAGTTTACCCGACCGCACTCCAAATGTACACTTAGTTGGGTTTAGCTTAAGTTAATATCTTTGAAGCTGATCGAATAGTTTCCTCAAATATCGAATGTGGTCCATTTCTTTCTTGGAGTTGGTAATCATGTCATCGACATACACTTCTCTTTCTTTGTGGATCATGTCTTGGAAAAACGTTACCATTACCCTTTGATAGGTAGCCCCTGCGTTTTTTAGTCCAAAAGGCATGACTCTATAACAGAACGTTCCCCACAGTGTGATGAATGAGGTTTTTTTTCTATCTTCAATGACCAACTTAATCTGGTTGTACCCCGCATATCCGTCCATGAAGGAATATAGTTTGTTTGTAGCGAAGTGATCTACCAACATATCAATATGTGGTAAGGGAAAAACGTCTTTTGGGCTTGCACAATTTAGATCCCTGTAGTCCACACATACTCTAATCTTTCCATTCTTCTTGACGACTGGTACGATGTTGGCTAGCCATTCAGGGTATTTGGATACTTTTAAGAAGTTAGTGTCCAGTTGTTTCTATACTTCCTCCTTGATCTTGAAGGACCAATCGGGTTTCATTCTTCTAAGTTTCTGCTTTATCGACCGAAAACCCTCTTTTAATGGTAATCTTTGCTCCATTATGCTTGCATCGAGCCCAGGCATGTTATGGTAAGACCATGCGAATACGTCCACGTATTCTTTCAATAAGCGTATTAACCCTTCTCTAATGTTACTGTCAATCTGGGTGTCGATATTTACTTCCTTCTTATCGTCTCCTTGTCCCAAATTGATGGCCTCTATTTCTTCTTGATAGGACTGTATGGAGCGAGCTTCCTTTCTAGCAATCTCTGCATGTCTGGGGAAATGGTCCCCTGCTCACTGTCGGATTCGACCCATTCGCCTTCGGCTTCCGGATCCCACGAAGAATCATCAATCATAGACATGATTTTTTTTAAGGTTCTATTTAGGTATAGATTTTATTATTCAATTATTTTGAAATAATAATAAATAGAAGAGGGAAAAGAATAAAAATGAATATGGATGAAAAATACCTTATGTATTAAAAAAGGAATATGTACAAATGCCCTTTTAATCAGTGATCTCACAGTCACGGGCTAGGACCACAAGAAATACAAGGAAAGCTTATAAAAAGGAACCCTAACAGCTAGTCCTCCCTATCCAACCCTATCCCTCTGGTTGTGACAGAGGCTTAACGTCTATGCTGGGGACAGGAGCATGAAAGGTGACCCACCTGACATCTATCAATTCCTGGACCTTGTATTTTAAGGCCCGACAAGTTTCCACTGAGTGCCTGGGAGCGCCTGAGTGGTGAGCACATTTCTCATTGGGCTTGTCGCCGCCGTAAAAAACGAGGCGGTCGGAGCGACGCGATGGTTTTATCGACCCTCTTGTTTTCGCGTTTTTATTGGTGGTTACAACGTCCTTAGGTTGTCCGATAACCGGGCTAACCTAAAGACGAGGTTTTCGAAAGGTGTCCTTGAGTTGTCCGACAACCGGGCTAACCCAAGGACTTATTTATTTTGGGTTCTATGGAGTCGCCACCGATATTTTTACCATAAACATCGGAAAAGGGGTTTTAAAAAGGCGTTGGTTTTCGAAAACCAACTTTGGTCATTAGAACCAGAGTTGGGTAAGGGAGTTGGTTACGTGCGAAGGGAGTATTAGTCCCTTTACGACGCCCCTTTCGGGTTCCCTATGATAGGCCGGCTTATTTTTATTGATAAACTAGAAAAACGCACTTTTGCCCTTTTTATTCTGCGGAATTTAAAAGTATGACTACATGGCCCTAATGTCTACTGCATAATTTAAGATAAAAGCGGTAAAGGTGGAAAGAGAGAATTTGAACCTCCGAAGCACGCTTTTTATATTAATTCTCTGGAAAAATAGGGTGCTTTATGGCAGACCTTCACTCTACAAGACGTCTGAAACCTCTCGAACGCCGAAAATCACTCTTGAAAACACTCGGAAACTCCGAAATGCGTCTGAGGGATTCTAGAGAGAAGTTTTTAGAGAGAAGGGAGAGCTATGCAGCCGTGGGTTGTGGAAATGAGGGGTGGAGAGCCCCTATTTATAGGTTTTCGCGCTGTCAGGTGGCGAGACCGCCGGTCTCGCTCGACAGCAACGAGACCGCCGTCTCGCACAACGAGACCGCCGTCTCGTTTGACATAAGCAACGAGACCGGGTCTCGGGTGAACGAGACCGCCGTCTCGCTTTCGCAGTCAACGAGACCCCGGCTCGGGTGAACGAGACCGCCGTCTCGCTCAGTAGTCAACGAGACCCCCGGCCTCGGTGAACGAGACCCCGGTCTCGTTCGCAGGCAACGAGACCCCGGTCTCGTTGAACGAGACCCCGGTCTCGCTGAACGAGACCCCGGTTTCGCTGAACGAAACCCCGGTCTCGTTAGACGAGACGGCGGTCTCACTTGCTACGCGAGGCGAAACGGCAGTCTGGGTCATCCAGAAGGTGGTCTCGTCCCTTCGAGGCGAGAAAACTTATCTTTCGGCCCAAAAAACCTTCCTATCTTGGTACGGGAGCCTAATAGTCTCTCCTAGTGGCTTGTTAGGCTTCGACCGTCTTCAAATAGGGGATCTTCTGACTTTATTTGGAGCCCGGCAAGATTTGGGGTCTACAGCTGCCCCCTTTACCCGTCCAATCGACTGCCGGCCTTCGTTGTCGGGATGATCGACCGGGGGTAAAGGAGTTGACCCTCTTGCCTGGTTATCTTTCGGATGTCCCGTCTTGTGACGGATGATCCTCTCGGGGAAATGTTGTGGTCGTGTACCTCCGAGATACTACTCTTGACGTAGCCAATCCCTTTGGTTGACACGTGGTAGAACCTCCGTGATACTACTTCGACATAGCCGATCCTTCGGCTGATGAGTATAAACCCCCCATCAGTCGGGTACAGTCCACCGCGTAGGACCGGTGGTGGTGGCGGCTCATCGCTCAGGTAGCTCATGCGCCGACTTTCTGGGGAATGATTTTTGTGCTCGTGCACTTCCAGGATACTACTTCTGACGTAGCCGATCCCTTCGATGGACACGTGGTGGGACCTCCGGATACTACTCCTGACGTAGCCGAACCTTTGGTTGATGAGTATAAACCCCCCATCAGGCTGGTAGTTGCAGTCCGTTGTGCGGGACTGGATGGGTACGAGCCCCCCATCAGGGCAGTACAGTCCGTTGTGCGGGACCGGATGGGTATGAACCCCCCATCAGGGTGGTACAGTCCGTTGTGCGGGACCGGATGGGTATGAACCCCCCATCAGGGTGGTATAGTCCGTTGTGCGGGACCGGATGGGTATGAACCCCCCATCAGGGTGGTAATGCGACTTACTGATCTGGCTCGGGCGCAGATCAAGCGCAGCTCTCTGGGGAGTGCTGCTTGTGTTGATTTGACTGCTTTTCGGATTTCTTGAATAGTCATCCGGGCCATGCCGGGGATTTTGTTGGTGGTCAAAACGTTATTGGTTGGTGCGATTGTTTAACCCTGCCTTTTTCTCGCGGTTTATCTCTTTTTTCCTCGCGATCTTAGGGTTTTGGCTTTTTCCTTGAGCATACGTCTTTTTTACTCTTAGTTTTTTTTGTTTTTACTTGTCGCCGCCGTCCCTTCCGACGTCCCGGGGGGACGTCTTAGAAACGTTTATGCGAGCGGTCGCGAAAAGATGGTTTAGACTCGCGTTTTTGTTTTAAAAGGTTTTCGAAAAGAGGTTCTTATGGAGTCGCCACCAATGTTTTAACCTTAAACATTGGAAAAGGAAAAAATGTTGATTTTAAGAAAAACCGCACTTGGCCATTATAACCAGAGTTGGGTAAGGGAGTTAGTTACGTGTGGGGAAGGTGTTAGCACCCCACAACGCCCCTTTCGGGTTCCCTATGACAGATTAATTCATTTAAATAAAGACTACAAGAAATTACGCGATTACCCTATTTTATTACATAATATTAAATGGCTATCTACATGATTTTATTCTATATTGCATGCATAAAATGATTAATAAAGCTAAATAAAGCAATAAAAGAGACAAAATAGCTATCTACATGATTTTATTCTACATGGCATAAATAAAGCTAAATAACACAATAAATAAAGCAATAAAAGAGAAGAGAATTGAAAAGAACCTCCGTAGCAAGCTTGATATTGAGAATCTCGAACCGTGAGGATGCGTTTTGGCAACCCCTCTCTCTACACAGACTCTCCTCACCAATACAGGATCGACTCTACTAAAAATTTAAAGAAGAATCGAATGCCGGAATATAATTCCTTAACCGATTGTTACCTATTTAAGGCAATCGGAAAGATCATTCAAGAGAGGGAGAGAAATAGACAAGTGCTCTGAGTTTTAGAAAGTGTTTCAGAGCTCTCTGGGATGTCTGTGGTGTGAAAAAGTGGCAAATGAGCCTCCTATTTATAGTTTTTCGCAGCTGGCGCACTTTGGGACGCGCCGTCCGGGTTGGGACGGCCGTCCGGACTCGGGACGGCCGTCCCAAATGGCAAATTTACACGTAACGGGACCCCCAGGAAGGCCGGACGGCCGTCCCACTTAAACCGGGTTTGGGACGGCCGTCCCACATTCGGACGCGCGTCCCAACCGCTGACTGCAGCTGGGACGGCCGTCCCACTTTTGGGACCGTGGTCCCGGCTCGTTTTGTCCAGGTTTCGTGTTCTAGGACCCCGGAAGCTTTCCTTTCCTTTTTTGGACATAGATTGATGCCGATGTGTGTCCGTTGAAGCTTTATCTTCATATAGGAAGTCTTCTTGGCCTTCATTAAGATGCCGGCGAGCTTTGTCTTTGTGTAGGAAGTCTCTTTTGGCTTTTACCGTGTGAATGAGTGAACTCCGTCTTCCGTTGTGGGAGGTCCTTCTTGGTTTTTCTTTGATATGAAGCCGGTGAACTGTATGAAGTTTCCCTAGCTTTTATTTGAGAGGCCGGCAAAATTAGGGGTCTACAGCTGCCCCCCTTCACCCGCCTAACTAATTCGTTGGCTTTAACATGCCGACATAATTAGTTGGTAGGGGAAGGAGTTAACCCTTTGTCTCGGCTATCCTTCTGGATATCGCTCCTTGCCGATCCTCCGGATGATAAATATCTTGATAGGTACTAACCCCTATCCGGTTTAAGTCTCGTATTTGACTAGACTTTTGTGGGTACTTACCCCCACTAGGTATGAAGTTTTTTGTAAGCCCCGTTCTGCAAGGCTTAGGTGAGTATGTACCCTCACCCGGTATGAAGTTTTTTGTAAGCCCCGTTCTGCAAGGCTTAGGTGAGTATGTACCCTCACCCGGTATGAAGTTTTTGGTAAGCCCCGTTCTGCAAGGCTTAGGTGAGTACGTACCCCCACCCGGTATGAAGTTTTTTGTAAGCCCCGTTCTGCAAGGCTTAGGTGAGTACGTACCCCCACCCGGTATGAAGTTTTTTGTAAGCCCCGTTCCGCAAGGCTTAGGTGAGTATGTACCCCCACCCGGTATGAAGTTTTTTGTAAGCCCCGTTCTGCAAGGCTTAGGTGAGTATGTACCCCCACCCGGTGTGAAGTTTTTGGTAAGCCCCGTTCTGCAAGGCTTAGGTGAGTATGTACCCCCACCCGGTATGAATTTTTTGGTAAGCCCCGTTTTGCAAGGCTTAGGTGAGTACGTACCCCCACCCGGTATGAAGTTTTTGGTAAGCCCCGTTCTGCAAGGCTTAGGTGAGTACGTACCCCCACCCGGTATGAAGTTTTTGGTAAGCCCCGTTCTGCAAGGCTTAGGTGAGTACGTACCCCCACCCGGTATGAAGTTTTTTGTAAGCCCCGTTTTGCAAGGCTTAGGTGAGTACGTACCCCCACCCGGTATGAAGTTTTTGGTAAGCCCCGTTCGCAAGGCTTAGGTGAGTACGTACCCCACCCGGTATGAAGTTTTTGGTAAGCCCCGTTCGCAAGGCTTAGGTGAGTACGTACCCCCACCCGGTATGAAGTTTTTGGTAAGCCCCGTTCTGCAAGGCTTAGGTGAGTATGTACCCCCACCCGGTATGAAGTTTTTGGTAAGCCCCGTTTTGCAAGGCTTAGGTGAGTATGTACCCCCACCCGGTATGAAGTTTTTGGTAAGCCCCGTTCTGCAAGGCTTAGGTGAGTATGTACCCCCACCCGTATGAAGTTTTTGGTAAGCCCCGTTTTGCAAGGCTTAGGTGAGTATGTACCCCCACCCGGTATGAAGCTTTTTGTAAGCCCCGTTTTGCAAGGCTTAGGTGAGTACGTACCCCCACCCGGTATGAAGTTTTTTGGTAAGCCCCGTTCCGCAAGGCTTAGGTGAGTACGTACCCCCACCCGGTATGAAGTTTTTGGTAAGCCCCGTTCTGCAAGGCTTAGGTGAGTATGTACCCCCACCCGTATAAGTTTTTTGTAAGCCCCGTTTTGCAAGGCTTAGGTGAGTACGTACCCCCACCCGGTATGAAGTTTTTTGGTAAGCCCCGTTCTGCAAGGCTTAGGTGAGTACGTACCCCCACCCGGTATGAAGTTTTTGGTAAGCCCCGTTCTGCAAGGCTTAGGTGAGTATGTACCCCCACCCGGTATAAGTTTTTTGTAAGCCCCGTTTTGCAAGGCTTAGGTGAGTACGTACCCCCACCCGGTATGAAGTTTTTTGGTAAGCCCCGTTCTGCAAGGCTTAGGTGAGTACGTACCCCCACCCGGTATGAAGTTTTTGGTAAGCCCCGTTCTGCAAGGCTTAGGTGAGTATGTACCCCCACCCGGTATAAGTTTTTTGTAAGCCTCGTTTTGCAAGGCTTAGGTGAGTACATACCCTCACCCGGTTCTCGGCGACTTATTGTCTCCGATCATGCGCCTATTCCGTGAGGAATGATTGATTTTCTTTCTTTTTGACTTTTCTATTTTAGTCATCCTGTTCTACCGAGGATTCTTCGTTGAGGAATTTATTGGGGACTTTGATTGTGCCTCTTGATTAGACAATTGCTTCAGCGATGGTGAAGACTTTTATGCTTTTGGGCTTGCATTACCTCTCGCATAGGTTAATTTCCCATTTCTTTGGGATATTAGCTCTTTGCTTATTTTGAGCAAACAGTAGTTCCGTTGTAAGCTCACCTAGTGAAATTTTTTCTTTTGAGAATTTGATTGCTCCGATCGAGATCTCTTTTGAATTGCCCCCTTAGAGGGAAAATGGAGTTTTTGACTCCTTATTGCTTGAACTGGCTTTTGTCTATGCTTTTATTTCTGCTGGGGAATGGGTTTGTATGTGCGCCTTTTATGCACGTTAGATGGAAAGATATATATTTTCTCTTCTCTTTGTAATGATCCCCGGGGAATTTTATTGGCTTCCTGGGGATGGAAATTTCTCTTTTTCTCGCTTTTGTAGATTTTTCTTGATGTGCTCTTCTTGGGGATTTTCTTTCGGCTTTTTCATGCAAGTGGCCTTTGTTGGAGGATGAAAGGCTTTTCTTTTCTTTCTTTTTGTTGCCCCCTAGTGATTTGGGTGATTTGGTTCTGTGCTTTCTTCGATGGACTCTTGTGTAGTCTTTATTCTCTTTTGGGGAATGAAACGGAGACTCTTGCATGAGTGTGCTTGATGACTCATGTGGTGATGAAGCTGAGTCGTGAGGTAATCTTTTTGTCTTGCCTCTGGAGTAGGCAAGGGTCCGCTTGGGGATGATCAAGCCTTTCCGTTGGCTCTTTTCCATTTTTGATGTACCTTCTTTTATTGTTGGTTGGAACTATTTTCCTTAAAGCTCCTTATTCTGCTGAAATGGTTTTTGGTTTTGTCTTTTGCGATTTTGATTTTCATATGGAGACTAGATTCTGGCGCCTCCTGTTTTCAATCACGAGTATGGAGACTAGCCTCCTTATATGCATGTTTAATATTCTTGTTTGAAGAAAATTATTTTTTTTTTTTTTTTTTTTTTTATTTTGACAAAGTCGTATTATGCAACTATTTTGTGTGTGGATGTCTTAGATGCAATCTAATGTTTGTTTATTTTTGATGCATTTAGAAAGTGACTGGCCTTCTCCCATTGTCTTTCTTATGAATACGCCGGTGGGCTCCTCTTCTATGACCATGATGATGGTCTTCTCTTTTACTCATCTTTTGGTTTTAGCCCTATCTTTTGCCTAGACCGCCCTTTACGGGTTTTCGATCTAGCTGGCTGCCTTAATTTTTGCCTAGAATATCTTAGGGGCTTTTGCCTTATCTTTTGCCTAGATCGTTCTTTTGGGATTTCCGATCTAGCAGGCTACCCTAGTTTTTACCTAAGAATATACTAGCAGGCATTTATTATTTTCTTTTTTGTTATGCTTCCCTTTTTTAGATGCATGCTTGATCTTTGATTAAAGGTCTTTGCGCATATTTATGATTTATCGATAAAGAGGCATTTCCATAATATTTGGTCAAGAGAAAGGAAATGAAAAGGAATTTTATTGATAAATGAGCAAAAGTTTTATTTCTTTTATAGTAGGATTTCAAAAGGTATTTAGAAGAATGGGTGGTTAGGGTTGGCTATATCGTATAGGCTTAAACAGATCATGTCCGTGATATCCGCCCCCGGTTCTCCTAATTGCTTCAGCTTGAGATGCCTGAGCCCGGAGTGAAGACTATGCAGACTGCTTGCTTCTGGAAGAATGTTACTTTAGCCGCCTTTTCGGTTTTCGACTAAAGTAACCATTACTCTTAGTTAGATTTTTTTTTATATATTTATTATTTTATTTTTATTTTTTTTTACCTCTTCTTTTTGCCTAGGACGTATCCTAGCGAGGAATATGGACCCTATCTTTTGCCCAGGAATGTCCTTTGCGGATTTTCATTCTTGACTGGTCTTGAGCAATGTCTTCAAGCATAATACTTCTTCATCGTACCGGAGTTGATTAGGTGTCGAAGTTCTTTTCCATCCATACTCGACGAGGATAAGAGCCCCTTCCGAGAAAGCTCATTTGACCACAAGGGGTCCTTCATAGTTCACTCGCCCATTTTCCAATTTTATTATTCTGGACTGGAAGCAACTTATTTACCATTAAGTCCTTCTTATGGTAAATATGAGGGTTGACCTTTTTGTAAGCCTTTTTTCTTTTCCTTTGATAGGCTTGTCCATGACATATCATTTTTAGTTGTTCTTCTTCAATAAGGTTTAGCTGGTCATATCGGCTTTGAACCCCTTTAGCTTCGTTAAGTTTAATTCCATCATCATGTGCTTTTGTCAACATGATTAGCCGTACCGATTTGCCGTCTCGGATCTTTGCTATAACCGAAGAGTAATCATTTTGAATGTAGAGCAATTGTCCCGTCAATGCCCCTCTTCCTTTCCTTAGGGATTTCAATCCTCCTATTGATCACTATATTTCCACATTTCCCAGCCAACTACTTGAATGCTTTATGGTGAAGGGTCAAGAGAATAGAAGGAAAGGGATTTATTGCAAAGGCTTGTGTTTTAGAGGGATATTTTTGTAATAAAGGTTTCGTAAGAATGGCTAGCCAAGGTTGGTTAGTGTTTAGGCTAGTTCAAACAAACGTTTTGTTTTAACGAGGTGGCGTCTTCAGCTGATTACTTATGATTGATTAACATTCCTAGTCTCGCTTAGGATTTTGCCCTTTTATTTTTTTGTCTTGGTCTTTGACCTTGACGGGCTTCTTTTAATAATAATTTCTTTTCTCAAACATTGTCGAAACACGATTTTCTTATTCGTGTCTCTAGCTAATCAATCGTGTTAACTTTGGCTTCATTTTGTTTATGGCGTTTTGATTTTTTTGACGCATTTTGGAACAAAACGTTTGTCTAAACAGGGTTATTTAATGGGGTATAGACATGTTTAGCAGGAAAAGAAGCGAGATAGTAAGAATAGCATTCTTTTATAATTTCAGTGGAAATGCGTGCTCTAAAGATGCTCTGGGGTCGGGCATATCCCGAGGAGTGATCTCTAATAGTCATTGGGTTTACGTCCCTTAAAATCGTAAGAAGGACATTTAATGATTAATGCTACCCTTGATGCTAACATCCCTTTTTTCCGAAGATCGTCTTTTTAGGTATGGAGGGGAGACTTCTCTTTTCTTTGTACAACTTGATCTTTTGCAGTGGTCGTATTTTCAAGGATTATCCTTAAGATCCGGTGGCTCCATCTTCTTTGGGCCTCCTTTCCAAGCCCTTGTCCGGGCTGTACTCATATCTCTTCATTATATGGGCCACTTTTATACTCGCTAAGAAGTCTTTTCATATTTTCAAATGTCTTCTTCAGCCGCATCCATTTAAGGTATGGTAGACGGTTCACCGATTTGAATGTAGTCTTTAGCGTCGCATCGCCTTGTCGCCTACCACGAATTTTGGTTTTTCGGTGGAGCGTTGAAGAAACCGCCTTAGCACCGCGAATCCAAGGTCTCGCTCAATCTTTTTCCTTTTCCTCTTCGGTTTCTTTATTTTTCCTTTGTTTTTAGGAGCATTATCTTGTAACTCCTTGGGTGACTAATTTTTCTTATCGTCCCGCCCCCAATGACGGCTATATTGGAGATATATTCATTAATGGACGATTCTTGTATGCATATCCACGGTACAACCTTTTCCGACGTATAAGCGCAAAGGTGTTATTGCCCCTTCCCCGACATTATCAATTTGGGTATCGACATTTACTTCTTTCTTATTGTCTCCTTGTCCCAAATTGAAGGCCTTCGTTTTTTCTTATGGGGCCGTATCAATTAAGCTTCTTTTCTCCAACAGTCTTTGCATGTCCGGGAAATGGTCCCCTCCTCACTGTCTCGACTCAATCGATTCGCCTTCGGCTTCGGATCCCGCAGGGAGTTTTCAATCACAGTACATGACCGTATGGGTTATGCTTTGTTTTAGATTCCTTTATTAGACGTATGAGAGAGAAAAGAATGAAAGAGAAATGGAAAATGCCTTATTGTATCGATAAATGCAAATATTTACAAAACCCTTATTAACCAAAAATCTCGTGATCATGGGCGAGGATCACGAGGGGTACATCGGAAGTTTTTTTTTTTTTTGATATATTTTTTTGTTATCTATTTTTTGTATATATATTTTTTTTATTAGATGACAAAAATGATGAGCCCTAAGTGCTGATCTTCCTTAACCCATCCTTCATTCGGGTTGTGATAGAGGCTTGATGTTTACGTTTGGGTCGGGAGCATCGAAAGTAATCCACCCGGCATTCAATAATTCTTGAACCCTATATTTCAGGTTGATGCAATTCTCCACGGAATGCCCAGGAGCACCCGAGTGGTAATCACATTTTTCATTGAGTTTGTACCAACCAGGGTAAGGTGGATCTTTCTTCTTTGGGGAGATACATGTTAAGAGCTTGGCCTCTAAAAGCCTTGGCAGCAGACTCCCATAAGAGATTGGGATGGGAGTGAATTTCTTCTCTTGTCTCGCGTGACCGTCCAACCGATGGCGAAGAGGAAGAAATAGTAGCAAAGTTCATGGCATTTACACTTCCCTCTTTTTTCTTGCCAAAGGGCTTCTTGAATGATGCGTGGAATTTCTTAAACTTGGGAGGGAATCGAGTATTTTTGACATCGGTTACCTCCCTTACATCAAAGTTATATCCCTCTAATTTCTCTTCTAGGGCAGAAATTCGTTGCTCGTAGACCGTATTGTGGAGGCATTGCCGATACATTAGCTCCGTTAATTGCGCTATTTGTTCCTTTATGACATTAAGCTCAGTGGTCGAGCATACGGTTCTCGCTCCTCTAATTTCTCCATCTTCTTGGCTTTTTGAGCGCTAGTGAGAACAGGTAGAAGACCAGCCACCTTCTAAATGATTTTAATGATTCTTATTATGACTTTTTATTTTAAATGATTAGCGTGGAATAAATATGCCCTAAGATGAATGTGTTTATGTATGCAGTACAAAAATATTTTTTATGACAGCAGATATTGAAAGTGGCATAACTTTTGACTGGGTTGTCCGATTTGGATGCACAAGCATGTCAAAACGAAGAGAAAAAGGTGAAGAACCAAGCTGCAAATGCCGAAGGCGATTTGGCCTGAGTAATTTTCCCAAAAACGTCTCTAAGACCCATTTTTTAGGGGTTTATTAAAATGATGAGCATGCTCGCAATTATTTTCTTTCTTAATTTTACCACTTATTGGATGATATGGAATTAATGATACGACTTTGCCAAGAATCTTTTGTAAAAAGGTATTTTTATGACCTTAATGTTTTCATATTTTTAGGGTTTTTTCATTATTTTATGATTTTTAGGGTTTTTCATTTTTTTATGATTTTTAGGGTTTTTCATTTTTTTTATGATTTTTAGGGTTTTTCATTTTTTTATGATTTTTAGGGTTTTTCATTTTTTTTATGATTTTTAGGGTTTTTCACTTTTTGTTTGTTGTATGATTACCCTATGCTAATGCATCAATACAAATGCAGCAAACGTATGCACACACAATTCATACATCCACGAGCAGAGCCATGCTTATTTAATCACGAGGTGGGATTTTCCTGCAGAAACGTGCTTGGTTTAGGTGGTTCTAACTGTTCTCACCAGGCCAAAGGTCCCCAAGGTGCCCCCATTATAGGGACCTCTCAATCTCTCAATCCTCGGGTCATGCACGGAACTCCGTGGCGACACCCTTAGACCAAAAGAAGAGAGTTATCACCTTGAGTTGGTAGTTTTCCGACAACGGCAGTAGCCCCGTGTGCCAACTAACCGATCGTATCTGCCACCCACTCCCTATAGATATTCACTCTTGCCCCCGGGTATAGAGGGACTGTTGTGTGCAAGGGTTTTGTGTGCAATTTATATTTCAAACAATTTGCAGAAAATAGTCATACAGCAGTTATTAAAGCCATACAGTAAAAACATACGGAGGGTAAAAGCGTAATTTCAAATCTTTGCTTAGTTTGAATTTATCTCGTCACTAAATGGGATCAACTCTCTAGCTTCCCCGAGTGGAGTCGCCATCCGTCGCCGTCGTCCCTTCCGACGTCCGAGGGGACGTCTTAGAAACGTTTATGCGAGCGGTCGCGAAAAGATGGTTTAGACTCGCGTTTTTGTTTTAAAAGGTTTTCGAAAAGAGGTTCTTATGGAGTCGCCACCAATGTTTTAACCTTAAACATTGGAAAAGGAAAAAATGTTGATTTTAAGAAAAACCGCACTTGGCCATTATAACCGGAGTTGGGTAAGGGAGTTAGTTACGTGTGGGGAAGGTGTTAGCACCCCACAACGCCCCTTTCGGGTTCCCTATGACAGATTAATTCATTTAAATAAAGACTACAAGAAATTACGCGATTACCCTATTTTATTACATAATATTAAATGGCTATCTACATGATTTTATTCTATATTGCATGCATAAAATGATTAATAAAGCTAAATAAAGCAATAAAAGAGACAAAATAGCTATCTACATGATTTTATTCTACATGGCATAAATAAAGCTAAATAACACAATAAATAAAGCAATAAAAGAGAAGAGAATTGAAAAGAACCTCCGTAGCAAGCTTGATATTGAGAATCTCGAACCGTGAGGATGCGTTTTGGCAACCCTCTCTCTACACGGACTCTCCTCACCAATACAGGATCGACTCTACTAAAAATTTAAAGAAGAATCGAATGCTCGGAATATAATTCCTTAACCGATTGTTACCTATTTAAGGCAATCGGAAAGATCATTCAAGAGAGGGAGAGAAATAGACAAGTGCTCCGAGTTTTAGAAAGTGTTTCGAGCTCTCGGGGTGTCCGTGGTGCGAAAAAGTGGCAAATGAGCCTCCTATTTATAGTTTTTCGCAGTCGGCGCACTTTGGGACGGCCGTCCGGGTTGGGACGGCCGTCCGGACTGGGACGGCCGTCCCAAATGGCAAATTTACACGAACGGGACCCCAGGAAGGCCGGGACGGCCGTCCCACTTAAACCGGGTTTGGGACGGCCGTCCCACATTCGGACGCGCGTCCCAACCGCTGACTGCGGTTGGGACGGCCGTCCCACTTTGGGACCGTGGTCCCGGCCTCGTTTTGTCCAGCTTTCGTGTTCGGGACCCCAGGAAGCTTTCCTTTCCTTTTTTGGACATAGATTGATGCCGATGTGTGTCCGTTGAAGCTTTATCTTCATATAGGAAGTCTTCTTGGCCTTCATTAAGATGCCGGGCGAGCTTTGTCTTTGTGTAGGAAGTCTCTTTTGGCTTTTACCGTGTGAATGAGTGAACTCCGTCTTCTGTTGTGGGAGGTCCTTCTTGGTTTTTCTTTGATATGAAGCCGGGTGAACTGTATGAAGTTTCCCTAGCTTTTATTTGAGAGGCCGGGCAAAATTAGGGGTCTACATTACTATGCTGACTTTTGGAAAGGATGGCAAAAAGATGCACGAAATAAAATTTTATTCATGAGGAAATTTTATTACATCCCTATTTTTTGGAGCTACTATCCCTAGGGGCTATCTTTTGGACCTGATCCCTGGGGAGGATAGTGCTGGTACATGTGATATCTGAAGTCCTCCATCTCTTGGACTTCATCCTGGTACCTCTGCTGAAAAGTCGCCCAGTCTTGGCGCATGCTTTGTTGGTGCTGGTACATCTCCCCCAGTCGGGTGTCAAAGGCCTCTTGCCTTTGGGACAGCTTGCTCCACTCGTTTGGAATAGCCGATCACGCCTCCGGGATGCCTGTTCTTGTCTCACGAGTCATACCATCGAGCTGCGGCACAGTGTCGTCCATGTGGAGGTGCATGCCGGCAAAGTCGTCCGAATACCGGGCGGCTGCCGCTGCTGCCGTTGCTGCCGTCTGTTGGGAACCGGGGGATGTGGGCACAACTTGCATCACATCCTGGAGCTCTAACGCAAAATCCAGGGTGGGGTGGAGAGCCAGCTGGCTCCCTCGCGGATCAAGCATTCCCATGCCGACCAAGATCGTCCCGCCGATTGATTCGGGTCGCAGGTTATGGGCCAGCTCTTCCTGGCCAGGGCACCCCATCCTTTCGCTAAGGGGGTGATGAGGGGAGCAACGAGGACGCCCCGCAGATCTGTTCCCGAAGTCCCCGAGGGCTTTCGAGAAGAAGTACCGGGATTGCAGCGCCGCCTCGGCTCATGCAGGTATAGTATGAAGAGGTCGGGGAGGGATATCTTGCCTTGACTTTCTTTCCTCCCATGGATAGTTCCAGCCAGGCAACTTGTGGCGGATGCGAGTGCCGGGGAAGTGCAGATCCCCTCATCGAGCGTGGGCAATGTGGTGGCTCCCGTGAGCTCGCGCCACATTTCAGCAGCAGTAAGGTGGGCGGGCGCGTGAGCGGATGGCGTCACGGCACTCCCGGGTCATGGCCTCCTCGGCCGGATGAACCCGATGTCCACGTTGAATTCCTTGAGGGTGGAAGTCCGGTACGCCCATTCATAAAGTAGGTTACCATCTCGAGTGGGTGGTAGGCCCGGGACAGTGGAGGGGCTCTCGGAGTAGGAGACTGAGGCTAAAAATTCCAAGACCGCCTGCGGGTAAACATGTGTAGGTGGTGGGTGCAGCAGAATCCCCACCCAATGTCGTCTAGGTGGGCCCGGACGTCGTCCTCCCATCCGAACTCAGCCCAGTATGTTAAAATCCAGCTTGAGCATAGGGTGCCACTCGGTAGGTCCGGATATTCTCAAGACGGGCCCGGTGTTGTGGCGTAAGCCGTGAAGGGTCCCGGGATAGCGGTGCCTGCGGAACTACTAGCACCAGCGCAGTGCCCCTTCTCTTTCTAGAAGCGCTTCTTCCAAACATATTGACTAGAGGGGGCTTGGGAGTGCAGGAGTTGAGGGAGAGGAGGTTCCGGGGTCAAAATGAGTTGTGAGGAAGCCCAAAGTCGCGCCCCTATATATAGGGAAAATTTCCGGATCGAGACCGCCGTCTCGGGTGGACGAGACGGCGGTCTCATTTCTCTTCCGGGACGAGACGGCGGTCTGCAGGTGCAACGAGACGGCGTTCTCGCTTTTGCCGACAACGAGACGGCGTGCTCCGGAGTGTCAACGAGACGGCGGTCTCGTTTCGCTGAAGAGAAAATTTTCATTTTTTGTATTTTTATTGCTTTTTTGTTATTTTTTGAAAGGAGTAATAGGACTCTGGTCTAAAAACATTTTATGCATGCAATGTTTTTATGTTTTGATGTCCTATAATGCCTATTTTGATTAAGTTTTCGAAGGATTTAACCGACGTGCCTTGTTGTGCTCGAAAGCCTTCCGATTTGCCGCATTTTTCCTTTTGGTCGTACCATGCCGGATTTTTGTGACCGAAGGATAATCTCTTTCTTTCTTTCCTTCTATTTTTCTTTCTCTTTTTTTTCTTTCTCTATTTTTTCTTTCTCTCTCTTTTTTTGTTGTTTTTTTTTTTTTTTGGTAGAGCACTTTTCGTCATGTAGTGTCCCTTTTTCCTTGCTTTAGGGGTTTCAATCCTCTTGTTGACTATACGCCTCCATATTCCTAAATTAATTATTAGAATATTGTCGTGAGGGTCAAGAGAAAAGAAGTAAGATGGGGTAAAAATCAATGGTTTGTGTTTTAGAGGGTTGATTTTTATTGATAAAGAATTTGTAAGAATGGTCTGGTTAAGGGTTAAGCATGAGTGTTTAAGCTTTTGTCTAAGCAAACATTTTCCCTCTCTCTTTTCTTTTTGTATTTGTTTTTATTTGCGCTCTTTGGTTTTATTTCCATCGCTTTTTTTGGATAGCTGGCTGATTTTCCTAGATCGCCCTTTGGGTTTTCGAACTAGGATACTGTGTGTTGGCCCTAACTTTTGTCTAGGTTTACTCTCTTGTAAAATTTTGGAGAAATCCTAGCGGACCTTTATTTGTAACCCTAACTTTTGCATAGGCTACCCTTTATTGTTGTTCGGGTATCCTACCAGGTTGACCCTAACTTTTGTGTAGCCCCCTTAGTGGGTTTCCTACCGGTAATTTGCCCTTTTCTTTGGCCTTTGGCTTCTTTGGGCTTTTTCTTTTTATGGATTTATTTTTTGGTTCACAGTATCGGCGAAGCGTGACTTTCTTTATGTCTTAGGTGAAGTCTTCGTTTTTATGTGCTTCTAATCGCCTAACTGGATGATGAGAGCGATGATCTCGATCATTTGGGAGCGCTTCTTATTCTTTTCTTTTCTTTTTCTTTTGTTTACTTAGACAGGGTTATTTATGTGGTCTAGTCAAAAGTAGAAAGAAGAGAAGCGGATAGAAAGAATCATTCTTTATTAATTAATGAAGGAATATGTGCCCCGAAATGCCCGTGGGTCGGGCTCGCCCTGGGGATAGTCTCTAACAATCATGGGGTTTACATCCCTTAAACAAAGAAAATGGTTTCCTAATGACTAGAGTGGCTCTTGACGCCTGCACTCCTCCTCTTCGGAAAATCTGCTTGAGTGTGCGGAGATGGGACTTCCCTTTATTCTTCCTGTTCGACCCTTGAATGGGTTATATCCTAGGCCATACTTGTGAGGATTGTCTTTGAATTCCGGGGTTCCCTCATTCCTTGGGAATCTGCCCCCAGCCCTGGCCAGGATGGTAGCCATGTTTCAACATCATACGGGCTACTTTGGTGTTTCGGGAAGTCGCTCTATGTTGGCAATTTCGAGCGCTTGAAAAGACGTTTCAAGTGCCTCTTCGGCCGCATCCACATAGGGTTGGGTGGATGGTCCATTGATCGGGATATCGTCTTCTCGCTTGGACCGTGATCAGCTTTATCCTCCACTATGAATTTGACTTTTTGGTGGAGCGTCGAAGGTACCGCCTTAGCGTCATGAATCCAAGGCCTACCGAGGAGACAACTAGTATGTCGGAGTTATGTCCATTACATGGAAGTCGATGTCAAAGATAGTGGGTCCAATTTGGATTGGCAAATTAATTTCTCCCACTACTTCTCGCTTTGATCCGTCGAAGGCTCGAACGATGGTGCTACTTGGGCGCAGAAGGGCCCCCTGGATGGTTAACTTATCCAGCGTGCATTTGGGCATTACGTTCAGGGACGACCCGTTATCCACAAGAACTTTGGCGATGAGGTATTCCTTGCATTTGACTGAGATATGCAAGGGCTTGTTGTGTTTTGACCCTTCAAGAGGGAGTTCTTCCTCTGTGAAGGCGAGGTGATTGCTTGCCGTAATGTGACCGACGATCCTCTCGACCTTCTCTTGGGATATGGTGTGAGGTACGTGCGCCTCACTCAAGACCTTCAGCAGGGCATTTCGGTGCGGTTCCGAGCTCATTATTAAGGATAACAACGTGATTTTTGCAGGTGTGCGATTGAGCTGGTCAATAATGGAATACTCGCTTTGTCTTATAAATTGAAGTAATTCCTCTGTCTCCTCCTTGGATTCTTTATTTTCTTTTTCTTCTTCGGTCCTTTTATTTTTTCCTTTATTTTGGAGGACATCTTCTTGTGTGTCCTTGGGGGAGTAGATTCTTCCACTTCTAGTTGTTCCCCCAACGCCGGCTATGTTTGTTATTTCTTCTTTTATTGGTGAAGATTCCCCATATCTCCATGGTACAGCTTTATCTGATTCGTAGGGGAAAGGACGTGGCATAAAAAGTCGCACTGGCGTCCTTGCCCCCTCTTCTTTACTTTTGAGGACCAACGGCCAAGGTTTACTTTCCTCTTGCGATGATTCGACCGTTGGGGTGAGCTTTATTAGGAGTGGCTTTCTCTCCATTCTTCTGAGTTGGAAGACGTGTTAGTTAATCCTTCCTTTTTATTATCTTATTTATTAAGTGTGAAGGAGGGGAAATTAAATATGCAAATGTATGTATGCAAGTAGACAAATGTTGAATAAGGAAAAGATTTCATTAATTCAGTGGGAGGTGTACATTCTCCTACTCCATACTATGAAGCGTCTTTTGACAGAAGCTGAAAAGCCTAAAGAAACCCACAAGCGGGTCTTGTTTTCTTTGTAATTCTTTTTCGGCTTCCGGACGTGTTGAGCGAGCGCTTCGCTTTGCTTGTGGATCGCTTGGCTCATTTCTTCGCTGTATTGCCGAGCGTCCTTGATCTTCGCCTCTTGATGTATGACCAAGGCTTCTAGTTCGTCGAGCCTTGCGACAGCTTCTGGTCCTTTTCTTGTAGCACTTGGTCATATTGAGCTAGCCCGCTTTTCTCTTTAATGCGCAGCTCATAGATACCTCTACTGAGTTTCTCGTTGTTCTCTCACTCTTGGCGGAGGTCTAGCCGGGCCTCGGAAGAGTTGTTCCGATAACTCTTTGATCGTTTGAGCGTGCCGAGCCGCTTCCGCCTCAAGGTGTGCCGTTTTGGTAGTTATCTCTTGCAGCTTGGCTATCCGAGCCGGTTCTCGCGGATTTGGATGCTCTGGATAGCTTGTTCGTTGGCGTCGCACATTGGTCCTTGAGGCGTTCTATTTCATGATCCTTTTTCTTGCCTTGCCTCTGTAGACCGTCAATTGTGAGGATAGAGGCTTGTTCTTTTTCTTCAAGGACCCGTATCCGGGCTCCCATTATCTCTACCCTCCGGGTCAAGGCATTGACTTGTGCCTCGCAACTCTTTGGCAATTGGAGCGGGTGTGGTGGATGGTCGGGCCATCTCTCTTCTTCTTCTCCATGCCTCATAGTCACCGGTGACAGCTACCCGAGCCTTTCCTAGCTCTCTGTCTCCCATGTAAACCGGCTTCTCCCATGCTTTCCTCACAGTCAGTGAGTTGGCCATTGTGCATGGATCTCCAAAGAAGCACAGCTCCTCCGAGTTCCCCTCGGGAGATGGTAGTTTGAGTCCTCATAAGTTGTCTTATAGCTACTCTAGGTGAGTAGGCTATACAACCCCCGAGTCCTATCAAGGGTACATTCGGATGGTTCCCGCATCCGACGAGAACTCGGGCCGGCCTGAACCAAGGACAGACCCAAGATATGTTGTTGGCATCCTTCTGTTCTAACTCATCCCTCCATTCTATGGTCAGGCGTCATTGGAGGGGGATCTTGGAGAAGCTTCTCAAGGGGTCTGGGAATATCCCCATGTGACCGGAGGCATAGAGGTGCGTGATGCTCCACACATAAAGCAGCGAAGAGCAAGCAGCGAAGTGTTCTTCCTTGCTTCGACGGCAGAAGTCTACGTAAAGCAAGGTGTCGGCGAGAATAGCGGGCAAGGGACTCTTTGAGTTCACGTCCCAGGCGAAGAAAGCGTCCATGACGCGCGTGGTCAACCGTGTCGAGTTGGAAGGGGAAAAGGATTGTTCCGAAGATTAATAGCGCTGTGGTTTTGTTGAAGGCAACCCACTCGCCCTTTCAGCCTGGTAGGACAGGTGGTCTTCTAACATTGCTACTTTCCACCCCCGGGTGTTTCCTCTTCCCATCGTGGTACTCGTCGGTATGGCAGGTGGATAAGGGCAGCGACTGGTGCCTGCAGGAGTATATGCCTCGTGGCGGATATGGACCCCAGCTGATTTGGGCCATTTTAACATGGTTTCGTACTCCTCCAGGGTGGGCACCATGTCGAACCGCGGAAATTCAAAGCACCGCAGACTTGAATTCCGTAAGTGAACTAGTACCCCGAGAAAGACTTGATCGACATTGATTTTCGTGAGGTCCAAAATCCGTCCATAGGATTTTTCAAACTCGGCTTGGACCTCCGGGGCATCGTTGCACCGAGCCGCTCTAGCTTCTCAGTATGGCTTCGGAGAATGTCCACCTTCCCCACTTGTCTACTTGACCCTTCCATTTTCTAAAACCAAGATGTATGATTTGATGAAGATGATGTTTATTGAATGTGAGTGTTTATTTTGCTATTTTATCATGTTTTTTCTACATGATGTATGGTATTTGCATTTATTTTTTTGGAAGAATAAACTATCTATATGAATGTTTTATGAACGCAATGTTTTGGACCAGGTCTTATTTGTGAATTTTGAAAAAATGAATTTTTATTTTTGTTTTATTGTTGTTTGTTTATTTTATAGCCTTTTATCTCTTCTGTCGGAACTGCGTGGCTACTTAGCTTACAAAGAACCTGAAACCAGGCTAGCTAAAAGGCAGACTGTCCGAGATAAAATATGGCTTTATGAAAGAATATTTATCGTCCCTTATCTCTTCTGTCGGAACTGCGTGGCTACTTAGCTTGCAAAGAACCTGAAACCAGGCTAGCTAAAAGGCAGACTGTCCGAGATAAGGGTGTTTATTTGAAAAATATTTTTTGGTTTTTTTTTGTTTTGTTGTTTGTTTGTGCTATGCAATATACAAATGCGACAAACATATGCACACACAATTCGATCATCCCCGAACAGGCGAGATTTCGTTTTTATCACGAGGTAGGGTTTTCCTGCAGAAAAGTGCATTGGTTTAGGGTAGGTTCTAACTGTTCTCACCAGGCTAAGGCCCCCAAGGTGCCCCCATTATAAGGTCCCCACTCTCCAGCCGTCCGACCATGCTCAACACTAAGGCCAGAGTCGGTCTTGTTGCCAAAAGAGGAAGGTTATCACCTTGAGTGGTGGTTTCCGATCACACTGGTGGGCACACGGCCCTAACTGCAGCGAACCGTACCTGCCACCCACTCCCTATGGTTATCTCACTTGCCCCCGGGTATAGGAGGAACTGTAGTGTGCAAGGGTTTGTGTGCAATTTATATTTCAATCAATTGTGTAAGTATAAACAAACAACAGTTTATTGAAAGCCAAACAATAAAACATGTTATAAATACAAGTTAAGGGCAAAAGTGTATTTTCTTGGTTTATTTATTGTTTAAGCCGACCTATCACTAAATGGGACTAACTCTCTAGGCTTCCCCAGTGGAGTCGCCATCTGTCGCCGCCGTCAAAAACGAGGCGGTCGGAGCGACGCGATGGTTTTATCGACCCTCTTGTTTTCGTGTTTTTATTGGTGGTTACAACGTCCTTAGGTTGTCCGATAACCGGGCTAACCTAAAGACGAGGTTTTCGAAAGATGTCCTTGAGTTGTCCGACAACCGGGCTAACCCAAGGACTTATTTATTTTGGGTTCTATGGAGTCGCCACCGATATTTTTACCATAAACATCGGAAAAGGGGTTTTAAAAAGGCGTTGGTTTTCGAAAACCAACTTTGGTCATTAGAACCAGAGTTGGGTAAGGGAGTTGGTTACGTGCGAAGGGAGTATTAGTCCCTTTACGACGCCCCTTTCGGGTTCCCTATGATAGGCCGGCTTATTTTTATTGATAAACTAGAAAAACGCACTTTTGCCCTTTTTATTCTGCGGAATTTAAAAGTATGACTACATGGCCCTAATGTCTACTGCATAATTTAAGATAAAAGCGGTAAAGGTGGAAAGAGAGAATTTGAACCTCCGAAGCACGCTTTTTATATTAATTCTCTGGAAAAATAGGGTGCTTTATGGCAGCCCTTCACTCTACAAGACGTCGGAAACCTCTCGAACGCCGAAAATCACTCTTGAAAACACTCAGAAACTCCGGAAATGCGTCGGAGGGATTCTAGAGAGAAGTTTTTAGAGAGAAGGGAGAGCTATGCAGCTGTGGGTTGTGGAAATGAGGGGTGGAGAGCCCCTATTTATAGGTTTTCGCGCTGTCAGGTGGCGAGACCGCCGGTCTCGTCTGACAGCAACGAGACCGCCGTCTCGCACAACGAGACCGCCGTCTCGTTTGACATAAGCAACGAGACCGGGGTCTGGGTGAACGAGACCGCCGTCTCGTTTTCGCAGTCAACGAGACCCCGGTCTGGGTGAACGAGACCGCCGTCTCGCTTTCGTAGTCAACGAGACCCCCCGGTCTCGGTGAACGAGACCCCGGTCTCGTTTTCGTAGGCAACGAGACCCCGGTCTCGTTGAACGAGACCCCGGTCTCGTTGAACGAGACCCCGGTTTCGTTGAACGAAACCCCGGTCTCGTTTTCATAGGCAACGAGACCCCGGTCTCGTTAGACGAGACCCCGGTCTCGTTAGACGAGACGGCGGTCTCACTTGCTACGCGAGGCGAAACGGCGGTCTGGGTCATCCAGAAGGTGGTCTCGTCCCTTCGAGGCGAGAAAACTTATCTTTCGGCCCAAAAAACCTTCCTATCTTGGTACGGGAGCCTAATAGTCTCTCCTAGTGGCTTGTTAGGCTTCGACCGTCTTCAAATAGGGGATCTTCTGACTTTATTTGGAGCCCGGGCAAGATTTGGGGTCTACAGGGCTTATACCACTCAGGGTAAGATGAATCAACTTTTCTTGGAGGGACGTATGCTAGGAGATTGGCTTCTACCAGCTTAGGCAGTAAACTCCCATAAGAGGTTGGAATGAGAGTAAACTTCCTTTCCTGTCTTTGGGATTGCCTAGCTGGCTTCGCAGAAGAAGAAGGAGTGGTGAGGCTGATGGTGTTTATGCTTCCCTCCTTTTTCTTGCCTAGGGACTTCTTGAATGACGCATTGGATGAGGAAGGTTGCGTTATCCTTCCACTCTTCAATCCCTGCTCCACCCTCTTGCCGATGGTGACCACGTCCGCAAAAAGGGTGGAAAGTCATTCCCATGTACTTTGGAAAGTCTGGGACCTTGAACTTCGGAGGGAAGAAAATGTTCTTGACAAGGCACATATCAACCGCCTCTTTCACATCGAAGCTATGCCCTTCCATGGCCCTCAGTCTCTCTTCCAAGGCGGAGATTTGTTGTTTAGAGACTTCAGGGGGCTGGATGAGTACCGCCCTTGCTTCGAATTGCGCATGGGCCTTCTGATCATAGAGGAATTCTTCTTCTTCTTCCTCGTGGTGAGAGGCGTGGTTGCCATGAGGGTTGCCTTTGTTGAGGTTTTGTTGGCGCATGAATTCCATCATTTGCGCCATTTGTTCCCTCAGGGAATTGACCTCAGCAGTAAGCTTGTGATTTTGCTCCTCTAATTTCTCCATCGCTTTGGCTTTTTGTGCGCGAGTTCGGACCATAGGAAGACCAACCACTTTCTAGAATGCAAAATGAATTTTATTACTTAAAATGAATGATTGGTGTGGGATAGATGTAACCTAAGACAATGGTTTCGATATATTCCTTAAAGATTATGCTTTTAGGGAGTATCATACCTACTTTGGTGTAATGGTTCCTTCCCCATCATAGATTGACAAGTTTTACAAATGTTACCATACCCTTAGTATACTTGTCCCTTCCTTGTGGAAGATTACAAACGCACTAGGGTCTCTTTCGCCTATGTTTAAGGATATCTAATACCCCCTAGAATGAATGTGCTTATGCATGAGAGATTCATTAAGATGATGTGTATGCATACTTTCCTTATGCATTTATTTTCTCTCCTAGTTTTACCACTTATGAGATGATGCAGGTATGAATGGTTGACTTTGCCAAAATATTTTTATTAAATTTCATGAATGCTTTGACTTTATCAAAATGAGTTTTATTATATTTTTTTCTTTTATTTGGTGTTATTACCCCTTTATCTCTTCTGTGGGTCAACGTGGCTACTTAGTTTACATAGAACCTGAAACCAGGATAGCTTAAATGAAGACTGTCCGAGATAAAGGTGATTATGTTTTCGTATATTTTTATTTTTGTATAACTATTTTATGCAAATGCAACAAACAAATGCAACAAACATATGCACAAACAATCCATTCATCCACGAATAGAGTGACGACGTTTAATTACGAGGTAGGGGTATCCTGCAGAAGAGTGCATATTCAAGGTGGTTCTAATGTTCTCACCAAAGTCAGGCCCCAAAGGTGCCCCCATTATAGGGTCCCCTCGATCTCTTAATCTTCAAACCATGCACGGATCTCTGTGTCGATATTCTTAGACTAAGAGAGGAGAGTTATCACCTTGAGTGGTGGTTTCCGACAACAACCTGTAGGCAAATCGAGGCTATTACTACGGTCGACTGTACCTGCCACCCACTCCCTAAGTGTTGGAAATATTACTTTATTATCTTTTATTTAAATTAGGTATTAAGAGATTTTATTATCTTTTAAGAGAGAAGGTAAAAAAATATTAGGTTATTATTTTGATTTAGGCAGTTATGATTGAGATATTATTGATATTTGATATTTTGTAATATTTTTACTCTATATATACATAGAGTACATGAATAGAATGTCTCCACCGTCTCAAAAAGAGAGACGCGGTCGGAGCGACGCGATGGTTTCGACCCTCTTGTTTTCACGTTTTTTATGGGTGGTGACAATGCCTTTAGGTTGTCCGATAACCGGGCTAACCTAGGGGCGAGGTTTTCGAAAGGTCATCCTTGGGTTGTCCGATAACCGGGCTAACCCAAGGACTAATTTTGAGGGGTTCTGTGGAGTCGCCACCGATGTTTTTACCGGAAACATCAGAAAAGGGGTTTTGAAAGGCGTTGGTTTTCGAAAACCAACTTTGGTCATTAGAACCAGAATTGGGTAAGGGAGTTAGTTACGTGTAAAGGAAGTATTAGTTCCTTTACTACGCCCCTTTCGGGTTCCCTATGATAGGCCAACTATCTAAAAATATTTAAACCGGTGAAAATAACGTTTTTGCCCTTTTATTATGCGGAATTTAAATTTATGACTACATGGCCCTAATAGCTATTTGCACAATTTATGTAAAGCGGTAAATAGACAAAGAAGAAGAGAAAACCTTGGTAGCAAGCTTTTCTATTTTATTTCTTTTAAAGGAAAATGGGTGCTTTTTGGCAGCCCTTCACTCTACACGACGCTGGAAACTCTTCTAGACGTCAAAAAAACGCTCAAGAAAGCACTCAGAAAGCTCCGGAAATGCGTCAAAGGGATTCTAGAGAGAAGTTTTAGAGAGAAGGGAGAGCTAAAAGCTGTGTGGTGTGTGGAAATGAGGGGGGGAGAGCCCCTATTTATAGGTTTTCGCGCCTGCCAGTGGCGAGACCGCCGTTCTCGTCTGACAGGGTCGAGACCGCCGTCTCGCCAAACGAGACCGCCGTCTCGTCCTTCGCAGGTGGCGAGACCGCCATCTCGCCAAACGAGACCGCTGTCTCGCCCTTCGCAGGTGGCGAGACCGCCGTCTGGGAAAGCGAGACCGCCATCTCGCCATTCGCAGGTGGCGAGACGGCAGTCTCGTCCCAAAAAAGGCGAGAACCCTTATTTTTGTACAGAAAATCCTTCCTATCCTAGTATGGGGCCTAATAGTCTCTCCTAGTGGCTTGTTAGGCTTCGTCCATCTTCGAATAGGAAGTCTTTTCCTCTTTATTTGGAGGCCAGGCAAGATTTGGGGTCTATAGTTGCCCCCCCTTTACCTGACTAGTCAGCTGTTGGCCTGTTGTGCCAGACAGATTGACAGGAAGGTAAAGGAGTTGACCTACTTGCCCGGTCACCCTTCAGATGCTCCGTCTTGCGGCGACTGATCTTCTGGGGAAAATGTTGGTGTTGTGCTCCGGGGATTCTTTGTTTTTGTTCGACTCTTGCTTGGTCGGATGAGTCTTGTTTGTCTGTTCGACCTTTGGTAGTCGAAGTTTTTTGTTGGTTGAGGTGATGGCTTGTCTTAATCCTGCCTTTTTCTCGCGGTTTTATCTTTTTTCTCGCGATTTAGGATTTTGGCTTTTCTTATTGAGCGTATGCTTTTTTCCTTTTTAAGCTTTTTTGTTACGCTAGCTTTTGCGAAGGGTGGCAAAGAGATGCATGAAATAAAATTTTATTTATGGGAAATTTTATTACAACCACTTTTATTTAGGCAAGTACCATCCCTAAGGGCTATCCTCTTGAGATGATCCACGGGCGAATTGCTGGTAGAGGTGATACCGGAAGTCTGCTTGCTCTCGGACTTCGTCGCGGTACTCTTGCTGGAATGTTGTCCATTCCTGCCGCATCACCTGCTGATGCTGGTACATCTCCTCTTGCCAAGTATGGTAGGCTTCTTGCCGCACCGTCATTTGGTTGAATTGCCGGCGTAGGTCGTTCATGTTGCGGTTCATGCCGGCGAAGTCGTCCGCGTACGGTGGTGGTTGTTGTTGTTGCTGCTGCTGGAATTCGGGGGGCGTGGGGATATCCTGCATCGCCACCAGCCCCTGGAGATCTAGTGCGAAATCCAGTGTGGGATGGAGGGCCAACTGGGTCCCTCGACGTATCAGCATTCCCATGCTGACCAGGATTGACCCGTTGATGGTCTCGGGTCGCAAGTTGGAGGCCAGCTCTTCCCGGCCAGGGCACCCCCATCTTTCTGCCAGGGGAGTGATGAGGGGAGCCACGAGGACGACCCCCACGGATCTGTTCCCGAAGTCCTTGAGGGCTCTCAGGAAGAAGTAGCCGGGGTTGCAGCGCCGCTTCTGGCTCATGCAATAAAGTACGAAGAGGTCAGGGAGGGAGACCTTGCCCTGACTCTCTTTCCTCCCATGGATGGTCCCTGCCAGCAGCTTGTGGCAGATGCGGAGTGCTGGGGGCAGCGCGGAGCCCCTCATCAGTGTGGGCAGTGTGGTGGCTCCTGTGAGCTCATGCCACATTTCAACGGCAGTGAGGTTGGTGGGCTGGGAGCAGATGGCCTCACGGTACCCCTGGGTCAGTGTGTCCTCGGGCCGGACGAACCCGATCGCCATGTTGAACTCGTCGAGGGTGGTGGCCTGGTAGCTTCCACCCATGAAATAGGTCACCATCTTAGTGGGCGGCAGGCCCGGGACCGTGGAGGGGACCTCAGAGTAGGAGACCGAGGCCAAGAATTCCAGTACCGCTTGTGGGTACACATGTGCAGGTGGTGGCTGCAGCAGAAAGCCCCACCCGATGCTGTCTATATGGGCTCGGATGTCGTCCTCCCACCCAAATTCAGTCAGGATGCTGAAGTCAAGTCTCAGCATCGGGTGCCACTGGTAGGTCCGGATGTTGTCGAGGCGGGCCTGGTGTTGCGGTGATAATTGAGAAGGATCTTGGGGCGGTGGTGCCGCAGAACTGCTGGCCCCGACAGTGCTCCTTCTCTTCCTGGAGGCGCTTCTTCCAAACATCTTGACTAGAGGGGGCTTGGGAGTGCAGGAGTTGAGAAAGGGAGGTTCTGGAGGCAAGGAGAGTTGTGAAGAAACCCTCCAAGCACGCCCTTACTTATAGCAAAATTTTCCAATTCGAGACCGCCGTCTGGGAAGGCGAGACGGCGGTCTCGTGTCTCCTCCAAGTCGAGACGGCGGTCTGGTCCATCGAGATGGAGGTCTCGACGTTAGGCTTAAACGAGACGACGGTCTCGTTTTTGCCTGAGTCGATACGGCGGTCTAGTTGGTCGAGACGACGTTCTCGTCTTGTCGGGTAATCGAGACGACGGTCTGGAATAGCCAGACGGCGGTATCGAATTACGGAAGTTTTTTTTTTTTTTAAGAGAATAGGACCTGGTTCAAAATCATTTTTATGCATGCAATGTTTTCATGTTTGATGTCCTATAATGCCTATTTTGATTAAATTTTCAGAAGGATTTAACCAACGTGTCTCGTTGCGCTGAGTGCCCTCTGATTTGCTGTGTTTACTCTTGGCTGTACCATGCCAGACTTCTTGTGACCGAAGGATAATTTTTCTTTCTTTTCTTTCTCTTTTTTTTCTCTTTTTCTTTTGCAGCACACTCTTTGTCCTGTAGTGTCCCTTTTTTTCGCTTTAGGGATTTCAATCCTCTTGTTGACTATACGCCTCCATATTCTCAAATTAATTATTAGAATATTGACGTGAGGGGTCAAGAGAAAAGAAACAAAGAGGCAAATTTCAATGGCTTGTGTTTTAGAGGGTTAATTTTTATTGATACAAGGGTTTTGTAAGCATGGCTGGCTAGGGTTAGGCCTAGGTGTTTAAGCTTTGTCTAAGCAAACAACTTTTCTCTCCTTTTTTGTATTTTGCGCTCTTTGGTTTCAATTTCATTGCTTTTTAATGGCTAGCTGATTTCCCTAGATCGCCCTTTGGGTTTTCGAACTAGGATACTATGTTTTGGCCCTAACCTTTGTCTAGGTTCCTTCTTTTGGCATTTTTTTTTGGGAATCCTAGCGGACCTTATTTGTAACCCTAACTTTTGCCTAGGCTACCCTTTATTGTTGTTCGGGTATCCTACCTGGTCGACCCTATCTTTTGCGTAGCCCCCTTAGTGGGTTTCCTACCAGGTTATTTGCCCTTTTCTTTGGCCTTTGGCTTCTCTGGGCTTTTTCCTCTTTTTTGTGGATTTACTTTTTCACAGTATTGGCGAAGCATGACTTTCTTTATGAATGAGGTGAAGTCTTATTTTTATGTGCTTCTAATCAACTAGCTTGATGATGATAGCAATGGTAAATGTTGATTATTTGAATGCGCTTTTTATTATTCTTCTTCTCTTTTTTTCATTTACTTAGACAGGGTCATTCATGGGGTCTAGTCAAAAATAGAGAGAAGAGAAGCATATAGTAAGAATTATTCTTTATTAATTAATAAGGGAATATGTGCCCTGAAATGCCCGGGGGTCGGGCTCGCCCCGGGGGATAATCTCTAACAATCATGGGGTTTACATCCCTTAAACGAAGAAAAAGATTTCCTAATGACTAAGGTGGCTCTTGACGCTTGCACCCCTCCACTTCGGAAAATTTGCTTGAGTGTGCGGAGGGGAGACTTCCCTTTTCTTCTTTCCGCTCGGCCCTTAGTAGGGTCATATCCTAGGCCATACTTGCAGGGATTGTCTTTGAATTCTGGGGGTTCCCTCATGCCTTGGGAATCTGCCCCCAGTCCTTGGCCAGGATGGTAACCATGCTTCAACATCATGCGGGCTACCTTTGTATTTTTGGGAAGTCGCTCTATGTTGGCAATTTCGAGCGCTTGAAAAGATGTTTCAAGGGCCTCTTCAGCCGCATCCACATAAGGCTGGGTGGACGGTCCACTGATCAGGATATCATCCTCTGCTTGGACCGTGACCAATTTGTCGTCCACTATGAACTTGACTTTCTGGTGGAGCGTTGAAGGTACTGCCTTAGCGTCATGAATCCAAGGTCTGCCGAGGAGACAGCTATACGCTGGAGTAATATCCATTACATGGAAATCGACGTCAAAGATAGTGGGTCTGACTTGAATTGGCAAATTGACCTCCCCCACTACTTCTCGTTTGGATCCGTCGAAGACTCGAACGATGGTGCTGCTTGGGCGCAGACGGGTTCCTTGGATAGTTAACTTGTCTAGCGTGCACTTGGGCATTACGTTCAAGGATGACTCGTTATCCACAAGAACTTTGGCGACGAGGTACTCCTTGCATTTAACCGAGATATGCAAGGGCTTGTTGTGGTTTGACCCCTCGAGGGGGAGTTCTTCCTCTGTGAAGGTGAGGTGATCGCTTGCCGTAATGTAACCGACGATCCTCTCAACCTTTTCTTGGGATATTGTGTGAGGTACATGTGCCCCGCTCAAGACCTTCAACAGGGCGTTTCTGTGCGGTTCCGAGCTTATTATTAAAGATAGCAATGTAATCTTTGCAGGTGTGCAATTGAGCTGGTCTACAATGGAATACTCACTTTGCCTTAAGAACTGGAGTAATTCCTCTGTCTCCTCCTTGAATTCCTTATTTTCTTTTTCTTCTTCGGTCTTTTTATTTTTTCCTTTATTTTTGAGGACATCTTCCAGTGTGTCCTTGGGGGAGTATATTCTTCCACTTCTAGTCGTTCCCCCAATGTCGGCTATATTTGTTATTTCTTCTTTTATTGGTGGAGATTCCCCATATCTCCATGGTACAACTTTATTTGATTCGTAGGGGAAAGGACGTGGCATAAATAGTCGCACTGGTGTCCTTACCCCCTCTTCTTTGTTCTTGAGGACCAACGGTCGAGGCTTATTTTCCTCTTGCGGCGAGTCGACCGTTGGGGTAAGCTTTATTAGGAGTGGCTTTTGCTCCATTCTTCTGATTTGAAAGACGTGTTAGTTAATCCTTCCTTTTTATTATCTTATTTATTAAGTGTGAAGGAGGGGAAATTTAAATATGCAAATGAATGCTTATGCATGCGAGTAGACAGTCATTTGAATAAAGAAGATTTTATTTATTCGACAGAAGGTGTACATTCCCCTATTCTATACTGCGAAGCAACTTTTGGCAAAAGCGGAAAACTTTAAAGAAACCCACAGGCGGGTCTTGATTCCTCTGTAGTTCCCTCTCAGCTTCCCGGACGTGACGAGCAAGTGCTTCGCTTTGCTTGTGGACCGCCTGGCTCATATCTTCATTGTACTTTTGAGCCTATTTGATCTTCGCCTCTTGATGAACGACCAAGGCTTGTAGTTCATCGAGCTTCGCAACGGCTCTGTCTTTCTCTTGTAGTACTTGGCCATACTGAGCTAGCCCGTCTCTTTCTTTGCAGCGTAGCTCAGCGAGACTTCTGTTGAGTCTCCGGTTGGCCTCTCGCTCTTGGCGGATATCTAACCGAGTCTTGAGGAGCTCTTGCGACAACTCCTTGATCGTTTGAGCCTGCTTTGATGATTCGGCCTCAAGGCGTGCTGACTTGGTGGTTATCTCCTGTAGTTGGCTATCCGAACTAGTTCTGGCAGTTTTGGATGCCCGGATAGCTTGTTTGTTGGAGTCAGCACATTGGTCCTTGAGGCGCTCTATTTCATGATCCTTTTTCTTGCCTTGCCTTTGCAGACCATCAATTGTGAGGATAGATTCTTGCTCTTTCTCTTCAAGGGCCCTCATCTGGGCTCCCATGATTTCTATCCTCTGGGTCAAGGCATCAATCTGAGCCTGCAGCCCTTCATTATTGGCGCTTGTAGTAGGTGTGGCGGATGGTTGAGCCATCCCTCTTCTCTTTCTCCACGCCTCGTAGTCACTGGTGACAGCCACCCGAGCTTTTCCTAGCTCTATGTCCCCCATGTAGACTGGCCTCTCCCATGCTTTTCTCACAGCTAGTGAGTTGGCGATTGTGCATGGGTCTCCAAAGAAGCACAGTCCTCCGAGCTCCCCTCGGGAAACGGTAGTTTGGGTTTTCATGAGCTGCCTCATAGCTACTCTAGGTGAGTAGGCTATGCATCCCCCGAGTCCTATCAAGGGTACGCTCGGATAGTCCCCACATCTGATGAGAACTGGGTCGGGTCGGAACCAAGGACAGACCCAGGATAAACTGTTGGCGTCCTTTCGTTCCCACTCATCCCTCCATTCTGAAGTCAGACGACATTGGAGGGGGATCTTGGAGAAGCTCCTTAAAGGGTCGGGGAATATCCCCATGTGGCTGGAGGCGTAAAGGTGCGTGGCGCTCCACACAAACAGCAATGAAGAGCAGTAGCAGAGTGTTTTTCCCTGCTTCTGGTGGCAGAATTCCACCGAGAGCAGGGTGTCAGCAAGAATTGCAGGCAGGGGACTCTTCGAGTTCACGTCCCAGGCGAAGAAGGCGTCCATGATGGCCTGATCTACTGTGTCGACGTGGAAGGGGAACAAGACCGTTCCAAAAATTATGAGTGACAGGGTTTTGTTGAAGGCGACCCACTCTGCCCTTTCAGCCAGGTAGGACAGGTGGTCTTCTAGCATTGACACTTTCCAACCCTGGGCGTTCCCCTTCTTAATCAGGGTACTCTGCCGGAATGGTAGCTGAATAAGGGCAGCGACTGGTGCTGCAGGAGTGTATGCCTCGTGGCGGACATGGACCCCAGCTGATTTGGGTCATTTCAACATGGTCTCATACTCCTCTAGTGTGGGCACCAAGTCGAACTGCGGAAATTCGAAACACCACAGATTGGAATTCCATAAGTGGATTAGTGCCCTTAGGAACACCTGATCGACATAGATCTTTAGAAGGTCCAAAATTCGTCCATAGGATTTTTCAAAGTCAGCGCGGACCTCCGATGGCATTGTCGCACTTAGTCGTTCTAATATCTCAGTATGGAAACGGGGAATATCCACCTTCTTTGGCTGTCTACTTGTCCCCTCCATTTCTAAAACCAAAATGCATGTTTGATGAAAAGGATGCTTATTTGAATGAATGTAAGTGTTTATTTTCTTATTTATCATGTTTTTCTATATGATGTATGGTAATTGCGTGTATATTTTTTATTGAAGAATAAACTATCTATATGAATGCTTTATGAGTGCAATATTTTGGGACCAGGTCTTATTTTGGAAATGGATTTTTATTTTGATGTTGATTTGATTATTTTTATTTGTTTATTTTATAGCCTTTTATCTCTTCTGTCGGAACTGCGTAGCTACTTAGCTTACAAAGAACCTGAAACCAGGCTAGCTAAAAGGAAGACTGTCCGAGATAAAATGCGGCTTTATGCGAAAGAATATTTTTAGCGTCCCTTATCTCTTTTGTCGGAACTGCGTGGCTACTTAGCTTACAAAGAACCTGAAACCAGGCTAGCTAAAAGGCAGACTGTCCGAGATAAGGGTGTTTATTTGAAAATATTTTTTGGATTTTTTTTTGTTTTGTTGTTTGTTTATGCTATGCAACGGACAAATGCAACAAACATATGCACACACAATTCGGTCATCCCCGAACAGGCAAGATTCGTTTATATCACGAGGTAGGGTTTTCCTGCAGAAAAGTGCATTGACAAGGGTTGGTTCTAACTGTTCTCACCAGGCTAAGGCCCCCAAGGTGCCCCCATTATAGGGTCCCCACTCTCCAGTCGTCCGACCATGCTTAGCACTAAGGCCATAGTCAGTCTTGTTGCCAAAAGAGGAAGGTTATCACCTTGAGTGGTGGTTTCCGATCACACTGGTGGGCTCAAGGCCCTCACTACAGTGAACCGTACCTGCCACCCACTCCCTATGGTTTTCTCACTTGCCCCCGGGTATAGAGGGAACTGTTGTGTGCAAGGGTTTGTGTACAATTTGTATATCAAACAGTTGCGTAATTATAAACAAACAACAGTTATTAAAGCCAAGCATTAAAACATGTTATAATACAAGTTAAGGGCAAAAGTATTATTTTCTTGGTTTATTTATTTTTAAGTCGGCCCATCACTAAATGGGATCAACTCTCGAGGCTTCCCCAGTGGAGTCGCCATCTGTCGCCGCCGTCTCAAAAAGAGAGACGCGGTCGGAGCGACGCGATGGGTTCGACCCTCTTGTTTTCGCATTTTTTATGGGTGGTGACAACGCCTTTAGGTTGTCCGATAACCGGGCTAACCTAGGCACGAGGTTTTCGAAAGGTCGTCCTTGGGTTGTCCGATAACCGGGGTAACCCAAGGACTAATTTTGAGGGGTTCTGTGGAGTCGCCACCGATGTTTTTACTGGAAACATCGGAAAAGGGGTTTTGAAAGGCGTTGGTTTTCGAAAACCAACTTTGGTCATTAGAACCAGAGTTGGGTAAGGGAGTTAGTTACGTGTAAAGGAAGTATTAGTTCCTTTACTACGTCCCTTTCGGGTTCCCTATGATTGGCCAGCTATCTAAAAATATTTAAACCGGTGAAAATAACGTTTTTGCCCTTTTATTATGCGGAATTTAAATTTATGACTACATGGCCCTAATAGCTGTAGACCCCTAATTTTGCCCGACCTCTCAATAAAAGATAGGGAAAACTTCACGTCGCCGCCGTCAAAACGAGGCGGTCGGAGTGACGCGATGGTTTTTTCGACCCTCTCTGATTTTCGCGTTTTTTATGGGTGGTTACAACGTCCTTAGGTTGTCCGATAACCGGGCTAACCTAGAGACGAGGTTTTCGAAAAGTGTTCTTGGGTTGTCCGATAACCGGGCTAACCCAAGAACGGGTTTTGAAGGGTTCGTGGAGTCGCCACCGATGTTTTTACCGGAAACATCGGAAAAGGGGTTTGAAAAGGCGTTGGTTTTCGAAAACCAACTTTGGTCATTAGAACCAGAGTTGGGTAAGGGAGTTAGTTACGTGCAAAGGAAGTGTTAGTTCCTTTACGACGCCCCTTTCGGGTTCCCTATGATAGGCTGGCTACTTTGGATAAACAATTAAACTGGAAAATTGCGCTTTTACCCTTTTATTATGCGGTATTTAAATTTATGACTACATGGTCGTAATGTTTATTGCATAATTTAAATGAAAGCGGTAAAGATAGGAAGGGAGAGTATGCACCTCCAAAGCAAGCTTTTTATATTTCTCTTTAAAGAGTGGGTGCCTTTTGGCAACCCTTCACTCTACAACTCTCAGAAACTCCGGAAATGCCTCGGAGGGATTCTAAAGAAGATTTAGAACGCTCAAAATTCTCCTAAAGACACTCAGAAACTCCGAAAATGCTTCGGAGGGGTTCTAGAGAGAGAAAATCTAGAGAGAAGGAGGAGGAACTGTGTGTTTCTGTGTGGAAATGAGGGGGGGAGAGCCCCTATTTATAGTTTTTCACGCCTGACAGGTCGAGACCGCCGTTTCGTCTGACAGGGTCGAGACCGCCGTCTGGACAATCCAAACCGCCGTCTCGATCATGGTAGGGGGTCGAGACCGCCGTCTGGATAATCCAGACCGTCGTCTTGACTAGGCAGAAGTCGAGACCGCCGTCTGGATAATCCAGACGGCGGTCTCGTCCCTGGCGTGAGGCGAGACGGCGGTATGGTCCTTCCAGACGGCGGTCTCGTCCCTTCAGGGCGAGAAACTTTATTTTTCGGGCCAGAAAAACCTCCTATCTTAGTACGGGGGCCTAATAGTCTCTCCTAGTGGCTTGTTAGGCTTCGACCGTCTTCAAATAGGGGGTCTTCTGACTTTATTTGGAGGTCGGGCAAGATTTGGGGTCTACAACTGCCCCCCCTTTACCTGACTAGTCGGCTGTTGGCTTTGTTGTGCCAGACAGGTAGATAGGAAGGTAAAGGAGTTGACCCTCTCGCCCGGCTACCCTTCGGACATCCCGTCTTGTGGCGGATGATCCTCTGGGGAGATGTTGTATTTATGCACCTCCGGGATACTACTCCTGACGTAGTCGATCCCTTTGGTTGACACGTGGTGGAACCTCCGGATACTACTCCTGACGTAGCCGATCCTTCGGTTGATGGGTATAAACCCCCCATCAGGCTGGTAGTTATAGTCCGTTGTGTGGGACTGGATGGGTATGAACCCCCCATCAGGCTGGTACGGTCCATTGTGTGGGACCGGATGGGTATGAACCCCCCATCAGGGTGGTAGTGGCGGCTTACTGTTCAGGTGGCCCATGCGTCGATAAGGCGCAACGCGTGCGCAAGTTGATAGGTATAAACCCCCTATTAGGCTGGTATAGTCCGTTGCGTAGGACTGGTGGTGGTGGCGGCTTACTGCTCGGGTAGCTCATGCGCCGTTTCACTGGGGAGTGATTTCTGTGTTGGTAGATGTTCTTGTGCTTGATGGTCGTCCGGGCTGTGCCGGGGTTTTTTGTTGGTTGTCCATCCAACTTTGTTGGTTGCTGGGGATTCTTTGTTTTTTTGGTGGTAGTCATCCGACTCTTGCTGGTTGGTCGGGTTATCTCTCTTTGTGTTCGACTCTTGGTAGTCGATTTTTTATTGGTTGAGGTGATGGCTTAATCCTGCCTTTTTTCTCGCGGTTTTATCTCTTTTTTCTCGCGATTTTGGATTTCGGCTTTTTCTTGAGCGTATGCCTTTTCTCTTTTAAGCTTTTTTTGTTATGCTGACTTTTGTAAAAGACGGCAAAGAATGCATGGAATAAAATTTTATTCATGGGAAATTTTATTACAACAGTTTTTATTTAGGCCAGTGCGGTCCCTAGGGGCTATCATCAGGGGAATCGGGGTAAGGGTACTGTTTGTACACGTGATACCGGAAGTCTACTTGCTCTTGGACTTCGTCACGGTAGTCCTCTTGGAATGTCGTCCATTCCTGCCGCAACCTCTGCTGCTCCTGGTAGATCTCGTCCTGGCGAGCTTGATAGGCCTGCTGGCGAGCATCGTGGGCCTGTTGCCACTGGGTCTGCTGCTCTCGCCATACCGCCATTTGGGCGAACTGCTGGCTTATATCATTCATGTGTTGGTGCATGCCAGCAAAGTCCTCTGTGTACGGCGGTGGCTGTTGCTGCTGCTGCTGTTGCTGCTGGGAGCCGGGAGACGTGGGCATATCCTGCATCGCCACAATCCCCTGGAGGTCCAGCTCGAAGTCCAGGGAGGGGTGCAGGGCGAACTGGTTTCCCCGACGTATCAGCATCCCCATGCTGACCAGCATTGGCCCATTGATGGGCTCGGGTCGGAGATTGCGGGCCAGCTATTCCCGGCCAGGGCACCCCATTCTCTCTGCCAGAGGGGTGATGAGAGGAGCTATGAGGACGACCCCTGTGGATCTGCTCCCGAAGTCCTTAAGGGCCCTTAGGAGAAAGTATCTGGGGTTGCAGCGCCGCCTCTGGTGCATGCAGTAGAGGGCAAAGAGATCGAGGAGGGATATCTTACCCTAACTCTCCTTCCTCCCATGGATTGTGCCTGCTAGCAGCTTGTGGCAAAGGCGGAGTGCCGGTTGCAGTGCGGAGCCTCTCATCAAAGTGGGCAGTGTGGTTGCTCCTGTGAGCTCGTGCCACATTTCCACGGGGGTGAGGTTGGCGGGCCGAGAGCAGATGGCCTCTCGGTATTCCCGGGTTAGCGCTTCCTCGGGCCGGATGAATCCAATGGACACATTGAATTCTTCCAGGGTGGTGGTGTGGTATTGCCCACCCATGAAATAGTTGACCATTTTAGTGGGTTGCATGCCCGAGGCCATGGAGGGGATTTCGATGAGAGAGACGGAGGCAAAGAATTCTTGTACCGCTTGGGGGTACACATATGTGGGTGGGGTACGCAGCAGAAAGCCCCACCCAATGCTATCGATGTGGGCTCTGACGTCTTCTTCCCATCCAAATTCGGCCAGAACGCCGAAGTCCAGTGTCAGCATGGAGTGCCACTGGTAGTTCCTAATGTTGTCCAGGCAGGCCTGGTGCTGTGGTGACAGCTGAGAAGGATCTGGGGGTGGCGGTGGTGTCGAGCTGCTAGCACCAGCGGTGCCCCTTCTCTTCCTGGAGGCACTTCTGCTGAACATCTTGAGCAGGGAAGGCTTGGAGGAGTAGAGATATGAGTTTTGGAGGCTCTGGAGGCTTAGGAGGCAAGGAGAGTTGTGAGGAAACCCATCCAGGCGCGCCCCCTTATATAGGGAAATTTTTCAGATCGAGACGGCGGTCTGGAGGTTCCAGATGGCGATCTCGACTTTGCCTAAGTCGAGACGGCGGTCTGGTTCCTCGAGACGGCGGTCTCGATTTGCAGGGGAATCGAGACGGCGGTCTGGAATGTCCAGACGGCGGTCTCGAATTTCTGGTGTTTTTTTTTTTTTTTTTTTTTTGTAAATAGGACCTGGTTCAAAAACATTTTATGCATGCAAATGTTTTCATGTTTGATGTCCTATAATGCCTACTTTAATTAGTTTTTCAGAAGGATTTAACCGACGTGTCTTGTTGTGCTGAAAGCCTTCTGATTCGCTGCGTTTACTTTTGGCTGTACCATGCCGGACTTCTTGTGACCGAAGGGTAATTTCTTTCTTTCTCTATTTCTCTTTTTTCTTCTTTTTCTTTTGTAGAGCACTTTTGTCATGTAGTGTCCCTTTTTCCTTGCTTTAGGGATTTCAATCCTCTTGTTGACTATACGCCTCCATATTCCCAAATTAATTATTAGAATATTGTCGTGAGGGTCAAGAGAAAAGAAGTAAAGGGGTAAAAATCAATGGTTTGTGTTTTAGCGGGTTGATTTTTATTGATAAAAGGATTTGTAAGAATGGCTGGCTGAGGTTAAGCCTGGGTGTTTAAGCTTTGTCTAAGCAAACATTTTTCCTCTTTTTTTATTTGCGCTCTTTGGTTTTATTTCCATTGCTTTTTAAATGGCTAGCTGATTTCCCTAGATCGCCCTTTGGGTTTTCGAACTAGGATACTGTGTATTGGCCCTAACTTTTGTCTAGGTTCCTTCTCTTGTAAAATTTTGGGGAAATCCTAGCGGACCTTATTTGTAACCCTAACTTTTGCTTAGGCTACCCTTTATTGTTGTTCGGGTATCCTACCGGGTCGACCCTATCTTTTGTGTAGCCCCCTTAGTGGGTTTCCTACCGGGTAATTTGCCCTTTTCTTTGGCCTTTGGCTTCTCTGGGCTTTTTCTTTTTTGTGGATTTATTTTTTTTGTTCACAGTATTGGCGAAGCGTGACTTTCTTTATGGCTTAGGTAAAGTCTTTATTTTTATGTGCTTCTAATCAGCTAACTTGATGATAATAGCAATGGTGAAAGTTGATTATTTGGAAGCGCTTCTTATTCTTCTTCCCTTTTTATGTTTACTTAGACAGGGTTATTTATGTGGTCCAGTCAGAAGTAGAAGGAAGAGAAGTAGATAGAAAGAATCATTCTTATTAATTAATAAGGGAATATGTGCCCTAAAATGCCCGGGGGTCGGGCTCGCCCCGGGGGATAATCTCTAACAATCATGGGGTTTACATCCCTTAAACAAAGAAAAAGATTTCCTAATGACTAGAGTGGATCTTGATGCTTGCACCCCTCCACTTTGGAAAACTTGCTTGAGTGTGCGGAGGGGAGACTTCCCTTTTCTTCTTTCCGCCCGACCCTTGGTAGGGTCATATCCTAAGCCATACTTGCAAGGATTGTCTTTGAATTCTGGGGGTTCCCTCATGCCTTGGGAATCTGCCCCCAGTCCTTGGCCAGGATGGTAGCCATGCTTCAACATCATGCGGGCTACTTTTGTGTTTCTGGGAAGTCGCTCTATACTAGCAATTTCGAGCGCTTGAAAAGATGTTTCAAGGGCCTCTTATGCCGCATCCACATAAGGTTGGGTGGACGGTCCACTAATCAGGATATCGTCTTCTGCTTGGACTGTGACCAGTTTATCGTCCACTATGAACTTGACTTTCTGGTGGAGCGTCGAAGGTACTGCCTTAGCGTCATGAATCCAAGGCCTGCCGAGGAGACAACTGTATGTTGGAGTAATGTCCACTACATGGAAATCGATGTTGAAGGTAGTGGGTCTAACCTGGATTGACAAACTGATCTCTCCCACTACTTCTCGTTTTGATCCGTCGAAGGCTCGAATGATGGTGCTGCTTAGGCGCAGACGGGTTCCTTGGATAGTCAACTTATCCAGTGTGCACTTGGGCATCACGTTCAGGGACGACCCGTTATCCACAAGAACTTTGGCGATGAGGTATTCCTTGCATTTAACCGAGATATGCAAGGGCTTGTTATGTTTTGGCCCCTCGAGGGGGAGTTCTTCCTCTGTGAAGGTGAGGTGATCGTTTGCCGTGATGTGACCGACGATTCTCTCAACCTTTTCTTGGGATATTGTGTGCGGTACATGCGCCTCGCTCAAGACCTTCAGCAGGGCATTTCTGTGCGGTTCCGAGCTCATTATCAAAGATAGCAATGTGATCTTTGCAGGCGTATGATTGAGCTGGTCAATAATGGAATACTCACTCTGCCTTATAAACTGGAGTAATTCCTCTGTCTCCTCCTTTGATTCTTTATTTTCTTTTTCTTCTTCGGTCTTTTTATTTTTTCCTTTATTTTGGAGGACATTTTCCTGTGTGTCCTTGGGGGAGTAGATTCTTCCACTTCTAGTTGTGCCCCCAATGCCAGTTATATTTGTTATTTCTTCTTTTATTGGTGAAGATTCCCCATATCTCCACGGTACAACTTTATTTGACTCGTAGGGGAAAGGACGTGGCATAAATAGTCGCACTGGCATCCTTTCCCCCTCTTCTTTACTCTTGAGGACCAACTGCTGAGGTTTATTTCCCTCTTGCGATGATTCGACCGTTGGGGTGAGCTTTATTAGGAGTGGCTTTCTCTCCATTCTTCTGAGTTGGAAGACGTGTTAGTTAATCCTTCCTTTTTATTATCTTATTTATTAATCGTGAAGGAGGGGAAATTAAATATGCAAATGCATGTTCATGTATGCAAGTAGACAACTGTTGAATAAGGAAAAAGATTTCATTAATTCAGTGGAAGGTGTACATTCTCCTATTCCATACTACGAAGCGTCTTTTGGCAAAAACGGATAAGCCTAAAGAAACCCACAGGCGGGTCTTGATTCCTATGTAGTTCTTTCTCGGCTTCCCGGACATGATGAGCGAGCTCTTCGCTTTGCTTACGGACCGCCTGGCTCATATCTTCACTGTACTTCTGAGCCTCTTTGATCTTCGCCTCTTGATGAACAACCAAGGCTTGTAGTTCATCGAGCTTTGCAACAGCTCGGTCTTTCTCTTGAAGTACTTGGCTATACTGAGCTAGCCCTTCTTTTTCCTTAAGGCGTAGCTCAGAGAGACTTTTGGTGAGTCTCCTGCTGGCCTCTCGCTCTTGGCGGATGTCTAGCCGAGCCTTAAGGAGCCCTTCAGACAACTCCTTGATCGTTTGGGCCGGCATAGTTGATTCGGCCTCAAGGTGTGCTTGTTTTGGCGGTTATTTCTTGCGGTTGGCTATCCGGACTGGTTCTGCGGTTTTGGATGCTCGGATAGCTTGCTCGTTAGCGTCGGCACATTGGTCCTTGAGGCGCTCTATTTCATGATCCTTTTTCTTGCCTTGCCTTTGTAGGCCGTCAATCGTGAGGATAGATGCTTGCTCTTTTTCCTCAAGGGCCCGTATCCGGGCTCCCATGATTTCTACCCTGCGGGTCAAGGCATTGACTTGTACCCGCAACTCTTCGTTGTTGGCGATTGGCATGGGTGTGGTGGATGGTTGAGCCATCCCTCTTTTCTTCTCCACGCCTCGTAGTCACTCGGTGACGGTTACCCGAGCTTTTCCTAACTCTCTGTCTCCCATGTAGGCTGGCCTCTCCCATGCTTTTCTCATGGTTGATGAGTTGGTGATCGTGCACGGGTCTCCAAAGAAGCACGAGTCCTCAAGCTCCCTTCGGGAGATAGTAGTTTGGGTCCTCATGAGTTGCCTCATAGCTACTCTAGGTGAGTAGGCTATGCAACCCCGAGTCCTATCAAGGGTATGTTCGGATAGTTCCCACATCGATGAGAACGAGGCTGGGTCGGAACCAAGGGCGGACCCAAGATATCCTGTTGGCGTCCTTTCGTTCTAACTCATCCCTCCATTCTATAGTCGAGGCGTCGTTGGAGGGGGATTTTGGAGAAGCTTCTCAAGGGATCGGGGAATATCCCCATGTGACTGGAGGCGTAAAGATGCGTGATGCTCCACACGTATAGTAATGAAGAGCAGCAGCGGAGTGTTCTCCCTTGCTTCTGATGGAAAAAATCCACCGAGAGCAAGGTGTCGGCAAGAATAGCAGGCAAGGGACTCTTCGAGTACACGTCCCAAGCGAAGAAGGTGTCCATGACGGCTTGATCTATTGTGTCGAGGTGGAAGGGGAACAGGATTGCTCCGAAGATTATTAGTGCCAGGGTTTTGTTGAAGGCAACCCACTCTGTCCTTTCGGCCAGGTAGGACGGGTGGTCTTCTAGCATTGATACTTTCCACCCCTGGGTGTTCCCTCTTCCTATCAGGGTACTCTGTCGGAACGGTAGATGGATAAGGGCAGCGACTGATGCTGCAGGAGTATACGCCTCGTGGCGAATATGGACCCCGGCTGATTTAGGCCATTTCAACATAGCTTCATACTCCTCTAAGGTGGGCACCATGTCGAACTGCGGAAATTCAAAGCACCGCAGATTGGAGTTCCAAAAGTGAATTAGTACCCTGAGGAAGACCTGATCGACACTGATCTTTAAGAGGTCCAAAATTCGTCCGTAGGACTTTTCAAAATCAGCGCGGACCTCTGGTGGCATTGTTGCACTAAGCCGTTCCAGCTTCCCAGTATGGTTTTGGAGAATATCCACCTTCCCCACTTGTCTACTTGTTCCCTCCATTTTCTAAAACAAGAATGCATGTTTGATGAAAATGATGCTTATGTGAGTGTTTATTTTCTATTTATCATGTTTTTCTACATGATATTTGCATATTCTTTTTTTGGAAGAATAAACTATCTATATGAATGTTTTATGAGTATAATATTTTTGGACCAGGTCTTATTTATGAACTTTTGGAAAAAAAAATGGATTTGTTTTTTTTTTATTCTTATTTGTTTATTTTATAGCCTTTTATCTCTTCTATCGGAACTGCGTGGCTACTTAGCTTACAAAGAACCTGAAACCAGGCTAGCTAAAAGGCAGACTGTCCGAGATAAAATATGGCTTTATGCGAAAGAATATTTAGCGTCCCTTATCTCTTCTGTCGGAACTGTGTGACTACTTAGCTTACAAAGAACCTGAAACCAGGCTAGCTAAAAGGCAGACTGTCCGAGATAAGGGTGTTTATTTGTGAAAAATATTTTTTTGTGATTTTGTTCTGTTGTTTGTTTATGCTATGCATCATACAAATGCAACAATCATATGCACACACAATTCGATCATCCCCGAACAGGCGAGATTTCATTTTTATCACGAGGTAGGGTTTTCCTGCAGAAAAGTGCATTGGTTAGGGTAAGTTCTAACTGTTCTCACCAGGCTAAGGCCCCCAAGGTGCCCCCATTATAGGGTCCCCACTCTCCAGCCGTCTGACCATGCTCAACACTAAGGCTAGAGTCGGTCTTGTTGCCAAAAGAGGAAGGTTATCACCTTGAGTGGTGGTTTCCGATCACACTGGTGGGCACAAGGCCCTAACTACAGCGAACCGTACCTGCCACCCACTCCCTATGGTTATCTCACTTGCCCCCGGGTATAGGGGGAACTGTAGTGCGCAAGGGTTTGTGTGCAGTTTATATTTCAACCAATTGCGTAAGTATAAACAAGCAACAATTATTTGAAAGCCAAACAATAAAGCATGTTATAATACAAGGCAGGGTAAAAGCGCTATTTTCTTGGTTTAATTATTTTTAAGCCAGCCCATCACTAAATGGGATCAACTCTCTAGGCTTCCCCAGTGGAGTCACCATCTGTCGCCGCCGTCAAAATGAGGCGATCAGAGCGACGCGATGGTTTTTTCGACCCTCTTTGATTTTCACGTTTTTTATGGGTGGTTACAACGTCCTTAGGTTGTCCGATAACCGGGCTAACCTAGAGACGAGGTTTTCGAAAAGTGTTCTTGGGTTGTCCGATAACCGAGCTAACCCAAGAACGGGTTTTGAAGGGTTCGTGGAGTCGCCACCGATGTTTTTACCGGAAACATCGGAAAAGGGGTTTGAAAAGGCGTTGGTTTTCGAAAACCAACTTTGGTCATTAGAACCAGAGTTGGGTAAGGGAGTTAGTTACGTGCAAAGGAAGTGTTAGTTCCTTTACGACGCCCCTTTCGGGTTCCCTATGATAGGCCGACTACTTTGGATAAACAATTAAACTGGAAAATTACGCTTTTACCCTTTTATTATGCGGTATTTAAATTTATGACTACATGACCCTAACGTTTATTGCATAATTTAAATGAAAGCGGTAAAGATATGAAGGGAGAGTATGCACCTCCAAAGCAAGCTTTTTATATTTCTCTTTAAAGAGTGGGTGCTTTTTGGCAACCCTTCACTCTACAACTCTCAGAAACTCCGGAAATGCCTCGGAGGGATTCTAAAGAAGATTTAGAACGCTCAAAATTCTCCTAAAGACACTCAGAAACTCCGGAAATGCTTCGGAGGGGTTCTAGAGAGAGAAAATCTAGAGAGAAGGAGGAGGAACTGTGTGTTTCTGTGTGGAAATGAGGGGGGGAGAGCCCCTATTTATAGTTTTTCGCGCCTGACAAGACGACCGCCGTTTCGTCTGACAGGGTCGAGACCGCCGTCTGGACAATCCAGACCGCCGTCTCGAACATGGCAGGGGGTCGAGACCGCCGTCTGGATAATTCGGACGGCGGTTTCGTCCCTGGCGTGAGGCGAGACGGCTGTCTGGTCCTTCCAGACGGCAGTCTCGTCCCTTCAGGGCGATAAACTTTATTTTTCAGGCCAGAAAAACCTCCTATCTTAGTACGGGGGCCTAATAGTCTCTCCTAGTGGCTTGTTAGGCTTCAGCCGTATTCAAATAGGGGGTCTTCTGACTTTATTTGGAGGCCGGGCAAGATTTGGGGTCTACACTTCACATAAAGATAAAGTTCGCCCCGCTTCTCAATAAAAACCAAGGAGACCTCCTACAACAACACGGAGTTCATCTGATTTCTCGATAAAGGCCAAAGAGACCTCCTATAACGAAGATAAAAGTTCGTCCGGCATCTCAATAAGGGTCAAGAAGACTTCCTATATGAAGATAAAGCTTCAATGGACATCTATCGGCATCAACCAACGTCCAAAAATAGCAAGGAAAGCTTCCTGGGGGTCCCAGAACACAGAAACGGGCCAGAACAAGTTGAGACAGCCGTCCCAAATGTGGGACGGCCGTCCCAAACTTCCTAGGACAAGTGAGACGCCCGTCCCAAGCCAGAAATTCAAATGGGACGACCGTCCCAAAGTCCAGACGGCCGTCCCAACGCTTTGAGACGCTCATCCCTGTTTTCTGAGTCCCGGACGGCCGACCCGAGGTGCCAGGCTGCGAAAACTATAAATAGGAGGCTCATTTGCTCATTTTCCACACTCCAGACAACTCAGAGCACTTGTCTACTTCTCTCCCTACTTCAAATGATCTTTCTAATTGCCTTAAATAGGTAACAATCAGTTAAGGAATTATATTCTGGCATTTGATTCTTCTATAAAAATTTAGTCGAGTCGAGTTTGTATTCGAGAGGAGAGTCATTGTAGAGCGAGGGATCGCCGAAACGCGTCCTTATTGTAAAAGAGTTGCAATACAAAGCTTGCTACGGAGGTTCTTTTCAATTCTCTTCTTTTTACTGCTTTATTTATTGCTTTATATATGAAATGTAAATAAAATCATGTAGATAGCCATATTTAAATGTTGTACGAATAAAACAGGGTAGTAGTGTAATTTCTTGTAATCTTTATTCAAATGAATTAATCCGTCATAGGGAACCCGAAAGGGGCGTTGTGGGGTGCTAACACCTTCCCCACACGTAACTAACTCCCTTACCCAACTCTGGTTATAATGGCCAAGTGCGGTTTTTATTAAAATCAACATTTTTTTCCTTTTCCAATGTTTAAGGTCAAAACATTGGTGGCGACTCCAAAAGAACCCCTTTTTCGAAAACCTTGCTTCTATTAGAGGATAGTTCAGTTGTTGAGCACCTCGGGAGCAATGAACATATTTTAAACATAAAATGCGAGTCTAAACCATCTTTTCGCGACCGCTCGCATAAACGTTCGAGATGTCCCTAGACGTCGGAACAGACGGCGGCGACAGATGGCGATTTCACTGGGGAAGCTAGAGAGTTGATCCCATTTAGTGATGGATAAATTCAAACTAAGTAAAGATTTGAAATTACACCTTTACCCTTTTCTGTATTTTTATTGTATGGCTTTAATAATTGCTGTATGATTATTTCTGCAAATTGTTTGAAATATAAATTGCACACAAAAGCCCTTGCACACAACAGTCCCTCTATACTCGGGGGCAAGAGTGAATACCTATAGGGAGTGGGTGGCAGATACGACCGACTTGTTGGCACACGGGGCTACAACCATTGTCGGAAACCACCAACTCAAGGTGATAACTCTCTTCTTTTGGTCTAAGGATGTCGACACGGAGTTCCGTGCATGACCCGAGGATTGAGAGATTGAGAGGTCCCTATAATGGGGGCACCTTGGGGACCTTTGGCCTTGGTGAGAACAGTTTAGAACCACCTAAACCAAGCACGTTTCTGCAGGAAAACCCTACCTCGTGATTAAATAAGCGTGGCTCTGCTCGTGGGTGAATGAATTATGTGTGCATTCGTTTGCTGCATTTGTATTGATGCATTAGCATAGGGTAATCATATAACAAACAAAAAATGAAAAACCCTAAAAATCAAAAAGTGATAAGATAAACCACTTTATCTCGAACAGTCTTCAGTTAAGCTAGCTTGGTTTCAGGTTCTTTGTAAGCTAAGTAGCCACGTTGACCGACAGAAGAGATAAAGGGTCATAAAAAAATATAAAAACAATTAAAGCCATAAAAATGCCTTTTACAATAAAAAGATTTTCGGCAAAGTCGTATCATTCATACCACATCATCCAATAAGTGGTAAAACTAAGAGAGAAAATAAATGCACTAAAAAAAGTATGCATGCACATCATTTTAATAAACCTCCAAAAAATAGGTCTTAGGAGCGTTTTTGGGAAAATTACTGGGCCAAATCCCCTTCGGGTATTTGCAACCATGTTCTTCACCCTTTTCTCTTCGTTTTGACATGCTGTGCATCCAAATCGGACAACCCAGTCAAAAGTTATTCCACTTTCAATATATGCTGTCATAAAAAATATTTTTGTAGTGCATGCATAAAGCACATTTATTCTAGGATGCATTAGATATCCTTAGACAATAGCGAAAGAGACTCAAGTGCGTTTATCACCTTCCTAGAAGAGATAAGTGCGCTAAGGTATGTTGACAACCTTTAAAAAAAAAAACGGGAAGTTAGCACACTAAGGTGGGTATGGTACGCTTAAAACATAGGCTTTTGAGAAGATACCAAAGCTATTGTCTAAGACATATCTATCCCACACTGATCATTCATAATAAAAAAAACAATAATAATAAAAATCTTTAAATCATTTAGAAAGTGGCTGGCCTTCTACCTGTTCTCACTCGTGCTCAAAAAGCCAAGAAGATGGAGCAATTAGAGGAGCAGAACCGTATGCTCACCGCCGAGCTTAATGCCATAAAAGAACAAATGGCGCAATTGACAGAGTTAATGTACCAATAATGCTTCCACAATGAGGTCTCTGAGCAACGAATTTTTGCCCTAGAAAAGAAATTAAGGGCATTAGAGGGATACAACTTTGATGTAAAGGAGGTAACCGATGTCAAAAATACTCAATTCCCTCCCAAGTTTAAGAAATCCCACGCATCATTCAAGAAGCCCTTTGGCAAGAAAAAGGAGGGAAGTGTAAATGCCATGAATTTTGCTACTCTTTCTTCCTCTTCGCCATCAGCTGGACAATCACGCAGACAAGAGAAGAAATTCACTCCCATCCCAATCTCTTATGGGAGTCTACTACCAAGGCTTTTAGAGGCCAAGCTCTTAACACGTATCTCCCCAAAGAAGAAAGATCCACCTTACCCCGGTTGGTACAAACTCAACGAAAAATGTGATTACCACTCAGGTGCTCCTGGGCATTCCGTGGAGAATTGCGTCAACCTGAAATATAGGTGTAGACCCCAAATCTTTCCCGGCCTCCAAATAAAGTCAGAAAGCTTCCTATTTGAAGACGGCCGAAGCCTAACAAGCCACTAGGAGAGACTATTAGGCCCCCGTACCAAGATAGGAAGGTTTTTTGGCCCAAAAATAAAGTTTCTCGCCCTGAAGGGACGAGACCGCCGTCTGGAAGGACCAGACTGCCGTCTCGTCTCAACGCCAGGACGAGACCGCCGTCTTGATTTTCCAGACGGCGGTCTCGATCCCTGCAAAGGTTGAGACGGCGGTCTGGATTTTCCAGATGGCGGTCTCGATTCCTGCCTAGTCGAGACGGCGGTCTCGACCCTCTGCCATGAACGAGACGGCGGTCTCGACCCTGTCAGAGGAGACGGCGGTCTCGACCTGTCAGGTGCGAAAAACTATAAATAGGGGCGTCATTTCTCCCTTTTTCCAGACACAGAATCAACAGCTCTCCCTTCTCTCTAGACTTTCTCTCTCTAAGAATCCCTCCGAGGCATTTTCGGAGTTTTTGAGCGTCTTTAGGCATAAACTGAGCGTTCTAAATCTTCTTTAGAATCCCTCCGAGGCATTTCCGGAGTTTCTGAGAGTTTGTAGAGTGAAGGGTTGCCAAAACGAACCCTCTCTTTTAAAGAGAATACATAAAGCTTGCTTTGGAGGTGCACACTCTCTCTCCTTATCATTTTACCGCTTTCATTTAAATATACGCAATAGATACTAGGGCCATGTAGTCATAATCTCTAAATACCGTATAATAAAAGGGTAAAAGCGCTATTTTCCAGTTTAATTATTCATTCAATTTAGCCGGCCTATCATAGGGAACCCGAAAGGGGCGTCGTAAAGGAACTAACACTTCCTTTACACGTAACTAACTCCCTTACCCAACTCTGGTTCTAATGACCAAAGTTGGTTTTCGAAAACCAACGCCTTTTTAAAACCCATTTTCCGATGTTTATGGTAAAAATATCGGTGGTGACTCCATAGAACCCAAAATAAATAAGTCCTTGGGTTAGCCCGGTTATCGGACAACCCAAGGACACTTTTGAAAACCTCGCCCCTAGGTTAGCCCGGTTATCGGACAACCTAAAGGCGTTGTAACCACCAATAAAAAACGCAAAAATCAAAGAGGGTCGAAAAAAAACCATCGCGTCGCTCCGACCGCGCCCCTTTTTGGGAGGCGGCGACAGATGGCGACTCCACTGGGGAAGCCTAGAGAGTTGATCCCATTTAGTGATGGGCAGGCTTAAAAAATAATTAAACCAAGAAAATAGCGCTTTTACCCTGCCTTGTATTATAACATGCTTTATTGATTGGCTTTCAAATAACGGTTGCTTGTTTATACTCACGCAATTGATTGAAATATAAACTGCACACAAACCCTTGCACACTACAGTTCCCTCTACACCCGGGGGCAAGTGAGAAAACCATAGGGAGTGGGTGGTAGGTACGGTTCGCTGCAGTTAGGACCTTGTGCCCACCAGTGTGATCGGAAACCACCACTCAAGGTGATAACCTTCCTCTTTTGGCAACAAGACCGACTCTGGCCTTAGTGCTGAGCATGGTTGGACGGCTGGAGAGTGGGGACCCTATAATGGGGGCACCTTGGGGGCCTTAGCCTGGTGAGAACAGTTAGAACCGACCCTAACCAATGCACCTTTCTGCAGGAAAACCCTACCTCGTGATAAAAACGAAGTCTCGCCTGTTCGGGGATGATCGAATTGTGTGTGCATATGATTGTTGCATTTGTATGCTGCATAGCATAAACAAACAACAGAACAAAATCACCAAAAATATTTTTCAAATAAACACCCTTATCTCGGACAGTCTGCCTTTTAGCTAGCCTGGTTTCAGGTTCTTTGTAAGCTAAGTAGCCACGCAGTTCCGACAGAAGAGATAAGGGACGATAAATATTCTTTCGCATAAAGCCATATTTTATCTCGGACGATCTGCCTTTTAGCTAGCCTGGTTTCGGGTTCTTTGTAAGCTAAGTAGCCACGCGATTCAGACGAGAAGAGATAAAAGGCTATAAAATAAAAAAAATAATAAAAACATTTATAATTTTGACAAAGTCAACACCATTCATATTACATCATATTACATGAGTAAAGAAAAACCAAGAGAGAAAATAAAAATGAAAGCACATTCAGCATCATTTAAACAAAATCTCTCATGCATGAGCATATTCATGTTAGTCTAAGCACTCAACATGCATTAATAAAACTTTTCGGGCATTCTAGAAAGTGGCTAGTCCTCTCCCCACTCGTACTCGTGCACAAAAGGCAAGGGCAATGGAAAATGCGGAGGAACAAAGCCGGAAGCTCACTGCGAGAGGTTAATACCCTCCGCGAGCGGGTGGCCCAATTAATGGAGGTCGTGCGCCGGGGTCGGAGCAAGGGTGGCGAAGGCCAAGCTGAACATGTCCCTCCCCATGAGGAAGAGGAGGAAGAATACTTTTTTGGCGAGAAGGACGCTAAGACTACACGCATCCTTACCCCAGAAGTATCCAAACAACAACTCTCCGCCCTAGAGGAGAGACTGAAGGCGGTCGAAGGGCATAACTTCGACGTCAAGGAGGTGGCTGACATGTGCCTCGTAAAGGACATCCGCTTCCCTCCCAAATTCAAGATCCCAGACTTCCCCAAGTACGCCGGGATGACCTGCCCCAAGAACCATCTTACGATGTATTGTCGTAAAATGGCCGCCCATGCTGACAATGAGAAACTCCTGATCCACTGCTTCTAGGAGAGCTTGGCGGACACCGCACTTAACTGGTACATGCAGTTAGAGAGAGGGCAGGTCCAAAACTGGAAACAGTTGGCAGACGCTTTTCTCCGTCGTTACCGATACAACATCGATCTGATCCCCGACAGGTCAGATCTTAGAACTCTGAGCAAGAGGAATGACGAGCCCTTTAAAGCGTATGCCCAAAGATGGAGGGAAATGGCAGCCCAAATAGAGCCTCCTTTGACGGACAAGGAAACAATGGCCATGTTCATCAACTCACTGACAGGAGCGTACTACGACAAGGCGATAGCCAGTACCTCCAATCTCTTCTCGGACATAGTCACTGTAGGCGAGAGAGTGGAGCAGGGACTGAGGAGCGGGAAGATAGCACAAACTTCCCAAGCTGGCGCCTCCTTCAGGAAGCCTGCTGGCAAGAAGAGGGATGAATCTGTGCACGCAATCAATTTTGCCACTCCCTCCTCTACCCCGCCGGCACCCAGGCAGCCCCGCAAGAAAGAGAGGAAGTTCACTCCAATCACTACTTCCTACGGACTGCTGCTACCTCAACTGCTGGAGGCCAAGCTCCTGACTTGCGTCCCTCCCAAGAAACAATTGGAGCCTCCCTACCCCGAATGGTATAAGCCAAATGAAAAATGCGCTTACCATTCGGGCTCACCCGGTCACTCTATAGAGAATTGCTTGACCCTTAAATATCGGGTTCAAGAACTAATAGACGCCGGGTGGATTACTTTTGACGCCTCCGCTTCGAGCACGGATGACAAGCCTCTATCAAAGCCAGAGTAGCAGAGAGGGAGGATTGGGAGGATCAGCCCTAGGATCTTTTCTAGGCTTTTCTCTATATCTCCTGCGGTCCCCGCCCGTGGCCGCAGGAATTTCGATTAAAAGGGCTTGTACATACATTCTCATCTTCATTAATATACGAGGCATTTTTGTCATATTCTTTCTTTTCCCTCTTCTATTTATTATTCTTTCAAAAATAAAATGAATAATAAAATCTATGACTAAAAACAGAACCTAAAAACGCATCATGTCTATGATTGATGAATCTCCATGGACTCTGGAAACGGAAGATGAATGGGTTGAGTCCGACAGTGAGCAGGAGACCCTTTCTCCGGATATGCAAAGAATGCTGGAAAAGAAACGCGCATCATACAACCGCATCAGGAGGAAATCGAAACTGTAAATTTGGGAAAAGAGGATGAGGAGAAAAGGGTGAACATCAGCACCCAAATGGAAAGCAGCATGAAAAAGGGGTTAATACTGCTTCTGAAAGAATATATAGATGTATTCGCTTGGTCATACCATGACATGCCTGGGCTTGACACGAGTATAGTGGAACACAGATTGCCACTGAAAGAGGGGTTCCGACCTGTAAAGCAAAAGCTCAGGAGAATTAAACCCGATTGGTCCTTAATGATAAAGGAGGAGGTACAAAGGCAGTTGGATGCCAATTTCCTGGTAGTTTCCAAATACCCAAAATGGTTGGCCAACATCGTACCCGTCATCAAAAAGATCGGGAAGGTCAGGGTGTGCGTGGATTATAGGGACCTCAATCGAGCAAGTCCAAAGGACGACTTTCCCCTACCACACATAGATACACTGGTAGACCATACCGCTACCAACACGTTGTATTCCTTCATGGATGGGTATGCGGGGTATAACCAGATCAAGTTGGCCGTTGAGGATAGAGAAAAAACCTCCTTCATTACACCATGGGGTACCTTCTGTTATCGGGTAATGCCGTTTGGGCTGAAAAATGCAGGGGCTACCTACCAAAGGGCTATGGTCACACTATTCCACGACATGATCCACAAGGAAATAGAAGTATATGTGGACGACATGATAGCCAAGTCCAGAAATGAAATGGACCACATTCAATATCTCCGAAAACTTTTGATCGACTTCGAAAGTATCAACTTAAGCTAAACCCAGCAAAATGTACTTTCGGAGTACGATCGGGAAAACTCTTAGGGTTCATTGTCAGTGAAAGAGGAATTGAGGTGGACCCCGACAAAACAAAGGCAATTTTGGAAATGCCTCCACCAAAAATGGAAAAAGAAGTCAGAGGCTTTCTAGGCCGAATCAACTACATTGCCCGTTTCATCGCACAGTTAACAGATAAATGCATCCCCATCTTTAAACTGTTGCGCAAGAATCAGCCAACGGTGTGGAACGAAGAATGCCAACAGGCGTTTGATAAAATCAAAGCTTGTTTAACCAATCCACCAGTATTGGTGCCACCCGTTGAAGGAAGACCTCTGATCCTATATTTGTCGGTCCTCGAAGAATCAATGGGATGTGTGCTCGGCCAGCATGATGAAACCGGAAGAAGGGAACGGGCCATTTATTATCTCAGTAAGAAATTCTCGGACTACGAAACCCGTTATACACCATTCGAAAAGACTTGCTGCGTATGGGTGTGGGTCACTCAACGTCTCAGACAGTATATGGCCCGACATACAACATGGTTGGTTTCCAAAATGGATCCAATCAAATACCTATTCGAGAAGCCCATTCTGACTGGAAGAATAGCTAGGTGGCAAGTTCTCCTCTCAGAATTTGACATCGTTCATGTCACCCAGAAAGCTATTAAGGGAAGTCCCCTAGCGGATTATCTAGCCCATGGATCCACAGATGAATACCAGTCCTTACAAGACGACTTTCCCGATGAGCATATCATGCACATCGAACACGAAGAGACCAAAGAAGAGATGTGGACTATGTTCTTCGATGGGGCTTCCAACATGCTTGGACACGGGGTAGGAGCTATTTTGATATCCCCCGAAAAGAAACACATTCCTGTAACGGCTAGGCTTAATTTCGATTGCACCAATAACATGGCCGAATATGAAGCATGTGCGCTGGGAATCCAAGCGGCTTTAGATCATGGGGTCACTAAGCTCAAAATATTCGGTGATTCATCCCTTGTCATCTATCAACTTAAAGGTGAATGTCATATGCACACGTAACTCGGAAAGTGGTGACCACCTTCATCAAGAAAAACATTATATGTCGGTACGGCGTCCCTCATAAGCTCATTACTGACAATGGGACCAATCTCAACAATAAGATGATGGAGGAATTATGCCAAGACTTCAAAATCCAGCACCACAATTCCTCACCGTACCGACCAAAGATGAACGGTGCAGTAGAGGTAGCCAACAAAAATATCAAGAAAATCATCCAGAAAATGGTGGTTACCTACAAAGACTGGCATGAAATGCTTCCTTTTGCCTTGCATGGTTACCGAACGTCGATACGGACCTCCACAGGGGCTACCCCGTTTTCCCTCGTATACGGAATGGAGGTCGTGCTACCAGTAGAGGTCGAAATACCCTCTCTGCGAGTTGTCATGGAAGCCAAATTGACAGAAGCTGAATGGGTCCAAAATCGGTATGATCAATTAAACCTAATCGAAGAAAAACGGCTGGACGCCATATGTCGAGGGCAAGCTTACCAAAAGAAAATCAAAAAGGCCTATGACAAGAAGGTCAATCCCCGCACCTTACGAGAAGGAGATCTAGTAGTAAAGAAACTACTTCCAGCCCAGAAAGACAAAATCGGGAAGTGGGCAGCTAACTACGAAGGACCTTTTGTGATCAAGCGAGCCTTCTCAGGAGGAGCCCTTATCCTCACCAACATGGATGGAGAAGAGCTCCGATATCCTGTCAACTCAGATGCGGTGAAAAAATACTACACCTAAAGACATTGCTCATGACCCGTCAGGATGAAAACTCACAAAGAGCGTCCTGGGCAAAAGATAGGGCCTACATACCTCGCTAGGACACGTCCTAGGCAAAAAAAAAAACAAAAATAATATATACAGAGCAATGATTACCTTAGCCGAAAATCGTAAAGGCGACTAAGGTAATACCTCTACAATAGCAAGCAGACTTCGCATAGTCTTCACTCCGGATTCGGGCATCTCAACTGAAGGGACTAGGAAAAATGGGGAAACAAAATCACAGACATGATTGTGGCACCCTCATACAGTTCAGCCAACCTTGGCCAGCCATGCTTACAAAATCTTTTGTAAACCCCCATGTAAGAATAAACCATATGGTTATATCAATAAAATTGTCTTCTCTTTACCTACCTGTGTAAATGCCTCTATATTAACGAAACATGAGCATGCATAAAACAAACAATTAGAGAAAGCATAAAAACAAAAGACGAACATCACCAACCAGCGCCATCCCAAGTAAAAAGTACAGGGTAGCCTGCTAGATCGAAAACCCGCAAAGGGCGGTCTAGGCAAAAGATAGGGTTAAAACAAAAAGTGCAAAGAGAATAATCACGAGAGAACAAAAAGAAGGAAGCACCGGTCACTTTCTAGATGTCCTCAACTAAAACAAATTGCATAAAAAGCATCCACACACAAGTAGTTGCACAAAAATGACTTTGTCAAAAGCAGAACAAACAAATAAAAGATCAAAAAGCATTCATACCTGCATTCTTAAAAACAATAAAAAAGGGTATCCCGGTATGACTTCGCCGACCTTTTACCATCCTTTCCAAAAGTCAGCGTAACAAAAAAAGCTTAAAAGAAAAAAAGGCACACGCTCAATAAAAAGCCATAATCAAAATCGCGAGGAAAAAGAGATAAAACCGCGAGAAAAAGGCAGGATTAAAGCCATCACCTCAACCAATAAAAATCGACTACCAAAAGTCAAACACAAAAGGAGAAAAGAAAAAAAAACCCGACCAACCAGCAAGAGTCGGATAAACACTGCAAAAGTCAAAAACAAAGAAATCCCCAGCAACCAACAAAGCTGGATGGACAACCAAATATCCCCGGCGCAGCCCGGACGACCATCAGGTCCAAGAACATCTACCAACACAGAAATCACTCCCCAGTTAAAAGGCGCATGAGCTACTCGAGCAGTAAGCCGCCACCACCACCAGTCCTACGCAATGGACTGTACCAGCCTGATAGGGGGTTTATACCTATCAACCAGCACACAAGGAGTGCCTAAAAGGCGCATGGGCCACCTGAACAGTAAGCCGCCATTACCACCCTGATGGGGGGTTCATACCCATCCGGTCCCACACAACGGACCGTACCAGCCTGATGGGGGGTTCATACCCATCCGGTCCCACACAACGGACCGTACCAGCCTGATGGGGGGTTCATACCCATCCAGTCCCACACAACGGACTGCAACTACCAGCCTGATGAGGGGTTTATACCCATCAACCGAAGGATCGGCTACGTCAGGAGTAGTATCCGGAGGTTCTACCACGTGTCAACCAAAGGATCGGCTACGTTAGGAGTAGTATTCCAGAGGTGCACAAACACAACATCTCCCCAGAGGATCACCTGCCACAAGACGGGACGTCCGAAGGGTAGCCGGGCAAGAGGGTCAACTCCTTTACCTTCCTGTCTACCTGTCTGGCACAACAAGCCAACAGTCGACTAGTCAGGTAAAGGGGGGGCAGCTGTAGACCCCAAATCTTGCCCGACCTCCAAATAAAGTCAGAAAGCTTCCTATTTGAAGACGGTCGAAGCCTAACAAGCCACTAGGAGAGACTATTAGGCCCCCGTACCAAGATAGGAAGGTTTTTTGGCCCAAAAATAAAGTTTCTCGCCCTGAAGGGACGAGACCGCCGTCTGGAAGGACCAGACCGCCGTCTCGTCTCAACACCAGGACGAGACCGCCGTCTCGATTTTCCAGACGGCAGTCTCGATCCCTGCAAAGGTCGAGACGGCGGTCTCGATTCCCGCCTAGTCGAGACGGCGGTCTGGATTTTCCAGACGGCGGTCTCGACCCTCTGCCATGAACGAGACAGCGGTCTGGACTTTCCAGACGGCGGTCTCGACCCTGTCAGAGGAGACGGCGGTCTCGACCTGTCAGGTGCGAAAAACTATAAATAGGGGCGTCATTTCTCCCTTTTTCCAGACACAGAATCAACAGCTCTCCCTTCTCTCTAGACTTTCTCTCTCTAAGAATCCCTCCGAGGCATTTTCGGAGTTTTTGAGCGTCTTTAGGCATAAACTGAGCGTTCTAAATCTTCTTTAGAATCCCTCCGAGGCATTTCCGGAGTTTCTGAGAGTTTGTAGAGTGAAGGGTTGCCAAAACGCACCCTCTCTTTTAAAGAGAATACATAAAGCTTGCTTTGGAGGTGCACACTCTCTCTCCTTATCATTTTACCGCTTTCATTTAAATATACGCAATAGATACTAGGGCCATGTAGTCATAATCTCTAAATACCGTATAATAAAAGGGTAAAAGCGCTATTTTCCAGTTTAATTATTCATTCAATTTAGCCGGCCTATCATAGGGAACCCGAAAGGGGCGTCGTAAAGGAACTAACACTTCCCTTACACGTAACTAACTCCCTTACCCAACTCTGGTTCTAATGACCAAAGTTGGTTTTCGAAAACCAACGCCTTTTTAAAATCCCTTTTCCGATGTTTATGGTAAAAATATCGGTGGCGACTCCATAGAACCCAAAATAAATAAGTCCTTGGGTTAGCCCGGTTATCGGACAACCCAAGGACACTTGTGAAAACCTCGCCCCTAGGTTAGCCCGGTTATCAGACAACCTAAAGGCGTTGTAACCACCAATTAAAAACACGAAAATCAAAGAGGGTCGAAAAAAAACCATCGCGTCGCTCCGACCGCGCCCCTTTTTGGGAGGCGGCGACAATAGGGTTCAAGAAATATTGAATGCCGGGTGGATTACTTTCGATGCTCCCGACCCAAACGTAAACATCAAGCCTCTATCACAACCAGAATAGTGAGCTTGGGTAGAGAAGGCCATCTAACTAGGGCTCCCCATTTTGTGCATCTTTTGGTTAAAAGAAATAAAACATAATAATAAAAAGCTTCCAATGCATCTCTCGCAGTCTCTGCCCGTGGCTGCGAGATCTTTTGATTAAAGGGACTCTGTATATATTTCTCTTTTCATCAATACAATGAGGCATTTTTCATAATATTCATATGCTTCTCATTCTTTTCTCTCTCATTCCAAAATAATTGAATAAAATCTACACCCAAATATAGACCATACAAACAGTCATGTCTGTGATTGAAAACTCTCTGCGGGATCTGAAAGCCGAAGGCGAATGGATTGAGTCAGACAGTGAGGAGGGGACCATTTCCCCGGACATGCAAAGACTGTTAGAAAAAATACTCAATTGATACAGCCCCATAAGGAAAAAACTAAGTCCTTCAATTCAGGACAAAGAGATAATAAGAAAGAAGTTAATATCAGTACCCAAATTGATAATGTCAGGGAAGGGGCAATAACACCTTTGCGTTTATTCATGCCTCGTCTTTTCCCCGTACACATCGGATAAAACTGTACCGTTGAGATACACAGAAGAATGGCCCGTCAATGAAGATATCTTCAACATAGCCAGCATTGGGGGCAGGACAATAAGCAAAAAATTTTATTCATCCAAGGAGCTACAAGATAATGCTCCTAAAAACAAAGAAAAAATAAAGAAACTAAAGAGGAAAAGGAAAAAAGAATCCAAGGGGAAGATTGAGCAGACCTTGGATTCACGGTGCTAGGGCAGTTTCTTCAACGCTCCACCGAAAGTTAAAATTCGTGGTAGGCAACAAGTTGATCATGGTTCAAGCTAAAGACTACATTCGAATCAGCAAACCGTCCACCATACCTTAAATGAATGCGGCTGAAGAAGACATTTGAAAATATGGAAAGACTTCCTAGCAGTTTAAAAGTGGCCCATATAATGAAGAGATATGGATACAACCCATACAAGGGCTTGGAAAGGATGCTCAAGGAATAAGAGAGCCACCAGATTTTTAAGGGTAACCCTTTAAAGAACAACCCTACAAAAGGACAAGTCGTACGATGAAAAGGGAAGTCTCCCCTCCGTACCTTAAAAAGACGATCTTACAAAAAGGAGGGATATTAACATCAAGGGTAGCATTAGTCATTAGATGTCCTTCTTCTGATTCTAAGGGATGTAAACCTAATGACTATTAGAGATCACTCCTCGGGGTATGCCCGACCCCCAAGCATCTCTAGGGCACACATTTTCCCTGAAATTACAAAAGAATGCTATTCTGACTATCTGCTTCTCTTCTTGCTAAACATGTCTATACCCCATTAAATAACCATGTTTAGACAAACGTTTTGTTCCAAAATGTGTCAAAATAATCAAAGCGTCATAGACAAAATAAAGTCCGCTAGGTATCCCAAAAAATGAAAAAGGGGAACCTAGACAAAAGTTAGGACACAACATAGCATCCTAGGCCGAAAACCCAAAATGGCAGACTAGGAGAGTTAATCATTCACAAATAGGCGCCAGAGTATTCAGTTGAAAACGCCACCTCATTAAGAACAAAATGTTTGTTTAAACTAGCCTAAACACCGACCAACCTTGACTAGCCATTCTTACAGAAACTATTATTTCATAAAAAGAATCTCACTAAAACACAAGCCTTTGTGATAAACCCCTTTCTTTCTATTCTCTTGACCCTTCACCATAAAGCATTCAAGTAATTGACTGGGAAATGTGGAAATATGGTGATCAATAGGATGATTGAAATCCCTAAGGAAAGGAAGAGGGGCATTGACATGGCAATTGCTCTACATTCAAAATGATTACTCTTCGGTTATAGCAAAGATCCAAGACGGCAAATCGGTACAACTAATCATGTTGATAAAAGCACATGATGATGGAAGCAAAATTAACAGAAGCTGAATGGGTTCAAAGCCGATATGACCAGCTAAACCTTGTTGAAGAAAATGGTTGAATATTATATCTCACGAACAAGCCTATCAAAGGAAAATAAAAAAGGCTTATGAAAAAGTCAACCTTCATATTTACCATAAAGAAGGATTCAATGGTAAATAAGTTGCTTCCAGCCCAAAACAATAAAATTGGAAAATGGGCAGTGAACTATAAAGGACCCCTTGGGGTCAAATGAGCTTTCTCGGAAGGGGCTCTTATCCTCATCAATATGGATGGAAAAGAACTTCGACACCTAATCAACTCCAGTACGGTGAAGAAGTATTATGCTTGAAGACATTGCTCAAGACCCGTCAGGAATGAAAATCCGCAAAGGACATTCCTGGGCAAAAGATAGGGTCCATATTCCTCGCTAGGATACGTCCTAGGCAAAAAGAAGAGGTAAAAAAAAGTAAATAAAAAAAGAAACTAAGAGCAATGGTTACTTTAGTCGAAAACCGAAAAGGCGGCTAAAGTAACATTCTTCCAGAAGCAAGCAGTCTGCATAGTCTTCACTCTGAGTTCAAGCATATCAACTGAAGCAATTAGGAGAACCAGGAGGCAGATATCATGGACATGACTGTATAAGCCTAAACAGTACAACCAACCCTGACCACCTATTCTTCTAAATACCTTTTGAAATCCTCCTATAAAAGAAATAAACTTTTGCTCATTTATCAATAAAAGTCCTTTTCATTTCCTTTCTCTTGACCAAATATTATGGAAATGCCTCTTTATTCATAAATCATAAATATGCGCAAAGACCTTTAATCAAAGATCAAGCATGCATCTAAAAAAGGGAAGCATAACAAATAAGAAAATAATAAATGTCTGCTAGGATATTCTTAGGAAAAAACTAGGGTAGCCTGCTAGATCGGAAACCTCAAAAGAACGGTCTAGGCAAAAGATAAGGCAAAAGCCCCCTAAGATATTCTAGGCAAAAATTAAGGCAGCCCGCTAGATCGAAAACCCGTAAAGGGCGGTCTAGGCAAAAGATAGGGCTAAAACCAAAAGATAAATAAAGGAGGAGCCCATCATCATGGTCATAAAGGAAGAGCCCATCGGCGTATTCATAAAAAGCCAACGAGAGAAGGCCAGTTACTTTCTAAGTGCATCAAAAAAAATAAAACAAATAGATTGCATCTAGGACATCCACACACAAAGTAGTTGCATAATACGACTTTGTCAGAATCAAGAAAAATAACTTTCTTCAAATAAATAAACATGCATATAAGGAGGCTAGTCTCCATACTTGTGATTAAAAACAGGAGGTGCTAGAATCATAATCAAGATCGCGAAAGAAAAAGGCGAAATCAAAACCATTTCAGCAAAATAAAGAGCTTCAAAGAAAATAGCTCTAATCAACATCCTTCCATCCAAGGAAGAAGGAAACCATCAAAATGAAAAAGCCAATGGAAAGGCTCGGTCATCCCCAAGAGGATCCTTGCCTACTCCAGAAGCAAAACAAAAAGACTATCTCGCGACTCAGCTACATCGCCACATGAGTCATCGAGCACAAGGATCTCCACTTCATTCCCCAAAGGAGAATAAGGACTACACAAGAGTCCATCAAAGAAAATACGGAGTCAAATCCTCCACATCACCAGGGGGTAACAAAAAGAAAAGAAAGAAAAAACTTTTCATCCCCTAACGGAGGCTACTACAGAGAAAGGCCGCATGAAAATCCCCAAAAAGAGTATATCAAGAAAAGTCTACAAAAAGAAAGAAAAAAGAAGAAAATATCTTCACCCCGCTCAATGAAGAGCCTCACAAAGCCAGGAGCCAGGACTCCGTCACATCCCCAAGACATGGGAAGTCAACCTATGCAAGAGGTAATACAAGTCCAAAGCACAAAGCTTTCAATAAAGCACCTTCCTACTCAGAGGTATTATCAAGAGCAAATATCCTTAAGTGGAACATCAGCCTACGCAGAGGCAAAAAACAACAAGGTATAAAGCCTTCACCACTAGTGAAGCATCCGCCTAATCAAGAGGCACAATCGACAAAAATCAACAAATCCCCAGTGGATTCCCGCCTAAAAAAGAGGCAATTAACAAAGAATCCCCGGCCAAGACCGGAGGGCTAAAAAGCCAAAAACAAAGAATCCCCAGCCAAGACCGGATGGCTAAAAAGCCAAAAACAAAGAATCCTCGGCCAAGACCGGATGGCTAAAAGAAAAAGCCAAAACAATGAAATCCCCGGCAAAGTCGGATGGCTAAAAAGCCAAAATAATAAAATCCCCAGTAAAAACCGGATGACTAAAAACAGAAAAGTCAAAAAGAAAAATCAAATCATTCTCCATGGAATAGGCGCATGATCAAAGACAATAAGCCGCCAAACACATCTCCAAAATCAGATGACCATAGGATGGACTACCAAAGAATACATCCACTAGAGTCACGTCAAGATGCGGATTCGCACCAAGTGGGGGTGTAAAAACCACTAGAGTCCGTCAAGATGCGATTCGCACCAAGTGGGGGTGTAAAAACCATTAGAGTCTGTCAAGATGCAGATTCGCACCAAGTGGGGGTGTAAAAACCACTAGAGTCTGTCAAGATGCAGATTCGCACCAAAGTGGGGGTGTAAAAACCACTAGAATCTATCAAGATGCAGATTCGCACCAAGTGGGGGTGTAAAAACCACTAGAATCTGTCAAGATGCAGATTCGCACCAAGTGGGGGTGTAAAAACCACTAGAGTCTGTCAAGATGCAGATTCGTACCAAGTGGGGATAGAAACCCACCAAAGCCTTATATAATAAGGTTTATACCAGATGAGGGAAGATACTCATCAGAAAACCTAGCAAAATGCATCAGGTAGAGTAAAATACTCACCAGAGCATTTCAAAAAAAAAAAGGGGGGGGGGGGTTGCAAAGACCTTGCTTCTATTAGAGGATAGTTCAATGTTGAACACCTCGGAAGTAAGCATCCGCGAGAGTTTAGCAAAATGCGAATTCATACCAAGTGGGGGTAGGTACCCACAAAAGTTTAATGAAATACAGACTTATACCTGGTGAGGGTAAGTACTCACAAGAACCTTATAAAATAAGGTTCAAACCAGATAGGGGTTATTACCTATCAAAATATTTATCATCCGGAGGATCAACAAAGGAGCAGCATCCGAAGGATAACCGGGCAAAAGGGTTAACTCCTTCCCCTGCCAACTAATTTTGTTGGTATATCAAACCAACGAATTAGTCAGACAGGTGAAGGTGGGGGGCAGCTGTAGACCCCTAATTTTGCCCGGCCTCTCAATAAAAGCTAGCGAAAACTTCACATAAAGATAAAGTTCGCCCGGCTTCTCAATAAAAACCAAGGAGACCTCCTACAACAACACGAAGTTCATCTGATTTCTCGATAAAGGCCAAAGAGACCTCCTATAACGAAGATAAAAGTTCGTCCGACATCTCAATAAGGGTCAAGAAGACTTCCTATATGAAGATAAAGCTTCAATGGACATCTATCGGCATCAACCAACGTCCAAAAATAGCAAGGAAAGCTTCCTGGGGGTCCCAGAACACAAAAACGGGCCAGATCAAGTTGAGACAGTCGTTCCAAATGTGGGACGGTCGTCCCAAACTTCCTAGGACAAGTGAGACGCCCGTCCCAAGCCAGAAATTCAAATGGGACGGCCGTCCCAAAGTCCAGACGGCCATCCCAACTCTCTAAGACGCTCATCCCTGTTTTCTGAGTCCCGGACGGCCGTCCCGAGGTGCCAAGCTGCGAAAACTATAAATAGGAGGCTCATTTGCTCATTTTCCACACTCCAGACAACTCAGAGCACTTGTCTACTTCTCTCCCTACTTCAAATGATCTTTCTGATTGCCTTAAATAGGTAACAATCAGTTAAGGAATTATATTCCAGCATTTGATTCTTCTATAAAAATTTAGTCGAGTCGAGTTTGTATTCGAGAGGAGAGTCATTGTAGAGCGAGGGATCGCCGAAACGCGTCCTTATTGTAAAAGAGTTACAATACAAAGCTTGCTACGGAGGTTCTTTTCAATTCTCTTCTTTTTACTGCTTTATTTATTGCTTTATATATGAAATGTAAATAAAATCATGTAGATAGCCATATTTAAATGTTGTACGAATAAAACAGGGTAATAGTGTAATTTCTTATAATCTTTACTCAAATGAATTAATCCGTCATAGGGAACCCGAAAGGGGCGTTGTGGGGTGCTAACACCTTCCCCACACGTAACTAACTCCCTTACCCAACTCTGGTTATAATGACCAAGTGCGGTTTTTATTAAAATCAACATTTTTTTCCTTTTCCAATGTTTAAGGTCAAAACATTGGTGGCGACTCCAAAAGAACCCCTTTTTCGAAAACCTTGCTTCTATTAGAGGATAGTTCAGTTGTTGAGCACCTCGGGAGCAATGAACATATTTTAAACATAAAACGCGAGTCTAAATCATCTTTTCGCGACCGCTCGCATAAATGTTCGAGATGTCCCTAGACGTCGGAACGGACGGCGGCGACAATAGCTATTTGCACAATTTATGTAAAGCGGTAAATAGACAAAGAGGAAGAGAAAACCTTCGTAGCAAGCTTTTCTATTTTATTTCTTTTAAAGGAAAATGGGTGCTTTTTTGCAGCCCTTCACTCTACACGATGCTGGAAACTCTTCTAGATGTCAAAAAAACGCTCAAGAAAGCACTCAGAAGCTCCAGAAATGCGTCGGAGGGATTCTAGAGAGAAGTTTTAGAGAGAAGGGAGAGCTAAAAGTTGTGTGGTGTGTGGAAATGAGGGGGGGAGAGCCCCTATTTATAGGTTTTCGCGCTTGCCAGTGGCGAGACCGCCGTTCTCGTCTGACAGGGTCAAGACCGTCGTCTCGTCCTTCGCAGGTGACGAGACCGCCGTCTCGCCAAATGAGACCACTGTCTTGCCCTTCGCAGGTGGCGAGACCGCCGTCTGGGAAAGCGAGACCGCCGTCTCGCCATTCGCAGGTGGCGAGACCGCCGTCTCGTTTAGCGAGACGGCGGTCTCGATTTCGAGACGGCGGTGTCGTCCCAAAAAAGGCGAGAACCCTTATTTTTGTACAGAAAATCCTTCCTATCCTAGTATGGGGCCTAATAGTCTCTCCTAGTGGCTTGTTAGGCTTCGTCCATCTTCGAATAGGAAGTCTTTTCCTCTTTATTTGGAGGCTGGGCAAGATTTGGGGTCTACATAGAAAAATACCCACATGATATATCAAAAATACACATATATAAAATCCTAAAAATTCCCAACAGTGGTTTCAGAGCTTTGGTTCGATACAATGGAAGGAGAAAGAAATTTTTCACAAGTTGCTATTCCAGTTTTTTATGGTGAAAGTTATGACTTATGGGCTGTGAGAATGCAATCCTATCTTGAAGGATTGGATGTATGGAAAGCTTTACAAGAAGATTATATTGTTGATCCACTACCTGAAAATCCCACCATAGCTTAAATGAAATTTCACAGAGAAAAAAAACGAGGAAGGCAAAAGCTAAATCATGTCTGTTTGCTAGTGTTTCACAAATGATCCTCACCAGAATCATGACGCTAAAGTCACCCAAAGAAATTTGGGATTATTTGAAAGATCAATATGAAGGGCGTGAGAAAATTCGAGGTATGAAAGTTCTAAACTTGATAAGAGAATTTGATAAACAAAAGATGCAAGAGTCTCAAACAATTAATGAATACTCAAACAAATTGCTGGGTATTGCTAACAAAATAAAATTGTTAGGCATGGAATTTTCTGATACCAGAATAGTTGAGAAAATTCTGGTAACTGTGCCGGAGAGATATGAAGCATCTATTGCTTCATTGGAAAATACAAAGGATTTGTCTAATATTACTTTGGCAGAAGTGTTACATGCTTTACAAGGGCAAGAGCAACGAAGATTGATGAGAGGAGATCATGCTACTGGTGAAGGTTCTTTACTATATCATGATAGAGGTTCTCTCCAAGCCAAGAACAACAAATGTACAAAATCACGAGTCTTTTCTATTTGTCCTTATTGCAAGAAAAATAATTACACACCCAATAAATGTTGGTGGAGGCCTGATGTAAAATATAAAAAATGTGGTCAATTGGGACATATAGAAAAGATATGCAAAACACAACCAGATGAAGTCATCAAGATTATAGAGGATGGAGTAGAAAGGGAACTTCTTCAAGTTATAGAGGATGGAGTAGAAGGAGAGCTTCTCCTTGCATTAACATGCTCTACAAATAAAAAATCCACAGGTTGGCTTATAGACAGTGGATGTACAAACCACATGACTCATGATCGAGAATTTTTCAAAGAGCTCAACAAATCACATATTTATAAAGTGAGAATTGGTAATGAAGAACAAATGGACATGAAAGGTACAAGAACAATTGCAGTTAAAAGTAATTTGGGTATCAAAATAATTTTTTATGTTTTATATGTTCCTGATATTAATCATAATTTTTTAAGTGTTGCTCAATCATTGAAGAAAAGTTATAAGGTGTCTTTTGAACATAAACATTGTGTGATTAAAGATACAAATAACTTTGAAATATTCAAAGTTCACATGAAAGGAAAAATTTTCACTTTAGATTTGATGAAAGAAGAGTTGATTACAAACAAAGATATAAAATAAAAGTCAAAGAAAAAGCATAAAGAAATTTTCTTGAAGGAACTTGATGATAAAGATGTAGATGAAGAAACCGTTTTCAACGTCCATCAAAGAGTCAACGGTACTACCATGAAGAAGTTTGAAAGAAACAAAGGAGATGAAGTTGATAAAGGAAGAAATACTTTAATGAAGAAAATGAAGATGTGATCTCATACAAGAAAGAAGATGACAAGAAGTACAAACAAAAAAGGAGGAAAAATTATAAGCAAAAGAAAAGAAAAAATATCAAATTTAAATAAATAGATATGAAAGTAAGGAGGAATGTTGGAAATATTACTTTATTATCTTTTATTTAAATTAGGTATTAAGAGATTTTATTATCTTTTAAGAGAGAAGGTAAAAAGATATTAGGTTATTATTTTGATTTAGGTAGTTATGATTGAGATATTATTGATATTTGATATTTTATAATATTTTTACTCTATATATACATAGAGTACATGAATAGAAAAATACCCACACGATATATCAGAAATACACATATACAAAACCCTAAAAATTCCTAACACTAAGTTCATCCCTCATGCCCCCGGGTATAGGGAGACTGTTGTGTGCAAATGTTTGTGTACAGTTGTTATTTCAAACAATTGCAAAAAATAAACATACAACAATTATTAAAGCCATAGAATAAAGCATGTTATAAATACAAGGAAGGGTAAAAACATAATTTCAAATCATTATTTATTTAAATTAGTCCATCACTAAATGGGATCAACTCTCTAGCTTCCCCAATGGAGTCGCCATTTGTCGTCGCCGTCAAAAGAGGCGATCGGAGCGATGCGATGGTTTTCATGACTCGCGTTTTCGCAAAAAGTGGTCAACGCTTTTAGGTTGTCCGATAATCGAACTGAACCTAAAAACGAGGTTTTTGTAAAGGGTTTCATGGAGTCGCAACCGATGTTTTTACCATAAACATCGGAAAAGGAAGAAAAGAAGGCGTTCGTTTAGAAAAACCAACTTTGGCCGTTACAACCAGAGTTGGGTAAGGGAGTTAGTTACGTGTAGGGAAGGTGTTAGCACCCCACGACGCCCCTTTCAGTTTCCTATGATGGACTTATTCATAAAATAAAGACTGAAAGAAACTATGCTTTTACCCTATTTATTTATCTACTGGTAGAATTTAAATGTCTACATGACCCTAGTATCTAATGCATACAAGGAAAGCAGTAAAAGAGTGAGAATAGAGAAAGGAACCTCCGAAGCGGGATTTTTATTAATTCTTCAAACTTGAGGATGCTTTTTGGAAATCCCCTTGCTTTACAAGCGCGCTTCTCACCAGCAAAAGAGAAAATACCTCCCTATAGAGTGCCGGATGTCTCCAAAGGAGACTTCCTTAACCGAACTCTGGAAAGTGATCAGAGTTATCCCAAAGTCTTAGGAGAGCTTCTAGGATGAGAGAAGGGTGTGAGAATGTGTGGAATGAGGGAAATGGGGGTCCTATTTATAGGAATTTGTGCTAGGAAAAGTGGACGATCGTCTGGCTTAAGTGGACGATCATCCATGGAAAAAAATGAGCATGGACGACCTTCTATTTAACATGGACGACTGTCCATGACTGAAAATAGGCATGGATGACCGTCTGGTCCAAATGGATGGCCGTCCATTGCCTGAAAATAGGCATGGACGGTCGTCTGGGTAGCCTGGATGGCCATCCGATGATCCCGAAAAAATATTCGATTTTTATTTTCTCAAAAAACCCTCCTTATCTTAAATGGAACCTAAAAAAAGATACTAGGGACTTATCAAAGTCTTGACCATCTTTGAAATAGATGATTTCTGAATTTATTGCGAGGTCAGACAAGATTTGGGGTTGTCACTGCCGTCAGAAGGAGGCAGTCAGAGCGACGCGATGGTTTTGACTTTCCAATTTTCGCGTTTTTATTGGTGTGGTTACAAATCCTTTAGGTTGTCCGATAACCGGGCTGAACCTAGGGGCGAGGTTTTCGAAAAGGCGCTCTTAGATTGTCCGATAACCGGGCTAATCCAAGAACTAATTTTTGAAGGGTTCTTCTGGAGTCGCCACCGATGTTTTTACCGAAAACATCGGAAAAGGAGTTAAAAGGCGTTGGTTTTCGAAAAACCAACTTTGGTCATTAGAACCAGAGTTAGGTAAGGGAGTTATTTACGTGTAAAGGAAGTGTTAGTTCCTTTACGACGCCCCTTTCGGGTTCCCTATGATAGGCCAGCTGTTCTAAATAATTAAACCGGTGAAAATACGCTTTTACCCTTTATTTTGCGGAATTTTAAAATTATGACTACATGGCCCTAATATCTATTGCATAATTAAAATTGAAGCGGTAAAGTAGAGAGAGAGAGAGTATAGAAATCTCCGAGGCAAGCTTTCTATTAATTCTTTGAAAATTAGGGTGCTTTTTGGCAGTTCTTCACTCTTTACAGCGCCGAAATCTCTCGAAAACGCTATAAAACACTCTGGAAAACTCTCAGAAACTCCGGAAATGCTTCGGAGGGGTTCTAGAAAGAGAATTTGAAGAAAAGTCTAGAGAGAAGGTGGAAAAATGTGTGAAATGAGGGGAATGACGCTCCTATTTATAGGGATTCACGCCTGTCAGGTCGAAATGGGCTGTCTCGTCTGACAAGGTCGAGACAGGCGTCTCGCCAAACGAGACGGCGGTCTCGCCATTTGCGCAAGGCGAGACGGTAGTCTCGAATCCAAGACGGCGGTCTCGACCTTAAAAGGCGAGAATCCTTATTTTTGTGCCAAAAATCCCTCCTATCCTAGTATGGGGCCTGATAGTCTCTCCTAATGGCTTCTTAGGCTTCATCCATCTTCAAAAAGGAGGTCTTCTAGTCTTTATTATGAGACCGGGCAAGATTTGGGGTCTACAGCTGCCCCCCCTTTACCCGACTAGTCGACTGGTGGCCGGTTGTGCCAAGGAGATCGACTGGAGGGTAAAGGAGTTGACCCTCCTGCCCGGTTTTTCCTTCAGATGTCTCGCCTTGTGGCGGTTGATCTTCTGGGGAAAAAGCATGTTGTGCGCCTCCGGGATGCTCCTTCTGACGGTAGCTGACCCCTTCGGCTGATGAGTATGAACCCCCGCCCGGTAAGCCCCCTCTTGTAAGGCTTGATGAGTATACATCCCCATCTGGTGTTTGACGAGTATGAACCCCCGTCCGGTAAGCCCCCTTTTGTAAGGCTTGATGAGTATACACCCCCATCTGGTGTTTGACGAGTATGAACCCCCGTCCGGTAAGCCCCCTTCTGTAAGGCTTGATGAGTATACACCCCTATCTGGTGTTGTGCCTCCGGATGCTCCTTCTTGCGGTAGCTGATCCTTTGCCTGTGGTGGCGGCTAACTGCTCTAGCTCATGCGCCTCCCATCTGGTGTTTGACGAGTATGAACCCTTGTCCGATAAGCCCCCTTTTGTAAGGCTTGATGAGTATACACCCCCATCTGGTGTTTGACGAGTATGAACCCCCGTCCGGTAAGCCCCCTTTTGTAAGGCCTGATGAGTATACACCCCCATTTGGTGTTGTGCCTCCGGATGCTCCTTCTTGCGGTAGCTGATCCTTTGGTTGTGGTGGCGTCTTACTGCTCTAGCTCATGCACCTGAGATGTATTCTCTTGTATTTGATTTAGTCGTTCGGTTTGTGCCAGAGATTTTGTTGGTGTTCATCCAGCCTTGGTGGTTGCTGGGGATTCTTTGTTTTTTGGTTTTTTGGTAGTGGTTAGCCGACCTTTGCTGGTTGGTCGGGTGATCTTTGTTTGTTATTCGACTTCTGCTTGGTTGTCGAAACCTTATTGGTTGAAGCAATTGACTTGTTTTAATCCTGCCTTTTTTTTCGCGGTTTTATTTTTTCTCGCGATCTTTGGATTTTGGCTTTTTCCTGAGCGTATGTCTTTTTACTTAAACAAATTTTTTGGTTACGCTGACTTTTGGAAGAGATAAAAAGATGCATGAATAAAATTTTATTTGTATAAGACTTTATTACAGCAGCCCCTATTCTATGAGCACTACTCTTGAGAAGGCGGACTCTCGTCTAGAGACGATCCATAGGAGGGGAATTGCCGGTACATGTGTCTCCGGAACTCTGTCTGGTCCCGGATTTCATCACGGTACTCCTGCTGGAATGTGGCCCAATCTTGCCTCATTCTCACCTGATACTGGTATATCGTCTCCAGCCTTGTATCAAAGGCCTCCTGTCTGAGAGACATCTGCTCTTGCCTTACAGACATCTGGTCGAATTGCTGGCGCAGATCATTCATATTGCGGTTCATGCCAGCAAAGTCGGTTGTGTACTGCTGCTGATGTTGATGTTGATGCTGCTGTTGTGGCTGTTGGAATTCGGGAGGTGTCGGGAGATCGTGCATTGCCACGATGTCCTGGAGGTCCAAGGCGAAATCTAGCAATGGGTGGAGGACCAGCTGGGTTCCGCGGCGCATCAGCATCCCCATGCCGACTAAGATCGACCTATTGATGGACTCGGGTCGTAAGTTGGAGGCCAGTTCTTCCCCGCCACCGCACCCCCATTTCTCTGCCAGGGGGTAATGAGAGGAGCCATGAGGACGGCCCCCACTGGCCTGCTCCCGAAGTCCTTGAGGGCCCTCAGGAAGAAGTAACCAGGGTTGCAGTGACGCCTCTGGCTCATGCAGTAGAGGGCAAAAAGATCAGGGAGGGTTACCTTTCCCTGGCTCTCCTTCCGCCCGTGGATGGTCCCCGCCAATAGCTTGTGGTAAATGCGGAGGGTCGGAGGGAGTGCGGAGCCCTTCATCAGCGTGGGCAAGGTGGGCGACCTGGTGAGCTCCTCCCACATTTCGCCGGCGGTAAGGTTGGTGGGGCGCGCGCAGATGGCCTCCCGGTACTCCCGAGTTAGCACGTCCTCAGGCCGGACAAACCCAATGCTCACATTAAATTCGTCGAGGGTGGTGGTCTGGTACGTCCCACCCATAAAGTATGTCACCATCTTCGTTGGTGACAGGCCCGGGACCATAGCAGGGGTCTCGGCGTAGGAGATGGAAGCCAAGAACTCCAGCACCGCTTGAGGGTACACATGGGTGGGTGGAGCCTGCAGTAGGAAACCCCATCCAATGCTATCAATGTGGGCCCGAACGTCGTCCTCCCACCCGAACTCGTCGAGGATGCCGAAGTCTAATTTGAGCATGGGGTGCCATGTGTACCCCCTGATGTGCTCAAGCTGAGCCTGGTGCGATGGAGAAAGCTGAGTGGGGTCTTGGGGGGCCGGTGCTGAGGAACTGCTAGGGCTAGCAGCACCTCTCCTCTTCCTAGACTGACTTCCACGGAACATATTGACTAGAAACTGCTTGAGAGTGAGAGATCTGAGAGTTGCAGTGCAGGGGAGTTGTGAGGAACCCCCAAAACCCTTCCCCTATTTATAAGGAGAAAATTCAATTCGGGACCGCCGTCTGGGAAGTCGAGACGACGATCTCGAATTTGCGCGTGTCGAGACGGCCGTCTGGGATCTCGAGACGGCGGTCTCGACTTTGGGCTTAAGCGAGACGGCCGTCTCGCCAAGCGGGACAGGCGTCTCGTTTTTGCCTAAGTCGAGACGGCGGTCTCATTGGTCGAGACGGCGGTCCCGACTTTCTGGGAACCGAGACGGCGGTCTGGAAATTCCGGACGACCGTCTCGAATTTTAAGGCTTTTCTTCTCTCCTTTTTTTTTCTACAAAGGAAATAGGACCTGGTTCAAAAACATTTTATGCATGCAATGTTCTTATGTTTGATGTCCTATAATGCCTATTTCAGTTAATTTTTCAAAAGGATTCCACTGACGTGTCTTGTAGCGCCGAAAGCCCTCTGATCTGCATTCTCATATTTGGTTGTACCATGCCGGACTTTTTGTGACCGAAGGATAACTTGTTTTTCATTTCTTCTTTTTTTTTTTTTTTTTGTAGAGCACTCTTTGCCATGTAGTGTTCCTTTTTCTCCACTCTAGGGGTTTCAATCCTCTTGTTGACTATACGCCTCCATATTCCCAAATTAATTATTAGAATATTGTTGTGAGGGTCAAGAGAAAAGAAGTAAAGAGGTAATTTCAATGGCTTGTGTTTTAGAAGGTTGATTTTTATTTTTGAAAGAGGTTTTTTTTGTAAGAATGGTTGGCTAGGGTTAGGCTTAGGTGTTTAAGCTTTTCGTCTAAGCAAACGTTCCCCCTTTTTGTACTTGCGCTTTTGAGTTTTATTTCCATTGCTTCTTATGGCTAGTTGGTTTTCCTAGATCGCCCTTCGGGTTTTCGAACTAGGATATTGTGTTTTGGTCCTATCTTTTGTCTAGGTTTCTTCTTTTTGTATTTTTGGGGAATCCTAGCGGACCTTATTTTGTAACCCTAACTTTTGCCTAGGCTACCCTTTATTTTTGTTCGGGTGTCCTACCGGGTTGACCCTATCTTTTGCGTAGCCCCCTTAGTGGGTTTCCTACCGGGTATTTTGCCCTCTTTTATTTTTGGCCTTAGGCTTCTATGGGCTTTTTCTTTTTTGTATTTATTTTTTGTTCACAATATTGGCGAAGCATGACTTTCTTTATGGTAAAGCCTTATTTGGTGCCTCTAGTCAACTAGCTTGATTGTAATGGCAATGGCGAATTTCGGTTATTTGGACGTGCTTTTTATTCTTCTTTTTTGTTGTTTTTTTTCTTTCTTCGTTTGCTTAGACAAGGTTATTGTGAGGTCTAGTCAGAAATAGCAAGAAGAGAAGCAGATTGTAAGAAGTATTCTTTATTAAATAATAAGGGAATATGTGCCCTAAAATGCCCGGGGGTCGGGCTAGCCCCGGGAGATAATCTCTAACAATCATGGGGTTTACATCCCTTAAATGAAGAAAAAGTTTTCCTAATGACTAGGGTAGCTCTTGACACTTGCACCTCCCATTCCGGAAAATTTGCTTGAGTGTGCGAAGGGGAGACTTCCCTTTTCTTCTTTCTGCTTGGCCTTTAGTAGGGTCATATCCTAGACCATGCTTGAAAGGATTATCTTTGAATTTTGAGGGTTCCCTTATGCCTTGGGAATCTGCCCTAGTCCTTGGCCAGGATGATAACCATGCTTCATCATCATGCGGGCTACCTTTGTGTTTTTGGGAAGTCGCTCTACGTTGGCAATTTCGAGCACTTGAAAGGATGTTTCAAGGGCCTCTTCAGCCGCATCCACATAAGGTTGGGTAGACGGTCCACTGATCAGGATATCATCCTCTGCTTGGATCGTGACCAATTTATCATCCACTATGAATTTGACTTTTTGGTGGAGCGTCTAAGGTACTGCCTTAGTGTCATGAATCCAAGGCCTGCCAAGGAGACAGCTGTATGCTGGAGAAATATCCATTACATGGAAATCGACTTTGGAGATAGTAGGTCCAACTTGAATTGGCAAATTAACTTCTCCCACTACTTCTCGTTTTGATCCGTCGAAGGCTCAAACGATAGTGCTGGTTGGGTGCAGACGGGTTCCTTGGATAATCAACTTGTCTAGTGTGCACTTGGGCATCACGTTCAAGGATGACCCGTTATCCACAAGAACTTTGGCGATGAGGTACTCCTTGCACTTGATTGAAATGTGCAAGGGCTTGTTGTGGTTTGACCCCTCGAGGGGGAGTTCTTCCTCTGTGAAGGTGAGGTGATTACTTGCCATAATGTGACCGACGATCCTCTCAACCTTTTCTTGAGATATGGAGTGAGGTAGATGCGCTTCGCTCAAGACCTTCAGCAGGGCGTTTCTATGTGGTTCCGAGCTCATCATTAGGGATAACAATGTTATCTTCGCAGGTGTGTGATTGAGCTGGTCTATAATGGAATACTCGCTTTGCCTTATAAACTAGAGTAATTCCTCGGTCTCCTCCTTGGATTCCTTATTTTCTTTTTCTTCTTCGGTCTTTTTATTTTTTCCTTTATTTTTGGGGACATCTTCTTGTGAGTCCTTGGGGGAGTAGACTCTTCCACTTCTAGTCATGCCCCCAATGCCGGCTATATTCGTGATATCCTCTTTTATGGGTGAAGATTCCCCGTATCTCCACGATACAGCTTTATTTGATTTGTAGGAGAAAGGACGTGGCATAAATAGTCGTACTGGTGTCCTTGCCCCCTCTTCCTTATTTCTGAGGACCAACGGTCAAGGATTATTTTCCTCTCGTGGCGAGTCGACCATTGGGGAAAGCTTGATTAGGAGTGGCTTTCTCTCCATTCTTCTGATTTGGAAGATGTGTCAGTTAATCCTTCCATTTTATTATCTTGTTTATTAAAAATGAAGGAGGGGAAATTAAATATGCAAATGAATGATATGCAAGCAAGTAGACAATTGTTGAATAAATAGAAATTTCATTTATCCGTTAGAAGGTGTACATTCCCCTACTCCATACTATGAAGCAACTTTTGACAGAAACGGAAAAGCCTAAAGAAACCCACAGGCGGGTCTTGATCTCTGTGTAATTCCCTTTCGGCTTCCCGGACGTGACGAGCAAGTGCTTCACTTTGCTTCTGGACCGCCTGGCTCATATCTTCACTGTACTTTTGAGCCTCTTTGATTTTCGCCTCTTGATGGACAACCAAGGCTTGCAGTTCATCGAGTTTTGCAAGGGCTCGTTCCTTCTCTTGTAGTACCTGGACATACTGAGCTAGCCCGTCTCTCTCCTTGCAGCGTAGCTCAGTGAGACTTTTGTTTAGTCTCCGATTGGCCTCTCGCTCTTGGCGTATTTCTGACCGAGTCTTGGTGAGTTCTTGCAACAACTCCTTGATCATCTGAGCCTGTTGTGCTAATTCGGCCTCAAGGCGTGCTGATTTGGCGGCTATTTCCTGAAGTTGACTATCCGAGCTGGTTCTAGCGACTTTGGATGCTCGGATAGCTTGCTCATTAGAGTCAGCACACTAGTCCTTGAGGCGCTCTATTTCATGATCCTTTTTCTTGCATTGCCTTTGCAGACCATCAATGGTGAGGATAGATTCTTGCTCTCTCTCTTCAAGGGTCCTCATCTGGGCTTCCATGATTTCTATCCTCTAGGTCAAGGCATCGACTTGAGCTTGCAGCTCTTCACTATTGGCGCTTGTAACGAGTGAGGTGGATGGTTGAGACATCCCTCTTCTTTTTCTCCACACCTCATAGTCACCGGAGACAGCTACTCGAGCTTTTCCTAGCTCTCTATCTCCCATAAAGACTGGTCTCTCCCATACTTTTCTCATGGCTAATGAGTTGGCGATTGTGCATGGGTCTCCGAAGAAACACAGTCCTCCAAGTTCCCCTCGAGAAATTGTAGTTTGGGTTCTCATGAGCTGTCTCATAGCTACTCTAGGTGAGTAGGCTATGCAACCCCTGAGCCCTATCAAGGGTACGTTCGGATAGTCTCCACATCTGATGAGGACTGGACCAGGTCGGAACCAAGGGCAGACCCAGGATAAATTGTTGGCGTCCTTTTGTTCCAACTCGTCCCTCCACTCTGAAGTTAAGCGTCGCTAGAGAGGGATTTTGGGGAAGCTCCTCAAAGGGTCAGGGAACACCCCCATGTGACTAGAGGCGTAAAAATGTGTAATGCCCCACACAAAGAGCAATGAAGAGCAACAGCGAAGTGTTTTTCCTTGCTTCTGGTGGCAAAATTCCACCGAGAGCAAGGTGTCTGCAAGAATTGCAGGCAAGAGACTCTTCGAGTTCACGTCCCAGGCGAAGAAGGCGTCCATAGCGGCTTGATCCACTGTGTCGAGGTGGAAGGGAAACAAGATCGTTCCGAAGATGATTAAGGCCAGGGTTTTGTTGAAGGCGACCCATTCTGTCTTTTCAGCCAAGTCAGACAGATGGTCTTCTAACATTGAGATTTTCCAACCCTAGATGTTCCCTTTTCTTATCAGGGTAGTCTGCCGGAAAGGCAGTTGAATGATGGCAGCGATTTGTGCTGCAGGAGTATATGGCCCGTGGCGGATATGGATCCCGGCTGATTTGGGCCATTTCAACATGATTTCGTACTCCTCCAAGGTGGGCACCATATCAAACTATGGAAATTCGAAGCAGCGCAGACTGGAGTTCCAGAAGTGAACTAATACCCTGACAAAAACTTGATCGACACAGATCCTCAGCAGGTCGAGAATCCGTCCATAGGATTTTTCAAAGTCAGAGCAGACCTCTGGTGGCATTATCGCGCAAAGTCGTTCCAATTTCTCAGTATGGTATCGGGGAATTCCACCTTCTTCAATTGTCTACTAGTCCCCTCCATTTTCTAAAACCAAAATGCATGTTTCATGAAAATGATGTTTATTTGAATGAATGTGAGTGTTTGTTTTTTATTTATCATGTTTTGTATGATATTTGCGTATATATTTTTTTGAAAAATAAACTACCTATATGAGTGTAATATTTTTGAACAAGGTCCCATTTATTGTTTTGGAATCGGATTTTTTTTTATAGCCTTTTATCTCTTCTGTCGGACTGCGTGGCTACTTAGCTTACAAAGAACTTGAAACCAGGCTAGCTAAAAGGCAGACTGTCCGAGATAAAAAAAATGGCTTTATGCGAAAGGGTTATTTAGCGTCCCTTATCTCTTCTGTCAGACTGCGTGGCTACTTAGCTTACAAAGAACCTGAAACCAGGCTAGCTAAAAGGCAGGCTTTCCGAGATAAGGGTGTTTATTGCAAAAATATTTTTTGTGATTTTTCTGTTGTTTGGTTATGCTATGCAACAGAAAAATGCAACAAACAGATGCACAAACAATTTGGTCATCCACGAACAGGTGAGAAGTCGTTTTAATCACGAGGTAGGGTTTTCCTGCAAAAAAGTGCTTTACGAAGGTAGGTTCTAACTGTTCTCACCAAGGCTAAGGCCCCCAAGGTGCCCCCATTATAGGGTCCCCACTCTCCAGCCTTCCGACCATGCTTAGCACTAAGGCCATAGTCAGTCTTTGTGCCAAAAGAGGAAGGTTATCACCTTGAGTGGTGGTTTCTGATCACACTGGTGGGCACAAGGCCATCACTACAGCGAACCGTACCTGCCACCCACTCCCTATGGTTTTCTCACTTGCCCCCGGGTATAGAGGGAACCGTAGTGTGCAAGGGTTTGTGTACAGTTTGTATTTCAAACAATTGCATAAGTATAAACAGACAACAGTTATTAAAGCCAAGCATTAAAACATGTTATAATACAAGGTAGGGTAAAAGCGTTATTTTCTTGGTTTATTTATTTTAAGCTGGCCCATCACTAAATGGGATCAACTCTCTAGGCTTCCCCAGTGGAGTCGCCATCTGTCGCCGCCGTCAGAACGAGGCAGTCGGAGCGACGCGATGGTTTCGACTTTCCAATTTTCGTGTTTTTATTGGTGTGGTTACAATGCCTTTAGGTTGTCCGATAACCGGGCTGAACCTAGGGGCGAGGTTCTCGAAAAGGCGCTCTTGGATTGTCCGATAACCGGGCTAATCCAAGAACTAATTTTTGAAGGGTTCTTCTGGAGTCGCCACCGATGTTTTTACCAAAAACATTGGAAAAGGGGTTAAAAGGCGTTGGTTTTCGAAAAACCAACTTTGGTCATTAGAACCAGAGTTGGGTAAGGGAGTTAGTTACGTGTAAAGGAAGTGTTAGTTCCTTTACGACGCCCCTTTCGGGTTCCCTATGATAGGCCAGTTGTTCTAAATAATAAAACCGGTGAAAATACGCTTTTACCCTTTATTTTGCGGAATTTTAAAATTATGACTACATGGCCCTAATATCTATTGCATAATTAAAATTGAAGCGGTAAAGTAGAGAGAGAGAGAGAGTATAGAAACCTCCGAGGCAAGCTTTCTATTAATTCTTTGAAAATTAGGGTGCTTTTTGGCAGCCCTTCACTCTTTACATTGCCGGAATCTCTCGAAAACGCTATAAAACACTCTAGAAAACTCTCAGAAACTCCGGAAATGCTTCGGAGGAGTTCTAGAAAGAGAATTTGAAGAAAAGTCTAGAGAGAAGGTGGAAGAATTGTGTGAAATGAGGGGAATGATGCTCCTATTTATAGGGATTCGTGCCTGTCAGGTCGAGATGGGCCGTCTTGTCTGACAAGGTCGAGACGGCCGTCTTGTCTGACAAGGTCGAGATGGCCGTCTTGTCTGACAAGGTCGAGACGGACGTCTCACCTTGCAGGAATGGCGAGACGGCCGTCTCGCCAAACGAGACGGTGGTCTCGCCATTCGCGAGTGGCGAGACGGCCATCTCGCCAAACGAGACGGCAGTCTCGCCATTTGCGCAAGGCGAGACGGCGGTCTCGACCTTAAAAGGCGATAATCCTTATTTTTGTGCCAAAAATCCCTCCTATCCTAGTATGGGGCCTAATAGTCTCTCCTAATGGCTTCTTAGGCTTCATCCATCTTCAAAAAGGAGGTCTTCTGGTCTTTATTATGAGACCGGGCAAGATTTGGGGTCTACAGGGGTCTACATAAGTTAATCACTAAGTGTATTTTCTATTTATTGGGTACCTTACTTCTACGAGTGTGTATTGGTAATCAAATATTAAGAGGAACCTATAATAAGTAATAAATAATCAATAAAGTGAATGCCAAAAACTCCTACAAGTTATGATGCAATTTGGGTAGTTATTGATAATTTGACCAAGTTAGTGCATTTTCTACCTATCAACATTCGATATTCATTGGAGAAATTAACACAAGTATATCTTAAGGAGATAATGAGTTTGCACGACATACCTTCAGGTATTGTATCTGACAGAGATCCACATTTTACTTGCAAGTTCTGCGGAAGTTTGCAACAAGCATTAGGGACAAAGCTTCGATTGAGTTTAGCTTATCATCCGCAGACGGATGGACAATCAGAAAGAACAATTCAATCTCTTGAAGACCTTCTGCGAACTTGCATTATGGAATTCAAGGATAGTTAGGACAAGTCTTTGCATTTGATTGAGTTCACCTACAACAACAGTTTTCATACAAGTATCAGGATGACACCATATGAAGCTCTTTATGGAAGAAAGCGTAGGACACCTTTATGCTGGTATGAAACAGGATAGAATCTTATTTTGGGACCAGAAATTATTCAATAAACTACTGATAAAGTGAAGACTATTCAAGAAAAGATGAAGATAGCACAGAGTAGACAAAAGAGTTATTATGACAAGAGGAGAAAGTCGTTTGAATTTGAAGAGGGTGACCATGTATTCTTGAGAGTTACGCCTACTACTGGAGTTGGAAGAGCTCTGAAATCTCGAAAACTCACCCCAAAATTTATTGGTTCTTACCAAATTCGGAAAAAAATTGTCCTTGTGGCTTATCAATTAGCCTTACCTCCAATTCTTGCAAACCTCCATAATGCTTCTCATGTCTCACAACTCAGGAAGTATATTCCTGATCCTTCTCACATCATTGAACCCGATACAGTACAATTGAAGGATAATATAACTTATGAAGCACCACCTGCGTATATTGTGGATTAAAGGATGAAACACTTATGTGGAAAAGATATACATGTAGTTAAGGTCGTATGGAGTGGAATAGGTGATGAAGATGAAACGTGGGAGCTAGAGAACAAAATGAGGGAATCTCACCCTTACCGTTTCCCATAAGGTAAGCAAATTTCGAGGACAAAATTTTTTAAGGGGGGAAGAGTTGTAACATCCTAATATTCAGTACCCCTGGTTTGTTATATTTTGACAAAATCTTTGTCAAAATTTGAATAATTAAATTATTAGGAATTTGGTAAAGTGAATATAGAGTTTTGTGCTTGTTATATTATTTTTTATTTTCTGGATTTTTTAGAAAAATACTCACAATTGACCTATTTTGCGGGCATTCTAACAAAAAGTTTCAAACTGCAATTGATTATATAGTAAAGAAAGTTGAAAATTTTTGAACATTTACAAGAGTCTAATAGTGATAACTAGATCTCGAAAAGTAAATTTTTACAATGAAATTTGATAAATTTCAAAAATTATTTTACAACATGTTTAATTAACTAATAAAAAAATAAACTGATCCGAGAACATTTTGAGTGGATTAAAATTTTAGTAATCAGCTCATTATTATTTTAGATATTTTACTCTCATGTCTTAAAGACTTTCCCTATCTACTAATTTGTAAATATTTACATTTGGAAATTAAAAAAAATTAGAAAATGAATGAAATTTTGACTTTAAAGGAGTGAAATGTGGAAAAGGCTCTAGCAAGTTCCCGTAGGTTCTCTCTTTCTCTCAAACTCTCCTCACTTTTAAGCTTGATTTTGAGGGGGAAATCTTGATTTTCTTGAGGAGCTCCAAGAGGTAAGTTTGTTTATCGCAATCTTCTCTACATTTCTACGATTTTATTTTTCAAAATGGTGCATTTTCAATTTTTTTCCTCACTTGGCTGAGCTTGAATGAGAGTGGGAAGAGTGTTATCCTGATTTTGTTGTTGTGGTTTTACACCTAGGACACTAGAATAATGCTTAGAATTGAGGGTTAGAAGTGGTTGAGAAAAAAACCTTAAGAACCCTAATTCGTAGGTTACTGTTCACTGAACTCTGGGACTTGTGTGAACAGGATTAGGAATTGGTGTCTTCATGAAAGTTGTAGCCTTTTAAGTTATCGAAATTTAGAAGTTGCTTTCACATCAAAGAAATATTTATAGCTCAAGTTATGCCCATTTTAATGTCAAGTGTTCTAGTTGTGACGTTAAGAGGTTGTCTTGTTTCAACAACCTCAGTTTTTGAATTACTGGGATTAATATGTGTGAAATTGGGACTTGATTCCTTCATAAAAGTTGTAGGAATTATATTTCCGAAATTTAAAAAATTGGTTTCAAGTCAATAGCTTATGTGTAGCATGAGTTATAGTTAAATTACCAAGGCATGTTTACAGTGTTATTGTAGTTGATCCCTGTTAGAAACAACCACTGTAAACTAAAAATTGCATTTATTCTATAGGGTATTTGAATAGATTTATGTCATCAATATTGTAGATAATTAAGTTATTGAAATTTTGGCTCAGATCTCATGCCAAAACAACTTATATAATGCTAGAAAATACCAAAATACTGAACATTGTCCATATTTGCTATTAGGATTCTTCCTACTTTAAGTGTATTACTTTCATTACTCTCTTCCACTTGTATTACTTCCATTAGCATAATTTAGGCCCTAGAATTGATTTGATAACTCAAAGAACCATAGTCTTGAATTTTAGAATTTTAGGCTATGAAGGAGGTGAGATTTTAGAGGTCTAATATGGTTGGAATCAAGGACTTAATTGGGGTAATTAATTGGCATGTAGGAGACTACTTAGAGGTGCAAAGAGGATGAAAGCAATGAGGGGGAGATTGATGGAAATGTCCCTACATTCTCAAGAGATGATTTTGATGATGATTCAAGTCAACTACATTCAAGTCAACACCATTCAAGATGAATTGAATTAAGGACATCAAGATGAATTAAGGACAAATTGAATTAAAGACGTTGGTGACAATGTGAAACATTTCGCTACATGCCCAAGATATGATTTTGATAAAGACGATGATTCAAGCAAGCCCAAGATGATTCTTGAAGACTAGATAGACTCTTAAAATACTGTCATAAGCTACCAAAGCACAAGTGTGATAAAATTTCGTAACATAATATTTTTCACTGTCATAATCAATTATGATGCATCAGAAATGGAAAAATGATTTTCTCTCTATCATAATTGATTATACTAGTAACATAATCAATTATGACAATTCAAATTTGAAAAATATATCCGTTTTGAAGAATAAATGTTTTTGGATACATCCTAATTTTCTCTATGATATTATTATTAACCAACGACTATTTTCTGATGCTATTTTTCTATTTAATTAAGTTTTGATGGAAAATAAAAAAATACACAATTACAGAATTCAAAAATACAATTTACATTCAATCAGTTTTGAGAAAATAATTTTGAGCAAGACAACAGAGAAATTTTACACCTTCTGAGAAAACTCTCTTCTCTATTGCCTACTGTGTTTTCATTGTTAATCACACTTGTTCTTAGAGGTTAGCATTTTACAGGCTTCTACAATTTGTTGTCTCCATTACCCAGGTGTGTCTGTTCTTATTTTTATTACCTTCATCATTTGTGTATGACTGTTCTTATCTTACTCTTTCATCTCTTGTGGGTTTAAGAGGTTTAAGTTAATCAATTGTGTTGTTCATCCTTTGATTTATTCAGAGGAGGTGTTTATCCCTAGTTTGATTCTAGGGAGATGTTCATCCTTTGTTTATTGGTGGCAAAGTAGGTGCTTTTCATCCTTAGTTTGATTCTAGGGAGGTGTTCATCCTTAGTGGGATTCTAAGGAGGTGTGTTCATCCTTTGATTTGTTCAGAGGAGGTTTTCATCCCTAGTGTGATTCTAGGGAGGTGTTCATCTTTAGTGGGATTCTAAGGAGGTGTGTTCATCCTTTTTTTTTGTTCAAAGGAGGTGTTCATCTTTAGTGGGATTCTAGGGAGGTGTTCATCCTTAGTGGGTTTCTAAGGAAATGTTTATCTTTTGAATTAGTTTGCTTTTTGCTGAGTTGATTATAATTTTTGAACTGAATTTAAAAGATAGTGAATTGGGGTCACTCTTGTCTTAAGAGTTGACTGGGAACTGGATGTAGGGTTGGCTATACCCGAACCAGTATAAATCTCTGTGTGATCTTCTCTTTATCTATCTGATTATATCGCTTCCACTTTATATGTGTTCAATTTGATAATTAAAATTGAATTAATAAATTATTAGACATCTTAAAATAAATTTTTAATTTGGAATCTATTTTAATTTGTGCATCTATTCACCCCCCTCTAGATGTCATTTATCTAATAGAGGAGACCCAAAGACTTGGTAGATTATTTGATCAAGAGTTGCTCTTCTCCAAGTTACAACATAAGGTAAGGGATAGGATAATTTTTATGGTTCACTTTTGCTTGAAATAGCATTAGGAAGAAGCCTTTACTTCTAAGTTAATAAGAAATTTATTAGGAATTATTTGAATGCTATTTCTATTTTTGATGAATTTTTAAAGTTTTAGGATTATGTGAATTTGGTGGCTACTAAATGGAGCAACACTAGTGTATGGAACCTTGTATGATTATAAGGCATCCATGAGTGTTGTTTAAATCAATTACTTAATTAGTAATTTTATATGATTTATTGATGAATTTAGATTTAGAATTAGCCTATTTCTATGTTTATGATAATTGTTCTAAATTAATTATTGATATATATTGTATGTATGTTATGAAGCATGATAAGTAGAAAAATCTTGTGGAGTGTTTTTGTTAAGATAGATTAACATGTAGAATTGCATTGTATAATTTGGTGGAATGGAGGAAATGTGTGAGAAATAAACTATGTGAGAAAGGAAAATAAGTAAATGAAGAAAAAAATATTTTTAGAACAATAATTGAATTTAGGTGAATGTAGAAAAATATTTTAGAATTTTTTTTAAGTGAGAAAATAATGTTTAAGATATAATTTAATTATGAAGTGAATTTTTATATTTTTATTCAATTAATAAATATTTTTCAAAAGTATTGGAATAATTTTGATTTAGGAGAAAATAATTAATTGTAAGTGAAAATGAATTTTAATAATTTTGAGGAATTTATTTGCAATTATTATTATTTAAGAAAAATAAATTAAAATTGAGAAAATTATGATTTTGAGTGATGATGAGTATGATGAGGTGGAAGGATGGCTTTGTGAAAAGTAGAAGTGTTATGGGTTGTTTCTGATTAATATATAGGTGTTTAAAAAAAATTTGGGAATGTACGATTTATAGAGGAGACTCTGTCATATTTTTTTTAGAAATAACCTAGTGTTATTTTGAAAAAGTTAAGATGTGATTTAAGTATAATGAGGTGAAACGAAGGTGAAAGAATGTGAAGAAGTGATGATAAGTCATGCATCATGTTCATGAGTTAGAGATTGACTATATGAGGAGGATATGGAAAATCAGGATCCGTTCCATGCTAACCTCAGGGATGATTGAGTGTGATCGAGCTAACATGTGGCTTAGGCTCGCTACCTGAGCTGTGAGTATCTCACTACCAAGCTTGATTATCCTTACTAAAGTCCTAGGGTTTCTCATGATCAGTTGAGCTGGACAAGTAATTATGAGTATAGTAACGCGAGGCGGTGAGATGTTCCAGTGAAACTCCTGATCCTTCTCGGAAAAAGAAAGAATGAAATTGAGAAAAAGGAGAAAAGAGAAAGTGTTTTTGGGATCCCCATGGTCTTGCATACTAGCATGTGTCCTAGAAAAAATTAGTGGATACATTGCATTCATAATATCATAACATTTGTATGCTGATTGCTAGTATGTTTGTATGTGTAGTTGCTAATTAACTCAATGTTATTTGCATGCTCAAAGTGAATATAAAGTTGTCTTACCCTTTTTGTGCATGTATTATTATAATGAAATGTTTGCACAGGTGACGTTAAACACAATTCATCCCCTGTACCATTTCCAAGTAGAGTTTACATACGATCGCTGCAAGCACTAGGTAGAGGACTTGATCGGACACCACTACATTGCTTCAAGAGATACTTCATTTTAGTGTACGAAATATATCTAGTATTTGGTTAGATTGTATAGTTTGTCTTTTGTCTGCTCTAGTCTTGTGAACCTTTGTTAGGTGTATTTTGGGATAACTTTGTGTATATTTACTATCTATTTATACTTGATACTTATGAATGATATGTATATTAATCACTAAGTGTATGTTCTATTTATTGTGTAACTTACTTCTACGATTGTGTATTGGTAATTAAATACTAAGAAGAACTGATAATAAGTAATAAATAATAATAATGTGAATGTTGGTAGTAAAGGTGTCACAATTAGTGGTATCCGAGTAGTTCTTTCCTATAGGCCTGGGGAAAGGCCTAATTTTATCTAGTTTTACTTCACATATATAGGGTATTGATTGAATTTATGATTGCAGGAAGTGATGGCAGGAAGAGGTAGAGGATGTGGTAATGCTCTTTTGAATGAATTGCTAGAAAGAATGGTTGGAGTGTTAGAGGGACAAATGGCAGGACAAGTTGGTACTCATAGTCTAGAAAGTTTTATGAAGAACAACCCTCCAAAGTTTAAAGGTTGATTTGATCCAGATGGAGCCCAGTTATGGATTGAGGAGTTAGAAAAGATTTTCATAACAATTAATTTTCCAGAAGCCAGTAAGGTTACATTTGCAGTTTATTTGTTTCAAAGGGAAGCTGAACACTGGTGGAGCTACACCAGACAACAATTGGACGAGGTAGGAGGAGCAATCAGCTGGAAAGTTTTTAAGCAAAAAATTTTAGAAAAGTATTTTCCTGAAGATTTGAGAAAGAGGAAGGAAGTGGAATTCCTGAATTTGAAGCAAGGAGGTATGTCTGTGGGGGAATATGCGACAAGGTTTGATGAATTGTCCAAGTATTATCTATATTTCAACAATAATGGTGATGATCGCTCACGATGCACTAAGTTCGAGAGTGGGTTACGTCCTGACATCAAGCTGGCAATAGGATACCAGGAGATTACTCATTTTACAACGTTCGTAAATAGATATCGTATTTATGAGGATGATGCTAAGGCCAAGCAGGCACATTGGAAAAATTCAGGACCTCAGCAAATTTTCTACATAGAAGAGGACAATCCTATGATAGAGGAAACCTTACCAACCTTCTCAAAGGCAACAAAGATTCTCATATGGAAGAAATGGATACCAACCACTAGTGGGAAGTTCAAGTAGATCAAGTGGATTCAGTGGAAAATGTTTTATTTGTGAAGGACCACATCTTGCACGAGATTGACAGAAAAAGAACTATAATTGTTTTAAGTATGGAAATAAAGGTCACATTATTCGTGATTTCCCTGAGTGGAAGAAGGGGAAGAACAATTTTAATAGTCATGATGGTAGTAACAGTGGCAGCAGGGTCAACAGTAACCAACCTGGGAGGCTGAGGACACAAGGAAAAGTTTTTGCAATAAGTGGTGAAAAGGCATCTCAATCTGACTCTATGATACAGGGTAAATGTCTTATAAATGGGAATATCCTAAATGTATTGTTTGATTCTGGATCGTCTCATTCTTTTATTGCTAAAGCTTATGTGAGATGATTGCAATTGCCTATTATTGCTTTGCCATATAACTTGTTTGTTTCTACTTCTGATGGTACTCCTATTGTTACTGCCAAGGCTTGTTTGAATTGTCCTATTGTTGTAGAAAGTAGAAATCTTTCTGCAAATTTGTTGATGATTTGATGGATCAACTGAGAGGTGCAACTATATTTTCCAAGATTGATTTGAAGTCAGGTTATCATCAAATACACTATGAGTATTTGATTATGCCATTTGGTGTGACTAACGCTCCTGCGATATTCATGGATTACATGAATAGGATATTTCATCCATATTTAGATAAGTTTGTGGTAGTATTCATTTATGAAATTTTGATTTATTCTAAGACCAAGGAAGAACATGCAGAACATCTCCAAGCAATGTTGGAAATTTTGAAGGAGAAGCAGTTGTTTGCTAAGTTGGCAGAGTGTGAGTTTTGGTTGGAGAAGGTAAGTTATTTAGGTCATGTGATTAATAAAGATGGCATTTTTGTAGATCTGGTGAAAGTGAAAATTGTATTGCAATGGGAAAGAACAAAGAGTATCACTGAGATTTGTAGCTTTTTGGGTCTAGCTAGTTATTATAGGAGATTCATTGAGGGATTATCAAAAGATGGCCTTACCTTTGACCAAGTTGACTCGTAAAGGACAATCCTTTGTATGGACAAATCAGTGTGAGGAGAATTATCAAAAGTTTAAAGATAAAATGACTTCTACCACAATATTGATACTTCCGAACCCTCATGAGAATTTTGAAGTGTATTGTGATGCGTCAAAGCAAGGGTTAAGCTGTGTATTAATGCAGAATAAAAATGTAGTGACATATGCTTCAAGGCAGTTGAGACCGCATGAAGTAAATTACCCTACACCAAACCTCATGCCAAAATTTCAATAACTTAATTATCTACAATATTGATGAAGGAAATAAATTCAAATACCTTATAGAATAAATGCAGTTTTCAATTTACAGTAGTTGTTTCTAATAGGGCTCAACAACAATAACACTCTGAACATTCCTTGGTAATTTGACTATAACTTATGCTACACATAAGATATTGACTTGAAAACAATTTATAAATTTTGGAAATATCATTTCCTACAACTTTTATGAAGGAATCAAGTCCTAATTTCACACATATTAATCTCAGTAATTCAAAAACAGAGGCTGTTGAAACAAGGCAACCTCTTAACGTCATATCTAGAACACTTGACAGTAAAATGGGCATAACTTGAGCTATAAATATCCGTTTGATGTGAAATCAGGTTCTAAATTCCAATAACTTAAAGAGCTACAACTTTGATGAGGACACCAATTCCTAATTCCGTTTACACAAGTCCCAGAGTTCAGTGAACAGTAGCTTGCGAATTAGGGTTCTTAAGATTTTTTGCTCAACCACTTCTAATCCTCAATTCTAAGAATTATTCTATTGTCCTAAGTGTAAAACCACAACAACACAATCAGAATAAAACTCTTTCCACTCTCATTCAAGCTCAGCCAAGTGAGGAAAAAAAATGAAAATGCACCATTTTGAAAAATAAAACCGTAGAAATGTAGAGGAGATTGATGTAAGAATTAATGGTTGAGTTCAAGAGGGGGGGTGAATTGAACTTTTGAAATCTTTTTCAAAAAAACACTCTTTCTTTTGGAAGAATGGTTAATTTTTATCCAATCTTTTATTAGGCAGATTTGGTTTTAAACAAAGCAAGAATATATGCAAGAATTGAAAAGAGATGAAAGCAGAAATTCAACACAAGAGTTTATACTGGTTCACTCTTTCCCAGAGCTACATCCAGTTCTTGACAAATCTGCCAAGTTCCACTAATTCCAAGTGAAAATACAAACCAGTAGATATACACCAATCTACCCCAAGAACTATCTTACAACACCACAAGATAGATTCTTGAATTAACCACCCAGTAACCAAACCCAGTTATTGTAACCAGTGCAGATTCAAACCTAATTTACACAATTAAACTTTGTACAAGTATATGAAAAGAATAAAGCTGGACTGCAACTTTAACAATATAGAAGTCTAGAAGCAATTTTCCTAACTTAGAAATTTCTCTCTTGATGAACTTTCAACAATCTTGATCTAAACGCCTTATTATATGAAAAGTTTATGAATTCACAGAGAAAGGCACGAATATGAGAGCTCTAAGATTGCTTTCAAATGTTTTCCAAATTGTGTTTTCAAAAGAGAAATCAAAATTGTATTTATAGAGTAAAAGACAGAAACTGATAGATTCAATCGATTAAAAATGACGTTTCAATCGATTGATTTCATTTAAAACTCATTCAATCAGTTGTTTCGAGCTTTCAATGGATTGAAACAGTTTAGAAAAAAATGGTAGCTCTCTGTTTCAACAGATTAAAATATATTTCAACATATTGAAATCCTGTGCTACCTTAGAATGAAAAAATGATCTCTTTGTTTCAACAGATTAAAACTTATTTCAACAGATTGAAATCCTGTGATACCTTAGAATAGAAAAATGATCTCTCTATTTCAACAGATTAAAACTTATTTCAACATATTGAAATTCTGAGATACTTCAAAGTGAAAAATGACATCTCTCTGTTTCAACAGAATGAACTTGATTTCAACAGATTAAAATTGCGAAACCTTTAATATGAAAAAATCATTAAGAACATTTTAACATGTTGATTCTACGATTCAATCAATTAAAATTTTGACAACATATGAACATTTCCTATTTTAAGTGATTTTAACAGATTGAAACTTCTTTTTAACAGATTGAAAAACTCAGTTTGTTCTTTTAATGCTTAAAGATTTGTTTTTCATGCAGTAAAATAAGTTTTATGAAATGCATCATTTATAGGCGCTTATCACAAGATCTATTGAACTATCAAGAGATTAAATTCTAAACCTATAACCTATTCACCTACACACCCACAAACTAAACTCTATAAACTCTATATGTCTTCATCAAATCCAACAAGTGCTTCAATTGAGAGAAACAAACTTACCTCTTGGAGCTCCTCAAGAAAATCAAGATTTCCCACTCAAAATTAAGCTTGAAAGTGAGTAGAGTTTGAGAGAAAGAGAGAACCTACGAGAACTTGCTGGAGCCTTTTCCACATTTCACTCCTTTAAAGTCAAAATTTCATTCATTTTCTAATATTTTTTAATTGCCAAATGTAAATATTTACAAATTAATAGACAGGGAAAGTCTTAACGACATAGGAGTAGAATATCTAAAATAATAATGAGCTGATTACTAAAATTTTAATCCACTCAAATTACTCTTGGATCAGCTTTATTTTATTTTTTTTACTAGTTAATTAAACATGCTATAAAATAAAATTTTGAAATTTATCAAATTTCATTGTAAAAATTTACTTTTAGAGATCTAGTTAGCACTATTAGAATCTTGTAAATTTTTCAAAAATTTTCAACTTTGTTTACTATATAATCAATTGCAGTTTGAAATTTTGTGTTAGAATGCTCGCAAAATAGGTCAATTTTGAGTATTTTTCTAAAAATTCCAAAAAATTTCCAAAATATCACAAATAATCTAATAAACATAAAACTCTAAAGTCACTTTACCTAATTCCTAATAATTTAATTATTAAAATTTTGACAAAGATTTTTTCAAAATTTAACAAACCAGGAGTACTGAGAATTAGGATGTTATAACTCTCCCCCCTTAAAAAAATTTGCCCTCGATATTTGCTTACCTTATGGGAAAAGATAATGGTGAGATTCCCTCATTTTGCTCTTTAGCTCCCACGTTACATCTTCATCACCTATTCCACTCAATACGACCTTAAGTAGAGGTATATCTTTTCCACGTAAGTGTTTCATCCTTTGATCCACAATACACGCAGGTGGTGCTTCATAAGTTAAATTATCTTTCAATTGTACTGTATCGAGTTCAATGATGTGAGAAGGATCAAGAATATACTTCCTGAGTTGTGAGACATAAAAAACATTATGGAGGTTTTAAAGAATTGGAGGTAAGGCTAATTGATAAGCCACAAGGCCAATCTTTTTCAGAATTTGGTAAGGACCAATAAATTTTGGGGTGAGTTTTCGAGATTTCAGAGTTCTTCCAACTCCATTAGTAGGCATAACTCTCAAGAATACATGATCACCTTCTTCAAATTCCAACGACTTTCTCCTCTTGTCATAATAACTCTTTTGTCTACTCTGTGTTATCTTCATCTTTTCCTGAATGGTCTTCACTTTATCAGTAGTTTGTTGCACAATTTTTGGTCCCAAAATAAGTTCTCTCCTGTCTCATACCAGCATAAAGGTATCCTACACTTTCTTCCATAAAGAGCTTCATATGGTGTCATCCCGATACTTGTATGAAAACTGTTGTTGTAGGTGAACTCAATCAAATGCAGAGACTTGTCCCAACTATCCTTGAATTCCATAATGCAAGCTCGTAGAAGGTCTTCAAGAGATTGAATTGTTCTTTCTGACTGTCCATCCGTCTGTGGATGATAAGCTGAACTCAATCGAAGCTTTGTCCCTAATGCTTGTTGCAAACTTCCCCATAACTTGGAAGTAAAATGTGGATCTCTGTTAGATACAATACTTGAAGGTACGTCATGCAACCTCACTATCTCCTTAATGTCACTGCCGTCAAAATAGGTGGTTGGAGTGACGCGATGGTTCCGACTTCCATTTTCGCATTTAAAATGTGACGTTACAACGCCTTTAGGTTGTCCGATAACCGGGTTGGACCTAAGAGCGAGGTTTTCGAAAGGGATTTTAGTTTGTCTGATAATCGGGCTAGACCTAAAAGCAAGGTTTTCGAAGAGGGTTCTTATGGAGTCGCCACCGATGTTTTTACCGAAAACATTGGAAAAGGAAAAAAAGAAGGCGTTGGTTTTTAAGAAAACCAACTTTGGCCATTATAACCAGAGTTGGGTAAGGGAGTTAGTTGCGTGTGGGGAAGGTATTAGCACCCCCACAATGCTCCTTTCGGGTTCCTTATGATAGGCCAGTTATTTCAGAAATAAACTTTAAAATTATGCTTTTACCCTTTTATTCGCGAAATTAGGAAAATAGTGACTACATGGCCCTAGTAGCTAATGTACAGGTAAATATAAATAACAAAGCGATAAAAGAGAGGGAGAAAGTGAAGAAACTTCCAAAGCAAGCTTTCTTGATTAATTCTCTTAAAATATGATGCTTTTTTGCAGTCCTTCGTTCTACAATGTCGATTGCTCTTTCTCGCAACGTTAAAAAAACTCTCTAAGAACACTCAGAAAACTCCCGAAATGCTTCAGAGGGGATCTAGGAGAAGAATTTGAAGAAATGATAGAAGGAATAATTGAAGAACTGTGTGAAAAGAAGGGGAGAGTGCCCTCCTTTTGTAGGGATTTGCGCCTGTCAGGTCGAGACCAGCGTCTCGCCTGGCAAGATCGAGACCGTCATCTCGCCAAACGGGGTGGCGGTCTCGCCTTTGGCAAATGATGAGACAACCGTCTCGCCATTCGAGACAATGGTATCGATTTGAAAAATAGCAAAAAGGTCGTCTCGCCAAATGAGAAGGCTGTCTCGCCATGGCAAGTGGCGAGACGGTTGTCTCGCCATTTTTTGATGGCGAGAAGGCGGTCTCGACCTTTCTGGTGGAATTCCTTATTTTTTCCGTACAAAAAACCTTCCTACTCTAATATGGGGCCTATTAGTCTACACTAGGGACCTTTTAGGACATGCCCATCTTTGAATTGGAGGTCTTCTGCTCTTTATTTTGAGGGCGAGCAAGATTTGGGGTCTACACTTAAGATATACTTGTGTCAATTTCTCCAATGAATAACGAATGTTGATAGGTAGAAAATGCGTTGACTTGGTCAATCTGTCAATAATTACCCAAATTGCATCATAACTTATAGGAGTTCTTGGCAATCCAGTTACAAAATCCATTGCTATGTTGTCCCATTTCCATTCTGGGATATCCAAAGATTGTAACATTCCCGTGGGCCTTTAATGTTCAACCTTTACTTTCTGACATACCAAACAAGATGCTACGTACTTTGCCACTAATCTTTTCATTCCTGACCACCAAAATAACTTCTTCAAATCTTGGTACATCTTAATACTTCCTGGTGAATACTCAACTTACCCTTGTGGGCTTCCTCTAAAATCATCTTCTTGATTTCATCATCTTGTGGAATACAAATTCGATCTCTGAATCTCCAAATTCCATTTGTGTCTTCCTGAAAATCGTTTTCTTTTCCTTGAGATACCAAAGTCTTCTTACCTTGCAAAAATTCATCTACTAATTGTGCCGCCTTAACTTGTTCAAGAAAATTGCTAATTATCTTCAAAGTTCCAAACTTAAAACTTTTAGGAGTCATCTCCATAGTTAAATTCAAATCTCTCAATTTTTCCACCAACTCCAATTCTCTGACCATCATCACTGACATATGCAAAGACTTTCGACATAAAGCATTTGCCACTACGTTGGCTTTCCCAGGGTGATAATGAAGTTCAAAATCATAGTCCTTCAGAAATTGTGTCCACCGATGTTGCCTCATTTTCAACATTTTTTTATCAAACAAATACTTAAGACTCTTATGGTCACTGAAAACTTCAAATTTTGCACCGTAAAGATAGTGTCTCCAAATCTTCAATGCAAATGCCACAACTGCCAACTCGAGGTCGTGTGTAGGGTAATTTACTTCATGCTGTCTCAACTGCCTTGAAGCATATGCCACTACATTTCTATTCTGCATTAATACACACCCTAACCCTTGCTTCGACGCATCACAATACACTTTAAAATTCTCATGAGGGTTTGGAAGTATCAATATTGGGGCAAAAGTCAATTTATCTTTTAACTTCTGAAAATTCTCCTCACACTAATTCGTCTATACAAAGGGTTGTCCTTTACGAGTCAACTTGGTCAAAGGTAAGGCTATCTTTGAGAATCCCTCAATGAATCTCCTATAATAACCAACTAGACCAAAAAAAGTTACGAATCTCAGTGATACTCTTTGGTCTTTCCCATTACAATACAGTTTCCACTTTCACCGGATTTACAAAAATTCAATCTTTATTAATCACATGACCTAAATAACTCACCTTCTCTAACCAAAACTCACACTTTGCCAACTTAGCATACAATTGCTTCTCCTTCAAAATTACTAACATTGCTTGGAGATGTTCTACATGTTCCTTCTTGGTCTTGGAATAAATCAAAATGTCATCAATGAATATGATGAGTCATTATATTCCCGTATTTTCTTCCCTTTCTGAACTTATTTTAATTAGTGTTTTGGTCTTAACTTTCTATTATTAGTGAATTTTTATTAATTGGGCTTCATTGGGCCAATAATTAGATTTTAATTAATTTAAATCTATTTGATCTAATTTTTTCTCATTATTAATTTTAGGACAGTTAAAGCAATTTTGGGCCTAGAAGATTGGGCTAGATGCCATTTTACAGTTTAAAGCAATTTTGGGCTTGGAAAATTGGGTCAAATGTCATATTTTATTCTATACGGGTACTAACATTGGTTCACTGTTTTATTTATCATTTTTTCTACAGATCTCCAAAAATCATTATTTTCAAAGAATTATAAACTAGACACATTCAGCTTTCCATAGGATCCAAAATCATTCAATTCGGAGATAAATTGGATTTTACATAAATTATCCAACACGGGTCAAGCGCACCAGGGCGGCCCAATGGACATGCTTCAGTAATTTAAGTCTCCTAAATTAATTAGACCTCCAAAAATAGTATCAATGGTGGCGTTTTAAAGCTAACTCAAAAGGATTTCAAAGGATACCAAAATCACTTAATTTGGATAAGTATCGAAAATACTGCACGTGTTTGAAGTTCACGGACCTGCACTAAAGCCAACTTATGATGTGTTTCATGGACCAGTTGAGCCCAAACCTCAATAAAGATTAGGGTTAGGGTTATTTATATAAGAGAGACACATCACACATGGGAAGACACACATCACACAAGGACTACACAGCCACCACACTTCCACCTTGTTAGAATCGCGCAGCGGAATGTTCGCGTGGTCGGACAAAAACCAAGAGGGGGGGTGAATTGGTTTCTTAATAAAAATTAGGTTTTCAAAATTTTCCCCAAATTTTACCGATTAAAAACTATGTAAATGTAAATAGAGAAGAGTAGAGAAGATTACACAGTAGGTTTATACTGGTTCGAATCAAAAGACCCTACGTCCAGTTGCTAATCACTCAAAAGAGGATTAACGCTGTCACTAAGAACAAATTGTTACAAAACAAATTACAAATGAAAGAGATAAAGTAAAGACAACACCTCTCTTGAAATCCACAAGAGATGAAGAACAACTTTCCCCAGAGACGGCACAGCACACAATCCACTAAGAACTCCACTTAGTGATTCTTATCGCTTCTAGCCCACACCAGGTTCCAAAAACCCCCTTTCCTTGCAACAAACAGTTCTCTGGCACTCACAGCACTTAACTTTTGTATGGAAAGAGTTGTTCTTTTTTTTTCTGAGTGCCAAAGGAGAGTTTAAGTAGGGAGATTAGGGTTTAGAAATTGGGGATTTCGAAACTAGGGTTCTTGGTAATTGGGTTTTCGAAAATAGGGTTAATTTGAAATTTAAAATGAAAAATAGACTGAAATAATCGATTATTTGGAGTGATAATCGATTAAAACAGAGCCAAATACGACAGAACCCAAACCTCTCTGGATTAATCGATTATTTGGTGAAATAATCGATTATTTTGCTGTTTAATCGATTAAAACAGTGACTTTGTATAGAAGGTGGTTTTCTCACTGTTTTAATCGATTATTTACCTATATAATCGATTAAAGCCGAGCCTGCATGATAAATTTGAGCATTTTGAAGCTTCTAAGTTACAGACTATGTACCGGCTATCTTAGATTCTATAATTACAGACTCAATCAAACTAAAACAGAGTTATTACAATACAGAAATCATCAATCTTCAATCTTCAATACTCTAAGTCTTTAAGCTCTTGGATCATCATCAAAATCAACATTCTTCATGATCATTATTTGCAACATCAAGTCCTTGAATGTTCAACAATCTCCCCTTTTTGATGATGATCAAAATTATCTTTTAAAGCCCTTGTAATAACCTTGTTTTATCTGTCATACTAACAAACACATTAAACATACCGAGATAAAATTTAAAATTGAATCATAGGCTTTAAATTTTTCTCCCCCTATTTTGATTATAATCAAAAAGAACTCTGCAACATCAATCATAAGAGCTCCCCCTCAAAATATGCATAATTTAGAGAAAGCTCCCCCTCAATCATAGCATGAAAGAAACATCATATTTTATTTCATAATCATTCATCCATTACAACATCAAGACAATAACAAAAGAAAATACATCGATTATCTCTATATCGAATAGCTTTAATCGATTATTTCTAGCAAATAATCGATTATCTGAGGCATTTAATCGATTATTTCACGAAATAATCGATTATTCCAGAGGAGAATACCCTGTTTTGGACGTTTTGAGGGAAAATAATCGATTATCACTTCCAGAATCGATTATTCCGAGGCTATATCAAGTTTTTGAGATTTATATGCATAATAACCTATGAACATGCTACACCACGAATTTTAACATAACAATTATCCGAGAAACAGTCAAATTAAGCAGATTTTAAGCTATTTCTAATATCCCTAAGTCTCTTCTAAGATCATAGAATCTATCCTTGGGTAGAGGCTTAGTAAATATATCTGCTAATTGACGTTTAGTGTCTACATACTCTATTTTGCAGTTTCCTTTGCTGATATGATCTCTTAAAAAGTGATGTCTAATCTCAATATGTTTAGTCCTAGAGTGCATTACTGGATTCTTAGTTAGATTAATTGTACTCGTATTATCACACATCAACGGAATGTCATTTAAAAAGATACTATAATCCTCTAATTGTTGTTTCATCCACAGAATTTGAGCACAACAACTACCAGCTGCAATATATTCAACTTCAGTGGTAGATAAAGCAACACATGCCTGTTTCTTGGAATGCCAAGATATTAAGGATGAACCTAACAAATGACATGTCCCACTAGTGCTTTTCCTATCAATTTTACATCCACCATAATCAGCATCAGAATATCCTAATAAACTAATACAAGCATCTGACCGGATACCACAAACCAAAATCAGTAGTTCCTTTTAAGTATTTTAAAATATGTTTCACTGCAATTAGATGAGATTCTTTAGGACAAGCCTGAAATCTAGCACACACACAGACAGAATGCATAATATCAGGTCTACTTGCAGTTAAGTATAATAGTGATCCTATCATACCTCTATACATAGTTTGATTAACTTCCAAACCTGATTCATCCTTGTCTAGATAGCATGAAGTTCCCATGGGTGTGTTAGCTTCCTTTGAGGTGTCCAAACCAAACTTTTTGAGAATCTCTTTGCAGTATTTAGTTTGAGAGATGAAAGTGCCATCTTTAAGTTGCTTGATTTGAAGTCCAAGGAAGAATGTTAATTCTCCCATCATAGACATTTCAAACTCTCCCTGCATAATCTTAGCAAATTCTACACACAAAGAATTATCAGTTGATCCAAAAATAATATCATCAACATATACCTGGACCAATAAGATATGTTCTTTAACTTTCTTAATAAATAGTGTAGAATCAATTTTTCCTCTTGAAAAATCATTTGCAGTTAGGAAACTACTTAATCTTTCATACCAAGATCTAGGAGCTTGTTTCAACCCATATAATGCTTTCTTCAATTTGAATATATGATTAGGATTATTAAAATCTTCAAATCCAGGGGGTTGCTCTACATACACTTCTTCTTTGATAAAACCATTTAAAAATGCACTCTTAACATCCATTTGATATAATTTAAATTTCATCATAGATGCATAAGCAAGAAGTAGGCGTATAGTCTCTAACCTGGCCACAGGAGCATAAGTTTCATCATAATCTATACCTTCCTCCTGACAATAGCCTTTTGCAACAAGTCTGGCTTTATTCTTTGTTATATTACCATCTTCATCAAGCTTATTTCTGAATACCCATTTAGTTCCAATAACTTGATGTGACTCTTCTCTTGGGATTAGTTCCCAGACTTGATTCCTTTCAAATTGGTTAAGTTCTTCTTGCATGGCTATGCACCATTGATCATCTTTAAGTGCTTCCTCAATGTTTTTAGGTTCAATCTTGAATCCTTTGTCACACAATTGGCTTATGCTAAGAAGGTTATGCTTTAATCCATCAACAAGAAGCACATCCTTAATCTCCAATGTGTTTGCACCACCTATGTTTCCAATTCCGAGAATCTTCCCTTTGTTGTTATCCCCATAAGTCACATATCCTTGTTCTTTGGCTTTGAAACTTACAAATTTCGTTTTATCTCCAGTCATATGTTTTGAGCATCCACTATCAAGATACCACATAGACTTCTTTAATTTGGAAGTTTCCTACAAAACAAGAACATAGTAAACTTAGGTCCCCATAACTTTTGGGTCCTTGGGGTTAGAGACATAACAATCTATTTAAATACTGCAAAACTTCTTTTAATTAATCTGCTGGTTTAATAAATCTGTTAAAAGATTCTTTTAATCTGTTAAAAGTGCAGTTTTAATCTGTTAAAACATCTTTTAATCGATTAAAACGCAGTGTAGAAAAATTTTTAAGTGGTTTTAATCGATTGAAACGAGATTTAATCGATTAAAAGAGTTCTGATCGGTCATAACTAAATTCTGATCGATCATAACTGATTCTGATCGGTCATAATTACATTCTGATCGATCATCCTGATCCTTTAAGTGATTTTAATCGATTGAAACGTGTTTTAATCGATTGAAAAGAATTCTGATCGCTTATAATTTGATTCTGATCGATCATCCTGACCCTTTAAGTGATTTTAATCGATTGAAACGTGTTTTTAATCGATTTAAAAGATTCTGACCGCTCATAATAAAAATCTGATCGATCACAATGAGTTCTAAATGGTTTTAATCGATTAAAAACAAGTTGTATCGATTAAAATACTGTAAAAACACTTCTTTGAACATTCTAAGTGATTTTATTTGGTTCTTTCAAAACTGCATCAGTTAAAAACATGTTTTAAGAAATCTTTTGTAAAAATACTTTGTTTTTAGTTGTTTAAAACAATTTTAGAGGCTTTTCGCAAAAATCTTTAAGTGAAGAGCCTTCATGCAATAGAAAAGATAAAATGTTTTTACCTAATCATTCTGTTTAAAACATACTAAATGATCCATTTTCTTTGAATAAATACAAGATACAAATAGATTTATTTAACAATTGGAACCCAAATATATTTACCTTTAGGAACACCAAAATGTTTAATTTTACACTTATTTGAAGTGTGACCTTGTTTCATACAATAGAAGCATGCATTTGGAGTAGCTTTAGAACAAGATACATTATTAACATGACATGCTCTAGTTCCTTTTTCTACCCATATTCTTTTCTTTTTAGGTTTACACTTTTTCAAAGGAACTCTTTGATTTACATTATTTTGAGCAATTACCATTTCAAGCTTCTTAAGATCATCAATTTCTTTTTCGGCTTTGTCAAGCAAATGGTTAAGAATATCTATGTCATATTCATGCTCTTTACAATTTGCACAAGCTAAGTCCTTATTCTCATCTAAGCATACAATTTTCGTATCAGCTACCTCCTTTTCTTCTAAACATGCAATTTTCAATTTTAAGGACTCATTTTCCTTTTCGGATCTTCTTAGATTTTTCCTTACAACTTTAAATTCGTTTTTCATATCCATAAATGCAGTAAATAACTCATTATAAGCATTTTTCAATTCATCATGGTCATTTTCTTCACTAGAGGATGAATCGGAATCACTAACCTCAAAATCCGAAGAAATGTTGTCATTTGCCATTAAGCAATTGTTTGCTTCTATTTCCGAGTCGCTTGATTCTGAATTTGAATCACTGTCATCCCAAGCAATATATACTTTCTTCTTGAATTGCTTTTTTCCCTTGTGTTCATCATTTTTCTTGTTTGGGCATTCGGTCTTTATATGCCCTGCTTCACCACAACCAAAGCATTTTATATTAACGGAAGAATTTTCTTTTACCTTTCCCTTACCTTTGAAAGGATGTCTTCCTTTTGCTTTCATCATCTTGGTGAACTTCTTTATAAAAAGACTCATCTCTTCTTCATCAATTTCGGAGTCTTCTTCTTCTTCTTTCTTATTTTTGCTTTTTGAAATTTCGGTCTTGAAAGCTAGGTTCTTCTTTTGATATTGACCCTCTTCCTCATTTAGTCTTCCAAGGTCAAGCTCATGCTCCCTAAGCTTTCCAAATAACGCCGCCATAGACATAGTGGCAAGATTTTGTGACTCCGAGATGGCCGTCACCTTTGGTTGCCATTTCCTATCCAGAGATTTCAAAATTTTAACATTTAATTCATCAACGTCAAATACTTTACCTAATCCGGTGAGATGATTCACAATATGAGTGAAACGCTTTTGAACGTCGAAAATCGTTTCGCCGGGTTGCATCCGGAACATTTCGTATTCTTGGATTAAAGAATTTTTACGTGCTCTTTTGACGTCGTCAGTTCCTTCGTGGGTCACCCTTAGCATTTCCCACATTTCCTGTGCACTTTTACAAACTGAAATTCTCTCTTGAAATCCATCAAGGGTTAGAGCAGATGAAATAATATTTCTAGCCCTAACATCAAATTGTGCTTTTCGACTTTCTTCGGCAGTCCATCTATCAAAAGGTTTAAGAACGTCAACACTTGTTCTCCGTAATTTTAGGAACAAATGGACCGTTTAAAATTGCGTCCCAAACGCCTCTATCAACGAGACTCTAAAAATATTTGCATACGTACTTTCCAAAAAGGATAATTTTGACCGGCAAAAAGTGGGGGTCTGTTGATAGACGCACCTTCGGCAAAAGTTTGATTTTGTCCGGCCATTTTCGAAAAGTTTGAATGACTATCAAAGCAAGCTCTGATACCACTTGTTAGAATCGCGCAGCTGAGATGTTCGCGTGGTCGGACAAAAACCAAGAGGGGGTGAATTGGTTTCTTAATAAAAATTAGGTTTTCAAAATTTTCCCCAAATTTTACCGATTAAAAACTGTGTAAATGTAAATAGAGAAGAGTAGAGAAGATTACACAGTAGGTTTATACTGGTTCGGATCAAAAGACCCTACGTCCAGTTGCTAATCACTCAAAAGAGGATTAACGCTGTCACTAAGAACAAATTGTTACAAAACAAATTACAAATGAAAGAGATAAAGTAAAGACAACACCTCTCTTGAAATCCAAAAGAGATGAAGAACAACTTTCCCTAGAGACGGCACAGCACACAATCCACTAAGAACTCCACTTAGTGATTCTTATCGCTTCTAGCCCACACCAGGTTCCAAAAGCCCCCTTTCCTTGCAACAAACAGTTCTCTGGCACTCACAGCACTTAACTTTTGTATGGAAAGAGTTGTTCTTTTTTTTCTGAGTGCTAAAGGAGAGTTTAAGTAGGGAGATTAGGGTTTAGAAATTGGGGATTTCGAAACTAGGGTTCTTGGTAATTGGGTTTTCGAAAATAGGGTTAATTTGAAATTTAAAATGAAAAACAGACTGAAATAATCGATTATTTGGAGTGATAATCGATTAAAACAGAGCCAAATACGATAGAACCCAAACCTCTCTGGATTAATCGATTATTTGGTGAAATAATCGATTATCTGTACGGAACAGTACAAAATAATCGATTATTTTGCTGTTTAATCGATTAAAACAGTGACTTTGTATAGAAGGTGGTTTTCTCACTGTTTTAATCGATTATTTACCTATATAATCGATTAAAGCCGAGCCTGCATGATAAATTTGAGCATTTTGAAGCTTCTAAGTTACAGACTATGTACCGGCTATCTTAGATTCTATAATTACAGACTCAATCAAACTAAAACAGAGTTATTACAATACAGAAATCATCAATCTTCAATCTTCAATACTCTAAGTCTTTAAGCTCTTGGATCATCATCAAAATCAACATTCTTCATGATCATTATTTGCAATATCAAGTCCTTGAATGTTCAACACACCTTTCATCTTCTGCAATTTATATTCAAGTTTGTTTATTCTTCTGTCATTATTTTTAAATTCTTGTTTCGATTTTAATTATGTTTCTTCTATTGCGTTTTCAATTTTCCATGGATAGCTAAATCTTTGTATTGATTTTCTGAGAAGAATGCAAGTAGATCTTTGAGGTTTTGTTCTTCAATTTCATTTTGTTTGTTCTCTTAACTCTTCATCTTCTAATCTTAGTATTGAATTATAATCTGTTTATGCTTAATAAACCGAAACTAATATCACAATTTGCTTAATTCTGTGTTAGAGATGAGATTATGTGATGTATGCAATGCTTAATTGTATAAGAATATAATTTGGGATTTATCTTCGCTTAGTTGGTTAATTTCAAATTAATTTCGTAATCTAGGATAAGTGACACTCATTAGAATCAGGAAATCAATTGCATTTTAATTTGTTTTTAATCCGCATTTTTATAATCTGCTTTTGTTCTGTTTCATCTAATATTTTAATTTTGAAAAACTCCCCTTTTAATTTTTTGTTACTAAAAATTGATAAGCTTTGATAGAAATTCGTGGTCTTTGGGAGACGACCTAGGAAAGCTTCCTAGTACTACATTTATCTGTTTTAATTATTTGACCGAGTACGACATCGATCAGAATACTACCACAAACTTATCTAAATATGGATGAAAGATCCTATTCATGTAATCCATGAATATCGCAAGAGCGTTAGTCACACCAAATGGCATAACCAAATACTCATAGTGTCCATATCGGGTCCTGAAAGCAGTCTTCGGTATGTCCTCTGGCTTAACCCTAATCTGATGATATCCTGACTTCAAATCAATCTTGGAAAATATAGTTGCACCTCTCAATTAATCCATCAAATCATAAATTCTTGGTAAAGGATACTTATTGTTGATTGTAACCTTGTTTAGTTGACAATAATCCACACACAATCTCATTGTTCCATTTTTCTTCTTAACCAACAGCACTGGAGCACCCCAAGGAGAAACGCTTGGTCTCACAAATTGCTTTTCCAACATCTCTTCTAACTACTTCTTCAATTCTGAAAATTCCAATGGTGACATTCTATATGGAGATATTGAAATAGGTCCAGCTCCAAAGATCAAATCTATTGCAAATTCAACTTCTCCTTCTGGTGGTAATCTAGGAATATCATCTAGAAATACTTTAGGGTAGTCATACACAATAGGCAGATTGTTTATTCTAAATTCCTTTTCTCCTTCTAGAGAGAGTAACACCATACATAACTGCGCTCCCTCTTTCAAAGAAGTAGTAACTTGGCTCGAGTTAGAAATCTCAAATTCTCTGATGATTGGTTCAAGGGTTCACCAAAAGCTATGGTTTTAGTGTGGCAGTCTAACAGAACATGGTTGGCAGATAGCCAATATAGTCCTAGGATGATTTCTAAATCACGGAGAGGCAAACAAAACAAATTTGCAGAAAGATTTCTACTTTCTACAACAATAGGACAATTCAAACAAGCCTTGCCAGTAACAATAGGAGTACCACCAGGAGTAGAAACAAACAAGTCATATGGCAAAGCAATAACAGACAATTATAATCGTCTCACACAAGCTTCAGCAATAAAAGAATGAGACGCTCCAGAATCATACAATACATTTAGGATATTCCCATTTATAAGACTCTTACCCTGTATCATAGAGTAAGATTGAGATGTCATTTCGCCACTCATTGCAAAAACTTTTCCTTGTGTCCTTAAATTCCCAGGTTGTTACTTTTGACCCTGCTGCCACTGCTACTACCAACATCACTATTAAAATTATTCTTCCCCTTCTTCCACTCAGGGCAATCACGAATAATGGAACCTTGCTTTCCATACTTAAAACAATTATAGTTCTTTTTTCAGAAAATCTCGTGCAAGATGTGGTCCTTCACAAATAAAACATTTTTCACTGAATCCACTTGATCTACTTGAACTTCCCACTGGTGGTTGGTGTCCACTTCTTCCATATGAGAATCTTTGCTACCTTTGAGAAGGTTGGTAAGGTTTTCCTCTATCATAGGCTTGTCCTCTTCTCTGTAGAAAATTTCGTTGAGGTCCTGAATTTTTCCAATGTGACTGCTTGGCCTATCATCCTCATAAATACGACATCTATTTACGAACATTGGGAAATGAGTAATCTCCTGGTATCCTTTTGTCAGCTTGATGTCAGGACACAACCCACTCTCGAACGTAGTGCATCATTAACAATCATCACCATTATTGTTGAAATACAGACAGTAATTGGACAATTCATCAAACCTTGTCGCGTATTCCCCCACAGACATACCTCCTTGCTTCAAATTCAGGAATTCCACTTCCTTCCTCCATCTCAAATCTTCAGGAAAATACTTTTCTAAAAATCTTTGCTTAAATACCTCCCAATTGATTGCTCCTCCTGCCTCCTCCAATTGTTGTCTAGTGTACCTCCATCAGTGTTCAGCTTCCCCTTGAAACAAATAAACTGCAAATGTAAACTTACTGACTCATTGCTATGAAAATCTTTTCTAACTCCTCAAGCCATAACTGGGCTCCATCTGGATCAAATCCACTTTAAACTTTGGAGGGTTGTTCTTCATAAAACTTTCTAGACTATGAGTACCAACTTGTCCTGCCGATTGTCCCTCTAACACTCCAACCATTCTTTCTAGCAATTCATTCAAAAGAGCATTACCACGTCCTCTGCCTCTTCCTGCCACCACTTCCTGCAATCACAAATTCAATCAATACCCTATATATGTGAAGTAAAACTAGATAAACTAAGAATTACTCCACATTCTAAATCTCACATCACTACTTTCTTTCGAAAACAAAAATACAAGAGCACACAGACAAGCATATTAGGCCTTTCCCCAGGCCTATAGGAAAGAACTACTCTTATATTAGTAATTATGACACCTTTACTACCAAATTCACTTTATTATTATTTATTACTTATTATTGGTTCCTCTTAGTATTTGATTACCAATATAGACTCGTAGAAGTAAGGTACCCAATAAATAGAACATACACTTAGTGATTAATATATGTAGACCCCAAATCTTCTTGCCCCGCCTTACAATAAAGTTCAGAAATCCTCCATTTTGAAGATGAACAAGGCTTCATAGGCCCCTAGTAGTGTCCACTAGGCTCTATTTAAGAAAAGCAGGGTTTTCTTAGAAAATAAAAATTAGGAAGTTTGTCAAAAAAGTCGGGATGGGCATCCCGAATCTGGGACGACCATCTTATATGAATCACAAGGGGTAATTTAGGATCTTTAGGGTTAAAACATTGTAAGAAATTTAGGAATTAGAAAGAAGGTGGAAGGAAAGAATCACTCTTCCCAAGGGAGGCAACACACAAAGGATGTGACAGTCCTTTGATACAGCCAAGGGTTCTTGAATCACTCAAGAATTTAGGAGAATTACTCTCACTAAGATAAAAGAGATAAACTCTAATATTTCTAAATAAAATTTCACTTGTTATTTCTTGATAAGAATGGTTCAGCTGATATAGAAGCGTTGCCATCAGAATTACAAAAGACTCAATAAAAGAAAATAAATACTAATAATAACCCATTAATCTAGGAATTGAAAACTATTTAATGGAAACAAATAAAGACTAATAATGATCTATTAACCTAGGAATTGAAACTACTTAATCACTGATTGAATCTGAAACTGTGGCAACCAAAAGTCAATCAGCTATGCACCCCTTGGTCTCCCAAAGGCTGATGACTAAATTTTCAATTGGGCCCTTATTACAACTTAAAACAAAATCAAACTAAAGCTCATTAATTGATTAATCCAAAACACAATTTGGTCAACCAACAATACTTGTTGAAGAGCTTCCTTTGTTTCCCTTGCTCTATCCCTTATCATAGGTCATGTTCACATCACCATCCCACCTTCTTGTTGGTCTGGGACAGCCGTCCCAAATTCCAGATAGCTGTCCCACCCTCTTAGGAAGTTTGGAACGGTCGTCCCAAAATCCCAGACGGTCGTCCCGTCTGACAAAATCTAGGATGGCCATCCCAACCTCCTGGGTGAGCGAGCCTATAAATATGACTCTGATTCTCACCATTTCACACACCTTTCCACACTCTCTCATACTTTGAGACACTTCTGGGCATTTTTTCCACCGTTCCAAAGGTCCGAGTAGTCTTTTCGATAGTCTATTTGGGCAAAGTCGGTTAAGGAAGTCTCTTTTTGAGATATCCGGCTCTCGGGAGTTTAAAATATTATTTGTTCGAGGGATGAGCGTTCTTGTAGAGCGAGGGAACTGCCAAAAAACGTCCTCAAGTTTGAAGATTTATAAAAGCTCACTTTGGAAGTTCTTTTCAATTCCTTCTCTTTTATCGCTTTCATATTATCGCTTTCCTTTGTTTGCATTAGAAATTAGGGTCATGTAGATATTTAAATAAATACTGCAAATAGATGAATAAATAGGGTAAAAGCATAATTTCTATATCTTTATTTTTAGAATTAGTCTATCATAAGGAATCTGAAAGGGGCGTTGTGGGGTGCTAACACCTTCCCCACACGTAACTAACTCCCTTACTCAACTCTAGTTATAATGGCCAAAGTTGGTTTTTCTAAACCAACGCCTTTCTTTTTCCTTTTTCAATGTTTATGCTGAAAACATTGGTAGAGACTCCATAAGAACCTTTTTTGAAAACCTCACTTTTAGGGTCAGTTCGGTTATCGAACATCCTAAAAGTGATGACCATTTATTTTACAAAAACACGAGTCACAAACCATCGCATCGCGACCGCTCCCATATATCGTTTCCCCGTGCCGGCGGTGACAGATGGCGACTCCACTGGGGACTCCTTTTTACGAAAACCTCACTCTTAAGGCTAGTTCGGTTATCGAACATCCTAAGAGTGATGACCACATTTTAGAAAACGTGAGTCACAAACCATCGCATCGCGACCGCTCGCACATATCGTTCATAAGTATAACCAGATAGTAAATATGCACAAAGTTATCCCAAAATACACCTAACAAGGGTTCACAAGACCAGAGCAGACAAAAGATAAACTATACAACCTAACCAAATACTAGATATATTTCGTACGTCCACTAGAGTGAAGTATCTCTTGAAGCACTGTAGTGGTGTCTGATCAAGTCATCTACCTAGTGCTTGCAGCGATCGTATTTAAACTCTACTTGGAGATGGTACAGGGGATAAGTTGTGTTCAACGTCACCTGTGCAAACATTTCATAATAATAATACATGCACAGAAAGGGTAAGACAACTTTATATTCACTTTGAGCATCCAAATAACATTGAGTTAATTAGAAACTACACACACAGACATACTAGCAATCATCATAGAAAATGCTATGATATTATGAATGTAATGTATTCACTAATATTTTCTAGGACACATCCTAGTATGCAAGACCATGGGGATCACAAAACCACTTTCTCTTTTCTCCTTTTTCTCAATTTCATTCTTTTTTTTTCTGAGAAGGATCAGGAGTTTCACTGGATTCTCTCACCGCCTCGCGGTACTATACTCACAATTACTTGTCCAACTCAACTGATCATGAGAAACCCCGGGGTTTTAGTTAGGATAATCAACCTTGGTAGTGAATACTCACAGCTCAGGTAGCAAGCCTAAGCCACATGTGAGCTCGATCACACTCAATCATGCCTGAGGTTAGCATGGAACGGACCCTGATTTTCCATATCCTCCTCATACACTCAATCTCTAACTCATGAACATGATGCATGACTTATTATAACTTCTTCATATTCTTTCACCTTTGTTTCACCTCATTATGCTTAAATCACAAAATAACACTAGGCTATTTCTAAAAAAACCCAACAGAGTCTCCTCTGTAAATCGGACATTCCCAATTTCTTTTAAATACCTGTATAATAATCAGAAACACCCTAGAACACTTCTACTTTTCACAAAGCCATCCTTCCACCTCATCATACTCATAATTACTCAAAATCATAATTTTCTCAATTTTAATTTATTTTTCTTAAATAATAATAATTGCAAATAATTTCCTCAAAATTATTAAAATTCATTTTCACTTACAATTAATTATTTTCTCCTAAATCAAAATTATTCCAATACTTTTGAAAAATATTTATTAATTGAATAAAAATATTAAAATTCACTTCATAATAAAATTATAAAATTCAATTTAATATATCTTAAAAATTATTGTCTCACTTAAAAAAAATTATAAAATATTTTTCTACATTCACTAAAAATTCAATTATTGTTCTAAAAATATTTTTTTCTTCATTTACTTATTTTCCTTTCTCACATAGTTTATTTCTCACACCTTTTCTCCATTCCACCAAATTATACAATACAATTTTACATGCTAATTCATCTTAACAAAAACACTCCACAACAATTTTCTACTTATCATGTTTCATAACATACATACAATATATATCAATAATTAATTTAAAACAATTATCATAATATTAAACATAGAAATAGGCTAATTCTCAATCTAAATTCATCAATAAATCATATAAAATTACTAATGATTAAACAATTGATTCAAACAACACTCATGGATGCCTTATAATCATACATGGTTTTATACACTCAAGTTGCTCCATTTAGAAGCCACAAAATTCACATAATTTTAAAACTTTAAAAATTCATCAAAAATAGAAATAGCATTCAAATAATTCCAAATAAATTTCTAATTAACATAGAAGTAAAGGCTTTTTCCCAATGCAATTTCAAGCAAAATTTAACCATAAAAATTATCCTACCCCTTACCTTATGTTGTAACTTGGTGAAGAGCAACTCTTGATCAAATAATTTACCAAGTCCTTGGGTCTCCTCTTTGCACCTCTAAGTAGCCTCCTATATGTCAATTAAATACCCCAATTAAGCCCTTAATTCCAACCATATTAGACCTCTAAAATCTCACCTCCTTCATAGCCTAAAATTCTAAAATTCAAGACTATGGTTCTTTGAGTTATAAAATCATTTCTAGGGCCTAAATTGATGCTAATGGAAGTAATACAAGTGGAAGAGAGTAATGGAAGTAATACACTTAGAGTAGGAAGAATCCTAATAGCAAATATGGATAATGTTTAGTATTTTGGAATTTTATAGAGTTATATAAGTTGTTTTGGCATGAGGTCTGAGCCAAAATTTCAATAACTTAATTATCTAAAATATTGATGAAGGAAATAAATTCAAATACCCTATAAAATAAATGCAGCTTTCAGTTTACAGTTGAAAGAATTAATGGTTGAGTTCAAGAGGGGGGGTGAATTGAACTTTAGAAAACTTTTTCACAAAACTTACTTTCTCTTGGAAGAATGAATTACCTTTATTTAATTCTTGTGTAGGTAGGTTTGATTTTAATCATAGCAAGTAAATAGACAAGAAATAAAAGAGATGAAAGAAGAAATTCAACACAACAATTTATACTGGTTCACTATTTACCAGAGCTACATCCAGTTCTTGACAAATCTGCCAAGTTCCACTAATTCTAGTGAAAAATACAACCAGTAGATATTCACCAATCTACCCCAAGAACTATCTTACAAACCCACAAGATAGACTCTTGAAACCTCCCAGTAACCAAATCCAGTTACTGTAACCAGTGTAGATCAAAAACCAATCTACACAACCACACTTTACACAAGAGTATGAAAAGAAAAAACCTGGACTGAAGCTTTATCAGTACAATTGTCCAGAAGCAATTCTAACTCAGCACTTTCTCTCTTTGATTAACAACAATCTTGATCAAAGCACCTTATGATATGAAAAGATTCTAAATGCTCAAAGAAAGTCACGAATATGATTGCTCAAAGATTGCTTTCAAATGTTTTCTCAAATTGTGTATTTCAAAAGATAGATTAAATCTGTAGTTATAGAGTAAAAGAGAGAACCAGAACGTTTAAATTGATAAAAACTGATTCAGAGACGCAAATGATCGATCAGAACAACATTATGACTGATTAGAACAAGTTATGATCGATTAGAATCAAATTATGATCGATCAGAATGTATTTCAATTGATTAAAACGACGTTTCAATCGATTGATTTCATTTAAAACTTCATTCAATCGATTGATTCGTGTTTTCAATGGATTGAAATAGCTTAATGAAGAATGACAACTCTCTGTTTCAATCGATTTAAAAAACCTTTCAACAGATTGAAATCCTGTAGACTCTTAGTCAGAAAAATAGTCTCTCTGTTTTAACAGCTTGAAAAGTATTTCAACAGATTGAAGTTTTGAAAAACACTTAGACTGAAAAAAATAGTTTCTGTGTTTCAACAGTTTAAAAAATATTTTAACAGTTTGAAAATGCGAAACCTTTGATATTTGAAAAATTCATTAAGAATATTTTAACCTGTTGATTCTGGTTAACAGATTGAAATTTCTTTTCAACAGATTGAAAAAATTAGTTTGTTCTTTTAATGCTTATATGTTAGTTTTTCATGCAGAAAAATGATTTCACTGAGATGCATCATTTTAAGGCGCTTATCACAAGATCTATTGGCCTATCAAGAGATTAAGTTCTAAACTTCTAACCTATTCATCTACACACCCACAAACTAAACTATATCAACTCGAATATGTCTTCATCAAATCCACCAAGTGCTTCAACAGTGGTTGTTTCCAACAGGGCTTAACTACAATAACACTCTGAACATGCCTTGGTAATTTGAGAATAACTCACGCTACACATAAGCTATTGACTTCAAAACTGAGGCTGTTGAAACAGGGCAACCTCTTAACGCCATAGCTATAACACTTGATAGTAAAATGGGCATAACTTGAGCTATAAATATTTGTTTGATGTGAAACCAGCTTCTAAATTTCGATAACTTAAAGGGATACAACTTTCATGAAGACACAAATTCCTAATTTTGTTCATACAAGTTCTGAAAGAATTAATGGTTGAGTTCAAGAGGGGGGGTGAATTGAACTTAAAAAACTTTTTCGCAAAACTTTACTTTCTTTTGGAAGAATGAGTTATCTTTATTCAATTCTTGAAAAGATGATTTGATTTAAAACACAGCAAGCTTATATTCAGAATTTAAAAGAGATGATAGAAAGAAATCAACACACAAATTTATACTGGTTCACTCTAATCCAGAGCTACGTCCAGTTCTTGACAAAACCTGTCAAGTTTTCACTAATACCAAGTGACAATTACAACCCGTAGATCCTCACCAATCTACACCAAGAACTATCTTTTCAACCTATAAGATAGAATCTTGAAAAACACACAGTAACCAAATCCAGTTACTGTACCAAGTGTAGATTACAATCCAATCTACACAATTCACACGATACAAAAGAATAAGGAAAGAAGAAACCTGGACTTTGAATTCTAATTGCCCAAGCACCAATTCTAAAGCACTCTCTCGTTGTGAATGACCACAATGTTGATCAAAGCACCTTATGATATGACAAAATCTTGAATGCGGAGAGAAAAACGTAGATGAACGATTCACAGATTGATTTCTCAAGTTTTCTCAAGTAGTGTGCTGTATATATTTTTTGAAAGATAGATCAATATCTGTTTATATAGAGTAAAACAAAGTTTCGATGACGTGTTCTCTATCAAAATCTATTACGTAGAGAAAAACAATCGATTAAATTTGAAGTATATCAGATAAAAAGTGATTCTGCCCAATTAGAATAGAAGAATAATCAATTAGACTGAATTATGATCGATTATATTTAAACTATGATCGATCAGAATATATTTCAACTGATTGAAACCGCGATTCAATCGATTGATTTCACTTAAAGGTTCATTCAATCGATTGTTTCGAGTTTTCAATGGATTGAAACAGCTTTATGAAAAATAATAGCTCTCTGTTTCAACCGATTAAAAAACATTTCAACTGATTGAAATCCTGCAGACTTTTAAGACTCGAAAATGACTTTCTGTTTCAACAGGTTGAAAACCATTTCAACATATTGTTTTTCTGAAAACATTTAGACTTAAAAAATATCTTTATTTTAACAGATTGAAAAACGTTTCAACTGATTGTTTTTCCGAAAACTCTTAGATTGAAAAATATCTTTCTTTTTCAACAGATTAAAAAATATTTCAATTGATTGTTTTTCCGAAACCTTCATATTGAGAAATTTACTAAGTTATTTTAACTTGTTGATTCTGCGAATCAATCAATTGAAAATACGATTATATAGAACCACTTATTCTGTTAAGTGATTTTAACCGATTGAAAATCTTTTTCAACAGATTGAAAAACTTAGTTTGTTCTTTTAATGCAGAAAATGATTTTCAATGCTATGCAGAAGATTAAGGCGCTTCATCACAACATATAATGGCCTATCAAGGGATTAAGTGCTCAAGTTATTAAGTGCTCAAGTTAAAAACCTAATCATCTACACACCCACAACCTAAACTAAATTTATGTCTTCATCAAATTATATCTAAGTCTTCATCAAATCCACCAAGTCCACCAAGTGCTTCAAGTTCCAGAGTTCAGTGAACATTAACTTGTAAATTAGGGTTCTTAAGGTTTTTTGTTCAACCACTTCTAATCCTCAATTCTAAGCATTATTCTAGTGTCCTAGGTGTAAAACTACAACAACAAAATCAAGATAACGCTCTTTCCACTCCCATTCAAGCTCAACCAAGTGAGGAGAAAAATTGAAAATGCACCGTTTTGAAAAATAAAACTGTAAAAATGTAGAGGAGATTGAGATAAACAAACTTACCTCTTGGAGCTCCTCAAGAAAATCAAGATTTTTCCCTTAAAATCAAGCTTGAAAGTGAGAAGAGTTTAAGAGAAAGAGAGAACCTACGGGAACTTGCTGGAGCCTTTTCCACATTTCACTCCTTTAAAGTCAAAATTTAATTCATTTTCTAATTTTTTTTAATTGCCAAATGTAAACATTTACAAATTAATAGATAGGAAAAGTCTTTAAGATATGGGAGTAGAATATCTAAAATAATAATGAGCTGATTACTAAAATTTTAATCCACTCAAATTGCTCTCGAATTAGTTTTTTTTTTTTTTTTTTTAACAGGCTATTAAACATGTTGTAAAATAAAATTTTGAAATTTATCAAATTTCATTGTAAATATTTACTTTTCGAGATCTAGTTAGCACTATTAGACTCTTGTAAAATTTTGAAAATTTTTCAACTTTGTTTACTATATAATTAATTGCAGTTTGAAATTTTTTGTTAGAATGTCCGCAAAATAAGTCAATTTTTTTTACTAGTTAATTAAACATGTTGTAAAATAAAATTTTGAAATTTATCAAATTTAATTGTAAAATTTTAATTTTCAAGATCTAGTTAGCACTATTAGACTCTTGTAAAATTTTCAAAATTTTTCAACTTTGTTTACTATATAATCAATTGCAGTTTGAATTTTTTTGTTAGAATACCGGTAAAGGGTAACCCAGGCAAAAGTTAGGGTTATAAAATAAAGTCCGCTAGACTCCCCAAAACAAAGAAAAAGGGGAAAACCTAGACAAAACTTCGGACATAGCATAACATTCTAGGTTGAAAACCGAAAGAGCAGACTAGGGAAGTTAATCAGTCATGATAGGTGCCATCGAATAATCATTTAAGACACCACTGCATAAACAAAACGTTTGTTTAAACTAGCCTAAACACTCCAACTAACTTTGGCTAGCCATGTTGAACATACAAGGATATGAATGTTCAACATACAAGGATATGAAGCTTGTAGATTTTGATGATGATTCAAGAATAAAGGACTTAGAGATTTGAAGACTTGTAATCTTATGTAATAACTCTGTTTTTATGTTTTTGAGTCTGTAATATTAGAGTCCAAGATAGTCAGCACATAGACCATCCTTTAAAAGCTCTAAAAACTCATTTTTATCAAAATTACACTGTGATAATCGATTATCACCATGGATAATTGATTATTACAGCAAGAAAACCATTTTCAGGAAATCCTCTCTGTGATAATCGATTATCACTCAGGATAATCGATTATCAAAGGCTGATAATCGATTATTTGGCTAGATAATTAATTATCCTGGCTCAGTTTTGTTCCCCTACGAATTTAGCTCTGGAATAATCGATTATCACTCAAGATAATCGATTATTTGCGTCTGTTATGTGTTTTGAAATTAAAATTTGGACCAAGTTTCGAAAACCCTATTCCAAATTCATCTGTTTTCGAAAATCCCCAATTCCCAGACCCTATTCTCTCTACTTAAGGTTCTCTAAGGCTCTCTGCAAATTGAACAAACCTTTTTCATACAAAAGTTAAGAGTTGTGACTGCTAGAGAACTTTTTGTAGGGAAGGAAAAGAGGCTTTTGAAACCTAGTGTGGGTTAGAAGCGATAAGAATCACTGAGTGGGTTTCTTGGTCGATTGTGTGTTGTGCCGTCTCTAGGGAAAGTTGTTCTTCATCCTTTGTGGATTCAAAGGAGGTGTTCATCTCTTGTGTGACTCAAGAGAGGTGTTTTCTTTACCTTATCTTTTCAATTTGTAATCTGTTTGTAAACTGTGATTATAGTGACAACGTTAATCCTCTTTTTGAGTGATTAGCAACTGGACGTAGGGTCTTTTGATCCGAACCAGTATAAATCAACTGTGTAATCCTCTATCCCTTATCTATTTACTTTACACAACATTTTAATCGGTGAAATTTGGGAAAAATTTTAAAACCCTAATTTTTGTTTAAGAAACCAATTCACCCCCCCTCTTGGTTTTTGTCTGTAAACGCAAACATTTCGCTGCGCGATTCTAACAAGTGGTATCAGAGCTTACTTTGATAGTCATTCAATTTTCAAAAATGGCCGGACAAAATCAAATATTTGCCGAGGGTGTTTCTATAAATAGATCCCCACTTTTTGCGGGGCATAAATTATCCTTTTTGGAAAGTTAGAATACAAATATTTTTGGAGTCTATTGATAGAGGTGTTTGGGATGCAATTTTAAACGGTCTCTTTATTCCTAAAATTACTGAAAATGGAGAAGAGGTACCAAAACCATTTTCTAGATGGTCGGCTAAAGAAAATAGGAAAGCCCAATATGATGTTAGGGCTAGAAATATAATTTCATCTGCTTTAACCCTTGATGAGTTTTACAGAATATCTGTTTGCAAGAGTGCTCAAGAAATGTGGGAAATGCTAAGAGTAACCCACAAAGGTACCGATGACGTTAAAAGAGCAAGAAAGAACTCATTGATTCAAGAGTATGAGATGTTCTGGATGCAACAAGGAGAAACAATTTTTGACGTTCAAAAGCATTTCACACATATTGTGAACCATCTCACTAGGCTAGGTAAAATTTTTGATATTGATGAATTAAATGTAAAAAAAAATATCAAATCTTTGGATAGGAAATGACAACCAAAGGTGACGACCATCACGGAGTCACAAAATCTAGCTACCATGTCTATGGCGGCGCTCTTTGGAAAATTGAGAGAATATGAACTTGAACTCGAAAGGCTAAATGATGAAGAAGGCCAACATCAAAAGAGGAATCTTGCCTTCAAAAATGAATTTTCCAAGAGTAAGAACAAGAAGGAGGAAGAAGATGAAAATTTGAGTCTCATGATAAAGAAATTTACAAAGTTCATGAAAGTCAAAGGGAAGCAACCCTTCAAAGGTAAGGGAAAGGTAAGAGAAAGTACTTCCTTAAATATTAAATGTTACGGTTGTGGTGAAACAGGACATGTAAAAACCGATTGTCCAAACAAGAAAAATGAAGATCATAAAGGCAAGAAATTCTTCAAAAAGAAAGCCTACATTGCGTGGGATGATAGTGACTCAAGTTCGGAGTCAAGTGATTCAGAAATTGAAGCAAACATTTGCTTGATGGCAAATGACAACATCTCTTCCGATTTTGAGGTTAGTGATTCTGACTCTTACTCAAGTGATGATGAAAATGATTATGATGCTTTACAAAATTCATTTGAAGAATTATTTACTGCTTTTAAAGACTTGAAAAATTGAGTATAAATCTATGAAAAAGTGTTTGAATAAATCCGAAAAAGAGGTGGAATCCTTGAGAACGAAAATTGCATGTTTAGAGGAAAATGATAATAAAGAAATAGCATGTGCCTCATCTAAAGAGTATGAATATGATATTGATATACTTAGTCACTTGCTTGATAAAGCTAAGAAAGAATTAAGTGATAGTTATAAGGATAAGGCTAGTGTTCAAAATAGAGAAAACTGTCATGTTCCATTGAAAAAACCTAAAATTAAAAATAGAAGAGTATGGGTTGAAAAAGGAACTAAAACTTCAAAAGTTAGAAATGTATCATATTCAAAGATTACATCTAATGCATGCTTTTATTGTATGAAACATGGTCATACTTCAAATAGGTGTAGAATTAAGCATTTTGGTGTTCCTAAAGGAAAATATGTTTGGGTTCCTATAGTTAAATGATTTGATTGTCTCTAACCCCAAGGACTCAAAAGTTATGGGGACCTAAGATTACTATGTTCTTGTTTTGTAGGAAACTTCCAAATCTAAGAAGTCTATGTGGTATCTTGACAGTTGTTGTTCAAGACATATGACTGGAGACAAAACGAAATTTGTAAGTTTCAAAGCTAAAGAACAAGGATATGTAACCTATGGGGACAACAACAAAGGAAGAATACTTGGAACCGGAAACATTGGTGGTGCAAATACTTTGGAGATAAAGGATGTGCTTCTTGTTGATGGGTTAAAGCATAATCTCCTAAGTATAAGTCAACTTTGTGATAAAGGATTCAAGGTAATGTTTGAAAGTAAGTTTTGCACCATTCATTTGAAGGATTCCGAAAATATAGCTTTAAAAGGCATTAGGCATAATAATATCTATTTGATTGATTTGAATTGTGTATCTAACACTAGTATAACATGCTTAGTTGCTAAGGAAGGAAATCCATGGTTATGGCATAAGAGACCGGCTCATATAAATATGCATCAATTAAACAAACTAATATCAAAGGACTTAGTTGTTGGTTTGCCTAAGTTAAAATTTGAAAAAGATAGATTATGTGATGCATGTCAAAAAGGTAAACAAGTGAAATCATCCTTTAAATCTAAGAATTTTATTTCCACATCAAAACCTTTAAAACATTTACACTTAGATTTATTTGGTCTATCTAGGATAAAAAGTTTTGGTGGAAATTACTATGCTCTTGTAATTGTTGATGATTTCTCTAGATATACTTGGACATTTTTCTTAACATTAAAAAGTGAAGCTTTTAAGGTCTTTAGGAAGTCTTCCAAGAAAATCCAAAATGAGAAAGACTTAAGAATTAAGGTGTTAAGAAGTGACCATGGTGGAGAATTTCAAAATGAATGCTTTGAAAATTATTGTGAAGAAAATGGTATTTTACATAATTTTTCTGCACCTAGGACTCCCCAACAAAATGGTGTAGTAGAAAGGAAAAATAGGTCACTAGAGGAACTTGCTAGAACAATGTTGAATGAATCAAATGTTCCTAAGTATTTTTGGGTTGATGCTGTAAGTACTGCATGTTATGTATTGAATAGGATGCTTATTAGGCCAATTATAAAATCAACTCCTTATGAATTATTAAATGGTAGGAAGCCTAATATTTCTCATTTAAAAATATTTGGATGTAAATGCTTTGTTTTAAATAATGGAAAAGATAACTTAGGAAAATTTGACTCAAAAGCCGATGAGGCCATTTTCTTAGGTTATTCACTAACTAGCAAAGCATATAGAGTTTTCAATAGAAGAACTTTGAATATTAAAGAATCTGTACATGTCACCTTTGATGAAATTGTAGACCTTGAGGGAAATCCTCTTGAGTTAAATAAAGAATTTGCAGGTGATGATGAGTACATAAGAGAGGCTCTAGAAGAAATGTACTTGAATGAGAATGAGCCATCTCAACCAACTGAATTGACAAAAGAGTGACAATCACCAAGAGGACTATTAATGAACAATATAATTGGTGATATCTCAAAAGGGGTAAGAACTAGAAATATGACAAATATCTGCATATCTGTAGCTTTTGTTTCATAGATAGAACCCAAAAGTGTTGAAGAAGCTCTTAAAGATGATCAATGGTGCATAGCAATGCAAGAAGAACTTAATCAATTTGAAAGAAATAAAGTCTAGGAATTAATTCCAAGAGAAGAATCTCATCAAGTGATTGGAACAAAATGGGTATTTAGAAACAAACTTGATGAAGATGGAAATATAACAAAGAACAAAGCCAGACTTGTTGCCAAAGGTTACTGTCAAGAGGAAGGTATTGATTATGATGAAACTTATGCTCCTATTGCCAGGTTAGAGGCTATACGCCTACTTCTTGCTTATGCCTCATTGATGAAACTTAAACTTTATCAAATGGATGTTAAAAGTGCATTTTTTGAATGGGTTTATCAAAGATGAAGTATATGTGGAACAATCCCCTCGATTTGAAGATTTTAAATATCCCAATCATATTTTTAAATTGAAGAAAGGTTTATTTGGTTTGAAACAAGTTCCTAGGTCTTGGTATGAAAGATTAAGTAGTTTTCTAATTTCAAATGACTTTTCTAGAGGAAAAATTGATTCCACCCTGTTTATTAAGAAGGTTAAGGAACATATTCTGTTAGTTCAAGTATATGTTGATGATATTATTTTTGGATCAACTGATAATTCTCTGTGTGAAGGATTTTCTAAGATAATGCAGGGTGAATTTGAAATGTCAATGATGGGAGAATTAACATTCTTACTTGGACTTCAAATTAAACAACTTAAAGATGACATTTTTGTGTCTCAAACCAAATACTGCAAAGAGATTCTCAAGAAGTTTGGAATGGACACTTCAAAGGAAGCTAACACACCCATGGGAACATCATGCTATTTAGACAAGGATGAATCAGGTTTGGAAATTAATCAATCTATGTATAGAGGTATGATAGGTTCACTATTATACTTAACCGCAAGTAGACCTGATATTATGCATTCTGTTTGTGTGTTTGCTAGATTTCAAGCATGTCCAAAACAATCTCATTTAACTGCAGTAAAATGAATCTTAAAATATTTAAAAGCAACTACAGGATTTGGATTATGGTATCCATCTGAAGCTTCTCCTAGTTTAATAGGATATTCTGATGCTGATTATGGTGGATGTAAGGTTGATAGAAAGAGTACTAGTGGAACATGTCATATGTTAGGATCATCTTTAGTATCTTGGCATTCTAAGAAACAAGCATGTGTTGATTTGTCCACAACTGAAGCTGAATATATTGCAGTCGGTAATTGTTGTGCACAAATCCTATGGATGAAGCAACAACTAGAAGATTATAATATTTTTCTAGATTATATTCCTTTGATGTGTGATAATACAAGTGCAATCAATCTTACTAAGAATCCAGTAATGCACTCTAGAACTAAGCATATAGATATTAGACATCATTTCTTAAGAGATCATATTAGTAAGAGAAATTGTAAAATTGAATATGTTGATACAAAGCATGAATTAGTAGATATTTTTACCAAACCTCTTCCCAAAGATAGATTCTATGATCTTAGAAGAGACTTAGGAATATTAGAGATAATCTAAACTTTGCTTAACTAATCAATATTTACTTTTTATACTGTAATAATCGATTATATAGGGAATTAATCGATTATCTTGTGTCTATATCATTGAAAATTTGTTAATCTCTCTAAAATAATTGATTATCTTGGATAATAATTGATTGTTGAAGTTTAAACAATTGAAATATGTGAAATCTTTTTGTAATAATCAATTATTTGGGGTAATAATCGATTATCTGGCTCAAAATTGCCCAAAACCAATATTTTGCCATTGGAATAATCGATTATCCAGCTTGATAATCGATTATCTCTGCACTTGAAGAAATAACCGATTATCCTACGACGTTGTAGGTTCACTAGTCATTTGTAACGGCTATTTTGGCTCCAATTCTCCTCCAACTAGCCGTTTATGACCGTTAGGATGTTTCTCTATAAATAGGAAGACTCCAATTCACATCTACACACCTCCAAACCTTGAATCAAAGCATTCTACAATCATTCAAGCTCTCTTGTCTCCTCAAAACCTTATTCTTCTCAAAAACTTGTTCATCTTCCTCTCTTTCTAATCTAAATGGCTTCATCATCTCATAGTAAGATCCCAACAAGGAGAAGATCCGCTACTACTTTTCATCCTTGTCCCAATTCAATTGAAGGGTGGATCTCCGACGATGAAGGAAGACAAAAATTCCTGACTTTCTGGAAAGAAAGGGGCATTATCACTCCCAGATATATTATTGGTGATCAATTCATCAATAGGGGTTTCAACTTTCCAAATCTTCTTAAGCAGCAAGGTGTCCTTCCATTCATAGAAATGCAAGGTACTTACTACCCAGATTTAGTTAGGGTCTTCTATTTATGCTTTAAATATAGAGATCATATCGCCACTTCTAGAGTCAAGGGTGTGACCATCATCCTTGATGATGACATCTGGGAAAATGTTGTCCACTTTCCTTTAAGGGAGGATGCTACCAATGTTCTTGCGGATTTAGAAGATTTTAATAGAATTATGGTTTACCGCTCATTTCTCCGCAACCCCTCTATGAAAATTGGCCGCCAACTTTTGGCCGGGCCTTTAAAGAAAGAAGAACACCTTTTGCTGCATCTTCTTGTCTGGATTTTATGTCCCCGGGCAACCAACCATGCCCAATGTTCTTCTGCTAACCTTCACATTTCATGCTATCATGAATAATGAGCCCATTGATTGGCCAAGCTTAGTTACTTTAACAATGCTCAAGGGGAAGCGTCACCCAACATTCAAGATTCCATACGCTCTCCTAATATCCAGAATTCTTGAATACAAGGGCGTAAATGTTGAAGGAGAACAACGGGCCTGGACCCTAAATTCAAATAGAATGCTAGACGGCACACTCACTCAACTACAGATGGTGAACGTAAACGAAATTTACATTCATAAAGATGATGCTCCTCACATGGCCAACATGGTTCAAGATTCTGATGATGAGGACATGTCTACTGCTGAAATGCCTGCTAAAAACATTCATACTGTTGGGACGTCATCTGCTCATCCTACATCCTGCCCGTCTATGGAAGATATTATGTTTGATATGAATCAAAGAATGCAAGAGTTCTTCTCTATCTCTCAAGAACGACATCAGGAAATTATTCAACGTATTTCGGATGTAGATGATAGGGTATGTAATTTAGAGGACATATTTGATGCCCAATTTAACAGTGATGAAAGTGAAGAGTTTTAATCTCTTTAACATATTTCTTGTTTGTAATTAATTTGCTTTATGGTATAAAAAATTTATTTTTGCTTTGATTGAGGGAGAGTTAATTTCTATATTATGCACTTATTGAGGGGGAGCTTTCATTTTTTATCATAATCAAAATAGGGGGATAAATTATTTAAAGCCTCTTATGTTTATTAATTTTAAATGTTGTCTGGTATGTTTAATGTTTTTGTTAAGTTGTGACAGATAAAACAGGTTATTACAAAGGGCTTTAAAGGAAATTTTGATCATCATCAAAAAGGGGGAGATTGTTCAAACATACAAGGATATGAAGCTTGTAGATTTTGATGATGATTCAAGAGTAAAGGACTTAGAGATTTGAAGACTTGTAATCTTATGTAATAACTCTGTTTTTATGTTTTTGAGTCTGTAATATTAGAGTCCAAAATAGCCAGCACATAGACCATCCTTTAAAAGCTCTAAAAACTCATTTTTATCAAAATTACACTGATAATCGATTATCACCCTGAATAATCGATTATTAGAGCAAGAAAACCATTTTCAGGAAATTCTCTCTGTGATAATTGATTATCACTCAGGATAATCGATTATCACAGGTTGATAATCGATTATTTGGCCAGATAATCGATTATCCTGGCCCTGTTTTGTTCCCCTAAGAAATTTGGCTCTGGAATAATCAATTATCACTCAAGATAATTGATTATTTGTCGTCTGTTATGTGTTTTGAAATTCAAATTTGGACCAAGTTTCAAAAACCCTATTCCCAATTCATCTGTTTTCGAAAATCTCCAATTCCCAGACCCTATTCTCTCTACTTAAGGTTCTCTGTAAATTGAACAAACCTTTTTTATACAAAAGTTAAGAGTTGTGACTGCTAGAGAACTTTTTGTAGGGAAGAAAAAGGGGCTTTTGAAACCTAGTGTGGGCTAGAAGCGATAAGAATCACTGAGTGGGTTTCTTGGTGGATTGTGTGTTGTGTCGTCTCTAGGGAAAGTTGTTCTTCATCCTTTGTGGATTCAAAGGAGATGTTCATCTCTTGTGTGACTCAAGAGAGGTGTTTTCTTTACCTTCTCTTTTCAATTTGTAATCTGTTTGTAAATTGTGATTATAGTGACAGCGTTAATCCTTTTTTTGAGTGATTAACAACTGGACGTAGGGTGTTTTGATCCGAACCAGTATAAATCAACTGTGTAATCCTCTATCCCTTATCTATTTACTTTACACAACATTTTGTTTAAGAAACCAATTCATCCCCCTCTTGGTTTTTGTCCGTAAATGCAAGTCGTTGCGCGATTCTAACAAGCCATTCTTACAAAAATCATTGTTTTGAAAATAAAAACTCTCTAAAACTCAAGTCGTTGAACAAATCCCTTTATTTCTCTTCTCTTGACCCTTACTACGACATTCTAGTAATTAACTGGGAAATATGGAGATATAATGATCAATAAGAATATTGAAATCCCTAAGGAAAGGAAGGAGTGCACTAACATGACAGTCACTCTACAATCAACAACATTCATTCTTCGGTCATGGCAAATTCGAGACGGCAAAGTCGGTACAACTAAGCATGATGTCGGAAGCACACCATAAGCAAAAGCACATTGGTTAATCCTTTTGAAATATTAATTAAAATAGTATTATAGGATGCATATCATGAACTTTGCATGCACAGATATAGGTCCTATCTCTAAAAAAAAATGTCTGCTAGGAGATTCTTAGGCAAAAATTAGGGCAGCCTACTAGATCGAAAACTCGAAAAAAGGGCAATTTAGGCAAAAATTAGGGCACTCATAAAAAAAGAAAAAAGTCTGCTAAGATATCCTAGGCAAAAATCAAGGCAGTCCACTAGAGTGAAAACCCCAAAAGGGCGGTCTAAGCAAAAGTTAGGGCTAAAACAAAATATAAAAGAGGGACCCATCAGCATTAAAATAAAAGAGTAGGGTCCATCAGCATAATCATAAAAAACCAGCAGGAGAATGTCGGTCACTTTTCTAAATGCATCAAATAAATAAATAGATTGCATCCACACACAAGTAGTCAAACGAAACGACTTTGTTAAAATCAAAAAATGAAAAAATAAAAATCTCTTCAAGAAAATACCAAAAAAACAATAATCATGCATATAAGGAGACTAGGCTCCATGTTTGTGATTGAAAACAGGAAGCACCAGAACTAAGTCTCCAAACAATGCTCTCCCTCAAGAAAAAGTTACCACCAATAGGCTAGCAACACCAGAAAAAATTAAACAAGAGCTCTCGGAATCCAAAGCTCCAACCACCATCCTTCCACCAAGGAAAAGTCGACGGAAAGGCCCAATCCCCAAAAAAGATCCTCGCCTACTCCAGAGGCAAACAAAAATATCATCGCACGGCTTAGCATCGGCGCCACATGAGTCAGCAAGCATACTCACCCATTCTCCACCACATTCATTAAAGGAGAATAAAGGCTACGCAAAAAGCCCATCACCCAAAGCAATCAAGGAGGCAAACCTCCATACCCTCAAGGGTCCAACAAAAAAGAAGAAGAGAAAAGAAAACCCTTCATCTCTAGTAGATGAACAAAAAAGGCCATGACAAAGAAGGCCGAATAAAATCCCCTAGTGGATCATACTAGAAAAATATACAAAAAGAGGGATAAAAAATTCTCATCCCCAGTGGAATAAGAGTTTCACAAGGTCAACTCGCATCAACATTAATCAAGGAGCCAAGACTCCATCCCTAGAAAAAAAATCAAAATCAGATCCCCAGGAAGTCAACTAATTCCTATAGACCCCTAATTTTGCCCGGCCTCTCAATAAAAGCTAGGGAAACTTCACGCGAAGATAAAGTTTGCCCGGCTTCTTAAATAAAAACCAAGGAGACCTCCTACAACTAACTCGGAGTGCAGACGGTCTCTCAATAAAGGCTAAAAAGACTTCCTACAACAAAGACAAAGCTCGCCTGCCATCTCTGTAAAAGGCCAGGAAGACTTCCTATATGAAGATAAAGCTTCAACGGACGTTTATCGGCATCAAATGACGTCCGAATACACAAAGGAAAGCTTCCTGGGGGTCCCAGAACACGAAAGCTGGCCAAAACAGGTCGAGACGGCCGTCCCAAATGGGACTGCCAGTCCCGGCTCCCCAAGTGGTCTCAGGCAGTGTAAATGTAGCATTTGGGACGGCCATCCCAACCCAGACGGCCGTCCCACTCCAGACGCGCGTCCCAAGGGTGCAGGCAGCGAAAACTATAAATTGGAAGCTCATTTGGCACTGTTCCAGACCCCAGACAACTCCTAGTACTTGTCTATCCTCTTCCCTCTTCGAATGAACTCTCTGATTGCCTTAATAAGGTAACAATCAGTTAAGGAATCATATTCCAGCATTCGATTCTTCTGTAAAATCGAGTCGAGTCGATCTTGTATTTGGAGAGGAGAGTCTTTGTAGAGTGAAGGATTGCCAAAACGCATCCTTGCGATCAAAGATTTGCAATATAAAGCTTGCTACGAAGGTTTTGTTCAATTCTCTTCTCTTTTACTGCTTTATTTATTGCTTTATGTATGCAATATAAAATAAAGTGATGTAGATAGCCATTTTAACATTATGCAATAAAATAGGGTAATCGCATAATTTCTCATAATCTTCACTTAAATGAATTAATCCGCCATAGGGAACCCGAAAGGGGCGTTGTGGGGTGCTAACACCTTCCCCACACGTAACCAACTCCCTTACCTAACTCTGGTTATAATGGCCAAGTTTGGTTTTTAATAAAATCAACGCCTTTTATCCTTTTCCAATGTTTATGGTCAAAACATTGGTGGCGACTCCAAAAGAACCCCTTTTCGAAAACCTTGCTTTTATTAGAGGATAGTTCAGTTGTTGAGCACCTCGGAAGCAATGAACATAATTTTAACAAAAAACGCGAGTCTAAACCATCTTTTCACGACCGCTCGCATAAACGTTCGAGATGTCCCAGGACGTCAGAACGGACGACGGCGACAGATGGCGACTCCACTGGGGAAGCTAGAGAGTTGATCCCATTTAGTGACGGATAAATTCAAACTAAGTAAAGATTTGAAATTATGCCTTTACCCTTTTCCGTATGTTTTATTGTATGGCTTTAATAATTGCTGTATGATTATTTCTGCAAATTGTCTGAAATATAAATTGCACACAAAAACCCTTGCACACAATAGTCCCTCTATACCCGGGGGCAAGAGTGATTACCTATAGGGAGTGGGTGGCAGATACGACCGGCTTGTTGGCACACGGGGCTATAATCGTTGTCGGAAACCACCAACTCAAGGTGATAACTCTCTTCTTTTGGTCTAAGGATGTCGCCACGGAGTTCCGTGCATGACCCGAGGACTGAGAGATTGAGAGGTCCCTATAATGGGGGCACCTTGGGGACCTTTGGCCTTGGTGAGAACAGTGTAGAACCACCTAAACCAAGCACGTTTCTGCAGGAAAACCCTACCTCGTGATTAAATAAGCGTGGCTCTGCTCGTGGATGTATGAATTGTGTGTGCATTCGGTTGCTGCATTTGTATTGATGCATTAGCATAGGGTAATCATATAACAAACAAAAAAATGAAAAACCCTAAAAATCAAAAAGTGATAAGATAACCACCTTTATCTCGGATAGTCTTCAGTTAAGCTAGCCTGGTTTCAGGTTCTTTGTAAGCTAAGTAGCCACGTTGACCGACAGAAGAGATAAAGGGTCATAAAAAAAAAACAATTAAAGCCATAAAAATATCTTTCACAATAAAAAGATTTTCGACAAAGTCGTATCATTCATACCACATCATCCAATAAGTGGTAAAACGAGAGAGAAAATAAATGCATCAAGGAAAATATGCATAAACATCATCATAATAAAATCTCTCATACATAAACACATTCATCCTAGGACGTATTAGATATCCTTAGACAATAACAAAAGAGATAAGTGCGCTAAGGTATGTTGGCAACCATTGAAAAAAGGAAGTTAACACATTAAGATGGGTATGGTACCCTTAAAACATAGGCTTTTGAGAAGATACCTAAGCTATTGTCTAAGGCATATCTATTTCACACTAATCATTTGAAATAAAAGGCTATAATAAAAATTGTTAAAATCATTTAGAAAGTGGCTGGTCTTCTGCCTGTCCTTACTCGCGCTCAGAAAGCTAAGAAGATGGAACAACTGGAAGAACAAAACAGAAAGCTCACTACTGAGCTTAATACGCTGAAAGAGCAAATGGCTCAGATGTTAGACATGATGCGCCAACAGAACCTCCATAAAGAGGGTCCTCAAAGTAGACAGGCCTCTCACCAAGAAGAAGAAGAGGAACCTCAGGATGAGCATAACCCATCTGAAACAAGAGCAATACATATTCATGCTCCGGAAGTATCAAAGCAACAAATTACTGCTCTCGAAGAGAGATTGAGAGCCATGGAAGGGCATAATTTTGATGTTAAAGAGGCAGCTGATATGTGCCTCGTCAAAAATATTCAATTCCCTAACAAATTTAAAACTCCAGACTTCCCAAAATACATGGGAATGACCTGCCCCAAAAGCCATCTTACAATGTACTGCCGTAAGATGGCTGCGTATGCTGACAATGAAAAGCTCCTGATCCATTGCTCAGGAAAGCTTAGCTGAATCAGCCCTAAATTGGTATATGCAACTGGAAGGAGGGCAAATCCAAACCTAGAGACATCTGGCGGATGCTTTTCTTCATCGTTACAAGTACAACATTGATCTAACCCCTGAAAGAACAAATCTACAATTACTAAGCAAGAAAAATGATGAATCCTTTAAGGCATATGCCCAAAGATGGAGGGAATTGGCAGCCCAAGTAGAACCTCCTCTATCCGACAAGGAAACCACATCCATGTTCATCAATTCTTTAACTGGTCCCTATTACGACAAAATGATAGGGAACACATCAACACTCTTTGCGGATGTGGTAATTATAGGAGAAAGAGTAGAGCAAGGTCTGAAAAGTGGAAGAATTGCACAACATACTTCCTCCAATTCCTCTACTCCAAATGATAAAAAGAGCTTTGGAAAGAAGAAGGAAGGAACTGTAAATGCAATCAACATTGCCACTCCTTATTCTTCCTCACAGCAGACCAAGCCACGCAGACAAGAGAGAAAATTCACTCCAATCCCAACTTCTTATGGAAGTCTGTTTTCAAAATTATTGGATGCCAAACTCCTCGTGCGCGTCCCTCCCAAGAAAATGGAGCCACCATACCCAGAATGGTATAAAGCTAATGAAAACTGTGATTACCATTCAGGTTCCCCTGGACACTCCGTTGAAAACTGTATGGCCTTAAAGCACAAGGTCCAGAATCTAATAGAGGCAGGATGGATTACCTTTGACGCATCTACTCCAAAGGTGGATGACCAACCCTTATCAAAGCCCGAATAAAGGACGGGATAGGGAGGACCAGCAATTTAGGGCTCATCATTTTTGTCATCTCTAAAATAAATAAAAAAACAAAAAAAACATAATAATAAATAACAAAAAAAATATAAAAAAAATATATATCGAAAAGCTTCCGATGTATCTCTCGTGATCCCCGCCCATGATCACGAGATTTTTGATTAAAATGGGCTTTGTAAATATTTTCTTTTATCAATACACCGAGGCATTATTCATAATATTCATATTCTTTGTTATTCTTTTCTCTCTCATTCCAAAATAATTGAATAAAATCTAAACCCAAATATAGACCATATAAACAGATCATGTCCGTGATTGAAAACTCTCTCGGGATCCGAAAGCCGAAGGCGAATGGATTGAGTCGGACAGGTGAGGAGGGGACCATTTCCCCGGACATGCAAAGATTGTTGGAAAAAGGAGCTCAATTAATACAGCCCCATTTAAAAAAAAAACTGAGGCCATCAATCTGGGACAAGGAGACAATAAGAAAGAAGTAAATGTCGATACCCAAATTGATAATGACAGGGAAGGGGCAATAACACCTTTGCGCTCATTTATGCCTCGTCTTTTCCCTTATACATCAGATAAAGTTGTACTATGGATATATACAGAAGAATTGTCCGTCAATGAAGATATCTCCAATATAGCCAGCATTGGGGGCAGGACGATAAGCAAAAATAAATTAGTCACCCAAGGAGCTACAAGATAATGCTCCTAAAAACAAAGGAAAAATAAAGAAACCGAAGAGGAAAAGGAAAAAGAATCCAAGGGGAAGATTAAGTAGACCTTGGATTAACGGTGCTAGGGCACTTTCTTCAACGCTCCATCGAAAAATCAAGTTCGTGGTAGGCGACAAGTTGATCATGGTTCAAGCTAAAAAAGACATTTGAATTAGCAAGCCGTTCACCATACCTTAAAATGGATGCGGCTGAAGAAGACATTTGAAAATATGGAAAGACATCCTAGCAATTTAAAAGTGGCCCATATAATGAAGAGATATGGATACAGCCCAGACAAGGGCTTGGAAAGGATGCTCAAAGAATAAGAGAGCCACCAGATTTTTAAGGATAATCCTTTAAAGTACGACCCTACAAAAGATCAAGTCGTACAAAGAAAAAGAGAAGTCTCCCCTCCACACCTTAAAGACGATCTTCCCAAAAAGAGGGATATTAGCATCAAGGGTAGCATTAGTCATTAGATGTCCTTCTTCTGATTTTAAGGGACGTAAACCCAATGACTGTTAGAGATCACTCCTCGGGGTGTGCCCGACCCCCGAGCATCTTTAGGGCACGCATTTCCCTTTGAATTACAAAAGAATGCTATTCTTACTATCTGCTTCTCTTCTCACTAATCACATCTATACCCCATGAATAACCATGTTTAGACAAACATTTTGTTCCAAAATACATAGACAAAATGAAGCCAAAGTTAACATGATTGATTAGCTAGAGACACGAATAAGAAAATCGTGTTTCGACAATGGTTCGAGAAAAGAAATTATTATTAAAAGAAGCCCGTCAAGGTCAAAGGCCAAGACAAAAAGATAAAAGGGCAAAATCCTAGGTTAAAAATCCAAAAGGGCAGACTAGGAAAGCTAATCAGTCACAAATAGGCGCCAGAGTATTCATTTGAAGACGCCACCTCATTAAAACAAAACGTTTGTTTGAACTAGCCTAAACACTGACCAACCCTGGCTAGCCATTCTAACAAAAACTATTATTTCAAAAAAAAAAAATCTCACTAAAACACAAGCCTTTGCAATAAATCCCTTTCCTTCTATTCTCTTGACCCTTCACCACAAAGCATTCAAGTAGTTGATTGGGAAATGTGGAAATATAGTGATCAATAGGAGGATTGAAATCCCTAAGGAAAGGAAGAGGGGCATTGACATGACAATTGCTCTTCGGTTATAGCAAAGATCCGAGACGGCAAATCGGTACAGCTAATCATGTTGAGAAAAGCACATAATGATGGAAGTAAACTTAACAGAAGCTGAATGGGGGTTCAAAGCCGATATAACTAGTTAAACCTTATGGAAGAAAAATGGCTGAATGTTATATGTCGTGAGCAAGCCTATCAAGGGAAGATAAAAAAGGATTACGAAAAAAGTCAACCCTCATATTTACCATAAGAAGGAATTATTGGTAAATAAGTTGCTTCCGGCCCAGAAGAATAAAATTGGAAAATGGGCAACTAAATATGAAGGACCCTTTATGGTCAAATGAGCTTTCTCGGAAGGGGCTCTTATCCTCATCAATAAGGATGGAAAAGAACTTCGACACCTAATCAACTCCGGTACGGTGAAGAAGTATTATGCTTGAAGACATTGCTCAAGACCCGTCAGGAATGAAAATCCACAAAGGACATTCCTGGGCAAAAGATAGGGTCCATATTCCTCGCTAGGATACGTCCTAGGCAAAAAGTAGAGGTACAAAAAAAAAAGAAGAAATTAAGAGCAATGGTTACTTTAGTCGAAAACCGAAAAGGCGGCTAAGGTAACATTCTTCCAGAAGCAAGCAGTCTGCATAGTCTTCACTCTGAGCTCAGGCATCTCAACTGAAGCAGTTAGGAGAACCAGGGGGCAGATATCATGGACATGACTGTTTAAGCCTATACGATGCTGACCAACCACGACTACCCATTCTTCTAAATATCTCTTGAAATCCTTCGTAAAAGAAATAAAACTTTTGCTCATTTATCAATAAAATTCCTTTTCATTTCCTTTCTCTTGACCAAATATTATGGAAATGCCTCTTTATTGATAAATCATAAATATGTGCAAAGACTTTTTAATCAAAGATCAAACATGCATCTAAAAAAAGGGAAGCATATAAAAATAATAAGAAAATAACAAATGCCTGCTAGGATATTTTTAGGTAAAAATCAAGGTAGCCTGCTAGATCGGAGATCCCAAAAGAACGGTCTAGGCAAAAGATAAGGCAAAAGCCCCCTAAAATATTCTAGGCAAAATTAAGGTAGCCCGCTAGATCGAAAACCCGTAAAGGGCGGTCTAGGCAAAAGATAGGGCTAAAACCAAAAAGATGAGTAAAAGATGAGCCCATCATCATGGTCATAAAGGAGGAGCCCATCGGCGTATTCATAAGAAGCCAACGGGAGAAGGCCAATTACTTTCTAAATGCATCAAAAATAAATAAACAATAGATTACATTTAGATCATCCACACACAAAGTAGTTGCATAATACGACTTTGTCAAAATCAAGAAAAAATAATTTTTTTCAAACAAGAATAATAAACATGCATAGAAGGAGGATAGTCTTCATGCTTGTGATTAAAAATAGAAGGCGCCAAAATCCAGCCTCTGAATAAAAATCAAAATCGCGAAAGGCGAAATCAAAATCACTTCAACAAAATAAGGAGCTCCAAGAAAACTAGCTCCAACCATCAACCTTCTACACCAATAAAAGAAGGTACATCAAAAATAGAAAAGTCAATAAGAAGAGATTGGTTATCCACAAAAGAATCCATGCCTACTCTAGAGGCAAAGCAAAAATTACGTCGCAACTCAACATCACTACATGAGTCATCAACCATTCCAAATAAGGAGCTTCAAAGAAAATAGCTCTAATCAACATCCTTCCATCCAGAAAAAAGAAGGAAATCATCAACATGAAAAAAGCCAATGGAAAGGCTCAACCATCCCCAAGAGGATCCTTGCCTACTCCAGAGGCAAGACAAAAAGATTATCTCATGACTGAGCTTCATCACCACATGAGTCATCAAGCAAACTCATCCAGAATCTCCGCTTCATTCCCCAAAGGAGAATAAGGACTACACAAAAGTCCATCAAAGAAAATACGGAGTCAAATCCTCCATATCACCAGGGGGCAACAAAAAGAAAGAAAAGACAAAATTTCATTCCCCAAACAGAGGCCACAACGAAAAAGGTCAAATAAAAATCTCCAAGAAGAGTATATCAAGAAAAGTCTACAAAAAAACAAAAAGAGGAAAACAAAATTTTTTCCATCTTCCAGCTCAAATAAGAAGCTTCACAAAGCCAGGAGCCAGGACTCCGTCATCAAAATTGGATCCCCAGGAAACCAACAGACTCATCGGTGAATCCCAAAAAAGAGAAAAAGAAGAAAATATCTTCATCCCGCTCAATAAAGAGCTTCACTAAAGACCAGGAGCTCAAGACTCCATCATCATGAAAAATCAAATCAAAGATTAGATCCCCAAAGAGAAAAATTCCCCAGGGATCACAAAAAAGAAAAGAGAAAAAGATATCTTTTCATCCAAAAAGCCAATGTGCATAAAAAGGCGCACATATGTAAAAACCCACTCGTGAAAAAAGAAATTCAAATCGCGAGAAAAAGATAAAAACCCATTCCCCAGCAGGAATAAGAGCATAGGCAAAGCCAGCTCAAACAACAATGTCCAATAAGGAGTCAAAAACTCCATTCCTCCCTAGGGGACAATTCAAAATAGATCCCCAGGAAACAACCAAATCCCTAGTGGATCACCAAAAAGAAAATCCCCAGCGAGCCTACCAGCAAAAGGCAAAATACAAAATTCATATCCTCAGGGAGTTAATCATCTGGAAAACCCAATATGAATATTCCCCAGCGAAGTGCAAAACCTTCACTCCCAAGAATGCAAAGCCTCTGCCAAAGGCAAGCAAAAACCAATATCCCCAAGAAATGGGAAATCAACCTATACAAGAGGCAATACGAGCATAAAGCTTTCAATAAAGCATCTTCCTACTCAGAGGTATTTTCAAGAGCAAATATCCTCAGGTAGAACATCAGCCTATTCAGAGGCGAAAAACAACAAGTAAAAAGCCTTCACCACTATTGAAGCACCCGCCTAATCAAGAGGCATAATAAAAAATCAACAAATCCCCAGTGGATTCCCGCCTAAATAAGAGGCAACCAGCAAAGAATCCCCGACAAAGCCAGATGGCTAAACGAAAAAGCCAAAAACAAAGAATCCTCGACAAAGACCGGATGGCTAAACAAGAAAAGCCAAAACAAAGAAACCCTGGCAAAAGCCGGATGGCTAAACAAGAAAAGCCAAAACAAAGAAACCCTAGCAAAAGCCGGATGGCTAAAAGAAAAAGCCAAAACAATGAAATCCCCGGTAAAACCGGATGACTAGCAGAAAAGTCAAAAAGTCAAAATCAAATTATTCTCCAAGGAATAGGCGCATGATCAAAGACAATAAGCCGCCAAACACATCTCTAAAACCAGATGACCATAGGATGTATTACAAAAGAATACATCCTAAAGAGCCTTGTCAAGATGTAGGTTCGCACCCAGTGGGGGTGTAAAAACCACTAGAGCCTTGTCAAGATGCAGGTTTGCACCCAGTGGGGGTACTGGGTGTAAAAACCACTAGAGCCTTGTCAAGATGCAGGTTCGCACCCAGTGGGGGTGTAAAAACCACTAGAGCCTTGTCAAGATGCAGGTTTGCACCCAGTGGGGGTGTAAAAACCACTAGAGCCTTGTCAAGATGCAGGTTCGCACCCAGTGGGGGTGTAAAAACCACTAGAACCTTGTCAAGATGCAGGTTCGCACCCAGTGGGGGTGTAAAAACCACTAGAGCCTTGTCAAGATGCAGGTTCGCACCCAGTGGGGGTGTAAAAACCACTAGAGCCTTGTCAAGATGCAGGTTCGCACCCAGTGGGGGTGTAAAAACCACTAGAACCTTGTCAAGATGCAGGTTCGCACCCAGTGGGGGTGTAAAAACCACTAGAGCCTTGTCAAGATGCAGGTTCGCACCCAGTGGGGGTGTAAAAACCACTAGAGCCTTGTCAAGATGCAGGTTCGCACCCAGTGGGGGTGTAAAAACCACTAGAACCTTGTCAAGATGCAGGTTCGCACCCAATAGGGGTGTAAAAACCACTAGAGTCCGTCAAGTTGCGGATTCGCACCCGGTGGGGGTGTAAAAACCACTAGAATACGTCAAGATGCGGATTCGTACCGAGTGGAAGAATAAACCCACCAAAGCCTTATAAAATAAGGTTTATACCGGATGAGGGTAGGTACTCATCAAAAACTTAGCAGAATGCATTAGGTGGAGTAAAATACTCACCTAAGCATTACAAAAATGGGTTGCAAAGACCTTACTCCTATTAGAGGATAGTTCAGTGTTGAGCACCTCGGGAGTAAGTACCCACAAGAGTTTAGCAAAATGCGAACTCATACCGGGTGAGGGTAGGTACTCACCAAAGCCTTGTAAAACAAGGTTTATACCTAGTGGGGGTAGGTACCCACAAGAGTCTGGCAAAACACAGACTCATACCGGGTGAGGGTAAGTACTCACCAGAGCCTTACAAAATAAGACTCAAACCAGATAGGGGTTGGTACCTATCAAAATATTTATCATCCGGAGGATCAGCAAGGAGCAGCATCCGAAGGATGACCGGGCAAAAGGGTTAACTCCTTCCCCTACCAACTAACTTTGTTGACATATCAAGCCAACAAATTAGCTAGGCAGGTGAAGGGGGGGCAGCTGTAGACCCCTAATTTTGCTCGGCCTCTCAATAAAAGCTAGGGAAACTTCACGCGAAGATAAAGTTCGCCCGGCTTCTTAAATAAAAACCAAGGAGACCTCCTACAACTAACTCGGAGTGCAGACGGTCTCTCAATAAAGGCTAAAAAGACTTCCTACAACAAAGACAAAGCTCGCCTGCCATCTCTGTAAAAGGCCAGGAAGACTTCCTATATGAAGATAAAGCTTCAACGGACGTTTATCGGCATCAAATGATGTCCGAATATACAAAGGAAAGCTTCCCGGGGGTCCCAGAACACGAAAGTTGGCCAAAACAGGTCGAGACGGCCGTCCCAAGGTCAAGACGGCCGTCCCAACCTTCCCTGGCCAAGTGGGACGGCCGTCCCAAATGGGACTGCCAGTCCCGGCTCCCCAGGTGGTCTCAGGCAGTGTAAATGTAGCATTTGGGACGGCCATCCCAACCCAGACGGCCGTCCCACTCCAGATGCGCGTCCCAAGGGTGCAGGCAGCGAAAACTATAAATTGGAAGCTCATTTGGCACTGTTCCAGACCCCAGACAACTCCTAGTACTTGTCTATCCTCTTCCCTCTTCGAATGAACTCTCTGATTGCCTTAATAAGGTAACAATCAGTTAAGGAATCATATTCCAGCATTCGATTCTTCTGTAAAATCGAGTCGAGTCGATCTTGTAATTGGAGAGGAGAGTCTTTGTAGAGTGAAGGATTGCCAAAACGCATCCTTGCGATCAAAGATTTGCAATATAAAGCTTGCTACGGAGGTTCTGTTCAATTCTCTTCTCTTTTACTGCTTTATTTATTGCTTTCTGTATGCAATATAAAATAAAGTGATGTAGATGGCCATTTTAACATTATGCAATAAAATAGGGTAATCGCGTAATTTCTCATAATCTTCACTTAAATGAATTAATCCGCCATAGGGAACCTGAAAGGGGCGTTGTGGGGTGCTAACACCTTCCCCACACGTAACCAACTCCCTTACCTAACTCTGGTTATAATGGCCAAGTTTGGTTTTTAATAAAATCAACGCCTTTTATCCTTTTCCAATGTTTATGGTCAAAACATTGGTGGCGACTCCAAAAGAACCCCTTTTCGAAAACCTTGCTTTTATTAGAGGATAGTTCAGTTGTTGAGCACCTCGGAAGCAATGAACATAATTTTAACAAAAAACGCGAGTCTAAACCATCTTTTTGCGAACGCTCGCATAAACGTTCGAGATGTCCCAGGACGTCGGAACGGACGGCGGCGACAATTCCCTGGAGGATCACCAAAAAGAAAAAACTTCATCCCCAGCGGATACCCAAAAAGAAAAAAGAAGTTTGCGTGCATAAAAAGAAATTAAAAAGTAAAAAGGCACACGCATTATCCAAAAGGAAGCCAAATTTCAAATTCGTGAGACAAAAAGAAATAAAACTGCGAGAAAAAGGTGAAATCAAATAAAAATCTTAATCTTTAGGTAAACAAAATTTCCAGCGAAATAAGAGCATCGGCAAAGTCCGCTCATACAAAAAACAAACAAGGAGTCGAAAAACTCCATCCCCCTAGGGGGCAAATCAACATTAGATCCCCAGGAAGGTAATCAATCCCCTGGTGGATCGGCAAAAAGAGAAAACTTACCCCAATGAGCCTACTGTAAAGGCAATCTTCAAATTCATATCCTTAGAGAGTTGCCTGCCTATGCATAGGCAAGACCTGTCAAGCAAGAGCCAAACATCCCTGAAGGGAATATCAACCTAGTAAGAGGCAAAACAATGCAGCCAAAAGTCTTCACTTCCGATGAAGTATCTGCCTACTCAGAGGCATTACCAGAACCTCAATGAAGTATCTGCCTACTCAGAGGTACGATCAAAATCAACAAATCCTCAGTGGATATCCACCTACTCAAGAGGCATCGCCAAAATCAACGAATCTCTAGTGGATCCCTGCCTACATCAGAGGCAATTATCAAGAATCCTTGGAAACCAACAAAGCCGAACGACTATTAGAAAGACCAAAAAAGAATCCCCAGCAAACCAACAAGTTGGGATGACTATTGAAAAAAGCCCAAAAAGAATAAAAAATCCTTGGTATACCGGATGACCACAAAAAATCCAAAATACAATACCTCAAAGCACTAAAACTACTCCCCATGGAGTCGGCGCATGAGCAAGAGTAGTAAGCCGCCACCACTTCCATACATTGTCCAAAGGATCAGCTCCGTTATAAAGGAGTATCCTAAAGATAATACATTCATATCCACTATTAGAAGGATCAGCTCCGTAGCAAAGGAGTATCCTGAAGGCAAGATTTACACACATCGTCCGAAGGATCAACTCCGCAGCAAAGGAGTATTCGGAAGACACAATCCACCTTTACCGTCCGAAGGGTCAGCTTCCACAGCATGGAAGTATCCTGAAGACAAAAGTCTACATACACTTGCATCAGCCGAAGGGTCAGCTACTGCGTCAAAGGAGCATCTTGAGGCATCAAACCAAAACCACTGGGTCAATTACCGCTTCAAAGGAGCATCCCGGGGTTTCCTATTCATCAACTAAAGGGTCAGCTACCGCATCGAAGGAGAATCCTAAGGGAAAAACTTTATTCTCCAGCTGAAGGGTCAGCTACCGCATCAAAGGAGCATCCTGAAGCTTCACACATATCGTCCGAAGGGTCAACCTCTGCAATAAGGAAGCATCCTGAAGATAGCATCAGACTATATTCATCGTCTAGAGGGTCGGCTACCACGACAAGAGGAGCATCTGAAGGATAACTGGGCAAGAGGATTAACTTCTTCACCCGCCAATTGATTTTACAACACATTAGCCTATAGTCAATTGGTCGGGTGAAGGGGGGCAATTGTAGACGCCAAATCTTGCCCGACTTCTCAATAAAGACCAGAAATCCTCCATTCGAAGATGGACAAGGCTTCATTGGGCCCCTAGTCGTATTCAATAGCCCCATTAGGTTTTTATGTAAGCAAAAAAATAAGAAAAAAATAAAGGAAAATCTGTCAGAGGCTCAAGATAGTCGTCTCACTTTCCCAGATGGCCATCCCACTTTTCCTTAAGTCTGAGACGACCGTCTCGAAATCCCAGACGACAGTCTCACCTGTCAAAAGTTCAGACGGCCATCCTAGCCAATAAGAGTTGAATTGAAATTAAGTGACAAAGAACTGTAAATTATTGAGAAAATATCAATTAAAGGTACTTAGCATTGGTTTCCTTCCTTATTCCTCTTTTGTAATGACTATATCAATTAAGAACGTCAATTAACCTAACAATGTTGATGCCACCTACTCAAATCATCCATGCTGATTCCTCACACATGAAATTCATAAGAAAACCTAATAAATGTTGATTCCTCACACAATTAAGAGATTTCCCAGCATTAGGTTTAGGGTGTTAGGCAATTTATACATTTATTCCATTCCTGGCAATTAACGTAACAAATATTCTTACTGTGATCTAGGGTTCAAGATATATTTTCCAATCATACCTCAAATAATCAAGAATAAATCATTCCAAAGAACAAAGGATAAGAATGACAACATCAAAGCATAGATTAATATCTCAAAATATCACCATGATACAAAAGAGTTCAAAGGAAGTGCACTGAATCCTAAGAGAATGAAGTTAACCACTTGTCGCCGCCGTCCCTTTCGACGTCCGGAGGAGGACGTCTTAGAAACGTTTATGCGAGCGGTCGCGAAAAGATGGTTTAGACTCGCGTTTTTGTTTTAAAAGGTTTTCGAAAAGGGGTTCTTATGGAGTCGCCACCAATGTTTTGACCATAAACATCGGAAAAGGAAAAAATGTTGATTTTAAGAAAAACCGCACTTGGCCATTATAACCAGAGTTGGGTAAGGGAGTTAGTTACGTGTGGGGAAGGTGTTAGCACCCCACAACGCCCCTTTCGGGTTCCCTATGACAGATTAATTCATTTAAATAAAGACTACGAGAAATTACGCGATTACCCTATTTTATTACATAATATTAAATGGCTATCTACATGATTTTATTCTATGTTGCATGTATAAAATGATGAATAAAGCTAAATAAAGCAATAAAAGAGATATTAAAATAGCTATCTACATGATCCTATTCTACATGACATAATAAAGCTAAATAAAACAATAAAACAATAAATAAAACAATAAAAGAGAAGGGAATTGAAAAGAACCTCCGTAGCAAGCTTTATATTGAGAACCTCGAACCGTGAGGATGCGTTTTGGCAACCCCTCTCTCTACACAGTCTCTCCTCACCAATACAAGATCGACTCTACTAAAAATTTAAAGAAGAATCAAATGCCGGAATATAATTCCTTAACCGATTGTTACCTATTTAAGGCAATCGGAAAGATCATTCGAGAGAGAGAGAGAAGTAGACAAGTGCTCTAAAGTGTTTCAGAGCTCTCTGGAGTGTCTGTGGTGTGAAAAAGTGGCAAATGAGCCTCCTATTTATAGTTTTTCGCAGCTGGCGCACTTTGGGACGGCCGTCCGGGTGGGACGGCCGTCCGGACCGGGACGGCCGTCCCAAATGGCAAAATTACACAGCCGGGACCCCCGGGAACCCGGGACGGCCGTCCCACATAACTCGGGCTTGGGACGGCCGTCCCAACTCGGGACGCGCGTCCCAACTGGCTGGGGTAGGTTGGGACGGCCGTCCCAACTGGGACGGCCGTCTCAACCTGTTCGGGCCAGTTTCGCGCGTTTCGGGACTCCGGGAAGCTTTCCTTGCCTGTTTTAGACGTCAGTTAATGCCGATATGTGTCTATTGGAGCTTTATCTTCATATGGGAAGTCTCCTTGGCTCTTATTTGTAATGCTAGACGAGCTTTATCTTGTTACGGGTGATCTCCTTTATCTTTATTTGAGAGGCCGGGCAAAATTAGGGGTCTACAGCTGCCCCCCCTTCACCTGCCCAACTAATTGGTCGGCTAGATATGTCGACAAAATTAGTTGGTAGGGGAAGGAGTTAACCCTTTTGCCCGGTCATCCTTCGGATGCTGCTCTTTGCTGATCTTTCGGATGATAAATATTTTGTGTTGTTGTCTTCAGGATGCTTCCTTGCTAGGGAGGCTGCTCCTTCAGTCGATATGTGTGAAGCTTCAGGATGCTCCTTTGATACGGTAGCTGACCCTTTGGCTAGTGAATGAAGATTTTTCCCTTAGGGTGCTCCTTTGATGCGGTAGCTAACCCCTCGGATAATGAATGTGAACCTCAGGATGCTCCTTCGATGCAGTAGTTGATCCTGTGGTTGATGAGTATGAATTTTGTAGTTTTGGGATGCTCCTTCGATGTGGTGGCCGATCCTTCGGTGTACAGGATGCTCCTTTGGTGAGGTAGCCGATCCTTCGGTGTGCAGGATGCTCCTTTGGAGAGGTAGCCGATCCTTCGGTGTGCAGGATGCTCCTTTGGTGAGGTAGCCGATCCTTCGGTGTGTAGGATGCTCCTTTGGAGAGGTAGCCAATCCTTCGGTGTGCAGGATGCTCCTTTGGTGAGGTAGCCGATCCTTCGGTGTGCAGGATGCTCCTTTGGTGAGGTAGCCGATCCTTCGGTGTGCAGGATGCTCCTTTAAAGAGGTAGTCGATCCTTCGGTCTGCAGGATGCTCCTTTGGAGAAGTAGCCGATCCTTCGTTTTGCAGGATGCTCCTTTGGAGAGGTAGCCGATCCTTCGTTTTGCAGGATGCTCCTTTGGAGATGTAGCTGATCCTTCGGATGATGAATAGTTTTGATAGGTACCAACCCCTATCTGGTTTGATGAGAATGAACCCTCATCTGATTCGAACCTTCTTTTGTAAGGCTCTTGTGAGTACAAACCCCCACCCGGTTTGAGTCTGTATTTGCTAGATTTTTTTTTTTTTTTTTTTTTTTTTTTTTGTGGGTACTTTCCCCCACTATGTTTGAGTTCGCGTTTGCTAAACTCTCTGACGAGCCTCGTTTTGCAAGGCTCTTAGGATTCTCTTTTTGGCGGTCAATCTTTTGATGAGTACAAACCCTCACCCAGTTTTTGGATATGTGTTGGCGGCTTATTGTCTCTGATCATGCGCCTCTGGGGAGTAATTGATTTTTCTTTTTGACTTTTCTGTTTTAGTCATCTGGTTTTACCAGGGATTGCTGTATTTTGGCTTTTCTTGTTAACCATCCGATATTGGCCGGGGATTCTGTCGATTGCCTCTTTTTAGGCGGGAATCCTTTGGGGATTTTGAATTCTCTCATTGATTGTGCCTCTTCATTAGGCGAAGATCCACTTGGGGATTTTGTTGTGCCTCTTGATTAGGCGGGAATCCACTGGGGATTTGTTGATTTTTGATTGTGCCTCTTGATTAGGCGGGTGCTTCGATAGTGGTGAAGGCTTTTTACTTGTTGTTCGCCTCTGAATAGACTGATGTTCTACTTGAGGATATTTGTTCTTGATAATACCTTTGAGTAGGTAGATGTTTCTTGAAAGCTTTGCTTGTATTACCTCTTATAGGTTGATTTCCCATTTCTTGGGGATATCGGCTCTTTGCTTGTTTCTGAGTGAGCATAGGCATTCTTGGGAGTGAAGGTTTTGTACTTCGCTGGGGATATTCATATTGGGTGCTTGATTCCTTGTGGATTTGTAATTTGTAATTTTTTCTTTGCGGTTAGGCTTACTGGGGAGAAAATTTTCTTTTTGGTGATCCACCGGGGGGTTGATTTGCCTTCCTGTGGATGGAATTTTCTCATTTTCTTCTTTTATAGATTTTTCTTGATGTGCTCTTCTTGGGGATTTTTCTTTCGGCTTTTTCTTGCAGTGGCCTTTGTTAGAGGATGAAAGGCTTTTCTCTTCCTTCTTTTTGTTGCCCCCCAGTGATGTAGGGGATTTTGACTCTGTTTTTTTTTTTTTTTTTTTTTTTTTTTATGGACTCCTTGAGGCGGCGACTCTCTAATGAGTGTGCTTGATGACTCACGCGGTGATGTCTTCGAGTCGTGATGTAATCTTTTTGTCTTGCCTCTAGAGTAGACAAGGATCCTCTTGGGGATAATTGAGCCTTTCTGTTAGCTTTTCTGTTTTGATGGCTTCCTTCTTTTTGGATGGAAAGATGTTGATTGAGGCTTCAAATGATTATGGTCAACGACTCATATGATGATGAGGATGAGTCATGAAGTAATTTTTGCTTTGCCTCCGGAGTAGGCAAGGGTCTCGCTTGGGGATCATCAAGTCTTTCCGTTGGCTCTTTTCCATTTTTGATGTACCTTCTTTTATTGTTGTAGATGGTTGGAGCTAGTCTCTTTGAAGCTCCTTATTCTGCTGAAATGGTTTTTGGTTTTGTCTTTTGCGATTTTGATTTTCATATGGAGACTAGATTCTGGCGCCTCCTGTTTTCAATCACGAGTATGGAGACTAGCCTCCTTATATGCATGTTTAATATTCTTGTTTGAAGAAAATTATTTTTTCTTAATTTTGACAAAGTCGTATTATGCAACTATTTTGGGCTCCTATCTATGATCATGATGATGGGCTTCTCTTTTTATCCATCTCTTGTTTTTAGCCCTATCTTTTGCCTAGATCGCCCTTTACGGGTTTTCAATCTAGCGGGCTGCCTTAATTTTTGCCTAGAATATCTTAGGGGGCTTCCGATCTAGCAGGCTACCCTAGTTTTTACCTAAGAAAAAGTCTTTGCGCATATTTATGATTTATCAATAAAGAGGCATTTCCATAATATTTGGTCAAGAGAAAGGAAATGAAAGGGAATTTTATTGATAAATGAGCAAAAGTTTTATTTCTTTTATAGAAGGATTTCAAAAGGTATTTAGAAGAATGGGTGGTCGGGGTTGGTCGTATCTGTTTAGGCTTATACAGTCATGTCTATGATATCTCGCTCCCTGGTTCTCCTAATTGCTTCAGTTGAGATGCCCGAGCTCGAGTGAAGATCATGCAGATCGCTTTGCTTCGGAAGAATGCTACCTTAGCCGCCTTTCGGCTTTCGACTAAAGTAACCATTGCTCTTAGTTAGTTTTTTTTTTTTTATATACTTTTATTTTTTACCTCTTCTTTTTGCCTAGGACGTATCCTAGCGAGGAATATGGACCCTATCTTTTGCCCAAGAATGTCCTTTGCGGATTTTCATTCCCGACGGGTCTTGAGCAATGTCTTCAAGCATAATACTTCTTCATCGTACCGGAGTTGATTAGGTGTCAAAGTTCTTTTCCATCCATACTAACGAGGATAAGAGCCCCTTCCGAGAAAGCTCATTTGACCACAAGGGGTCCTTCATAGTTCACTGCCCATTTTCCAATTTTATTATTCTGGATCTGGAAGCAACTTATTTACCATTAAGTCCTTCTTATGGTAAATATGAGGGTTGACCTTTTTTGTAAGCCTTTCTTCTTTTCCTTTGATAGGCTTGTCCATGACATATCATATTCAACTGTTCTTCTTCAATAAGGTTTAGCTCGGTCATATCGGCTTTGAACCCATTCAAGCTTCTGTTAAGTTGAATTCCATCATCATGTGCTTTTGTCAACATGATTAGCTCGTACTCGATTTGCCGTCTCGGATCTTTGTCTGTAACCGAAGAGTAATTCTTTTGAATGTAGAGCAATTGTCATGTCAATGCCCCTCTTCCTTTCCTTAGGGATTTCAATCCTCCTATTGATCACTATATTTCCACATTTCCCAGTCAATTACTTGAATGCTTTACAGTGAATGGTCAAGAGAAGAGAAAGAAAAGGGATTTATTGCAAAGGCTTGTGTTTTAGTGGGATATTTTTGTAATAAAGGTTTTTGTAAGAATGGCTAGCCAAGGTTGGTCGGTGTTTAGGCTAGTTTAAACAAACGTTTTGTTTTAATGATGTGGCGTCATCAACCGCCTATTTGTGATCGATCAACTTTCCTAGTCTCGCTTAGGATTTTTCCCTTTTATCTTTTTGTCTTGGTCTTTGACCTTGACGGGCTTCTTTTAATAATAATTTCTTTTCTCAAACATTGTCGAAACACGATTTTCTTATTTGTGTCTCTAGCTAATCAATCATGTTAACTTTGGCGTCATTTTGTCTATGGCATTTTGACGCATTTTGGAACAAAACGTTTGTCTAAACATTGGTTATTTAATGGGGTATAGAAATGTTTAGCTAGAAGAGAAGCAGATAGTAAGAATAGCATTCTTTTGTAATTCAAAGGGAAATGCGTGCCCTAAAGATGCTCTGGGGTTCGGGCCTACCCCGAGGAGTGATCTCTAACGAGTCATTGGGTTTACGTCCCTTAAAATCGGAAGAAGGACATCTAATGACTAATGCTACCCTTGATGCTAATATCCCTCCTTTTCTGAAGATCGTCTTTTTAAGGTACGGAGGGGAGACTTCCCTTTTCATCGTATAACTTGTTCTTTTGTAGGGTTGTTCTTTAAAGGGTTATCCTTAAAATCCGGTGGCTCTCTTATTCCTTGAGCATCCTTTCCAAGCCCTCGTCCTGGGCTATATCCATTGAGCTTATTTTTTTCAACAGTCTTTGCATGTCCGGGGAAATGGTCCCCTCCTCACTGTCCGACTTAGTTCATTCGCCTTCGGCTTTTAGATCCCGCAGAGAGTTTTCAATCACGTACATGACCGTTTATATGGTATATATTTGGGTGTAGATGTTATTCAATTATTTTGGAATGAGAGAGAAAAGAATGAGAAGCATATGAATATTATGAAAATGCCTCATTGTATTGATGAAAAGAGAAATATATATAAATCCCACTTTAATCGAAATCTCGTGATCAAGGGCGAGGATCACGAGAGATACATCTGAAGCTTGAATTATTTCTTTATGTTTATTGCAAAAAATGGTAAAAATGATGAGCCCTAATCTGCTGGTCTCCCTTATCTCGTCTTTTACTCGGGCTTCGATAAGGGTTGGTCGTCCACCTTTGGAGTAGATGCGTCAAAGGTAATCCATCCCGCATTCAACAATTCTTGAACCCTATATTTTAAGTTGATGCAATCTTCCACAGAATGCCCAGGAGCGCCTGAGTGGTAATCACATTTTTCGTTGAGCTTGTACCAACCGGGGTAAGGTGGATCTTTCTTCTTTGGAGGGATACGTGTTAGGAGCTTGGCCTCTAATAGTTTTGGCAACAGACTCCCATAAGAGGTTGGAATGGGGGTAAATTTCTTCTCTTGTCTGCGTGATTGCCCAGCTGGTGGCGAAGAGGGAGAAGGAGTAGCAAGGTTGATGGCATTTACGCTTCCTTCCTTCTTCCGGCCAAAACCTTTTTAACGTCAGGAGTAGAGGAATTAGAGGAAGTATGTTGTGCAATTCTTCCGCTTTTTAGCCCTTGCTCTACTCTTTCTCCTATAATGACCACATCCGCAAAGAGTGTTGATGTGTTCCCTATCATTTTGTCATAATAGGGACCAGTTAAAGAATTGATGAACATGGATGTGGTTTCCTTGTCGGATAGAGGAGGTTCCACTTGTGCTGCCAATTCCCTCCATCTTTGGGCATATGCTTTGAAGGATTCGTCGTTTTTCTTGCTTAATAATTGTAGATCTGCTCTTTCAGGGGTCAGGTCAATGTTGTATTTATAACGACGAAGAAATGCATCTGCCATATGTCTCCAGGTTTGGATTTGCCCTCCTTCCAGTTGCATATACCAGTTTAAAGCTGATTCAGCCAGGCTCTCCTGAAAGCAGTGGATCAGGAGTTTTTCATTATCAGCATGTGCAGCCATCTTACGACAGTACATTGTAAGATGGCTTCTTGGGCAGTGTCGTTCCCATGTATTTTGGGAAGTCCGGAGTTTTGAACTTGTTAGGGAATTGGATATCTTTGACGAGACACATGTCACTCGCTTCTTTTATATCGAAGTTATGATCTTCCATGGCTCTCGACCTCTCTTCAAGAGCGAGTGATTTGTTGTTTTGATATTTCAGGGGCATGAATATGTACTGTTCTTGTGTCAGATTGATCGTGCTCATTTTGAGGTTCCTCTTCTTCTTCCTGGTGAGAGGCTTGTCCATTCTGAGGACCCTCTCGATGAAGATTCTGTTGATGCATCATTTCTAACATTTGAGCCATTTGTTCTTTCAGTGTAGTAATCTCAGCGGTGAGCTTTCGGTTTTGCTCTTCTAGTTGTTCCATCTTCTTAGCTTTTTGAGCACGAGTGAGGACGGGCGGAAGACCAGCCACCTTCTAAATGATTTTAATGATTCTTATTATGACTTTTTATTTTAAATGATTAGCGTGGAATAAGTATGCCCTAGGATGAATGTGTTTATGTATGAGAGGTTTTATTATGATGATGTTTATGCATACTTTTCTTAATGCATTGGTTTTCTCTCTTGGTTTTACCACTTATTGAATGATATGGTATGAATGATACGACTTTGCCAAAAATATTTTGTAAAAAGGTATTTTTATGACCTTAATGTTTTTATATTTTTAGGGTTTTTTCATTATTTTATGATTTTTAGGGTTTTTCATTTTTTTGTTTGTTGTATGATTACCCTATACTAATGCATCAATACAAATGCAGCAAACGTATGCACACACAATTCATACATCCACGAGCAGAGCCACGCTTATTTAATCACGAGGTAGGATTTTCCTGCAGAAACGTGTTTGGTTTAGGTGGTTCTAACTGTTCTCACCAGGCCAAAGGTCCCCAAGGTGCCCCCATTATAGGGACCTCTCAATCTCTCAGTCCTCGGGTCATGCACGGAACTCCGTGGCGACACCCTTAGACCGAAAGAAGAGAGTTATCACCTTGAGTTGGTGGTTTTCTGACAACGGTAGTAGCCCCATGTGCCAACTAACCGATCGTATCTGCCACCCACTCCCTATAGATATTCACTCTTGCCCCCGGGTATAGAGGGACTATTGTGTGCAAGGGTTTTGTGTGCAATTTATATTTCAAACAATTTGCAACAAATAATCATACAGCAGTTATTAAAGCCATACAGTAAAAAACATACGAAAGGTAAAGGCGTAATTTCAAATCTTTACTTAATTTGAATTTATCTGTCACTAAATGGGATCAACTCTCTAGCTTCCCCAGCGGAGTCGCCATCTGTCGCCGCCGTCCCTTTCGACGTCCGGAGGAGGACGTCTTAGAAACGTTTATGCGAGCGGTCGCGAAAAGATGGTTTAGACTCGCGTTTTTGTTTTAAAAGGTTTTCGAAAAGGGGTTCTTATGGAGTCGCCACCAATGTTTTGACCATAAACATCGGAAAAGGAAAAAATGTTGATTTTAAGAAAAACCGCACTTGGCCATTATAACCAGAGTTGGGTAAGGGAGTTAGTTACGTGTGGGGAAGGTGTTAGCACCCCACAACGCCCCTTTCAGGTTCCCTATGACAGATTAATTCATTTAAATAAAGACTACGAGAAATTACGCGATTACCCTATTTTATTACATAATATTAAATGGCTATCTACATGATTTTATTCTATGTTGCATGTATAAAATGATGAATAAAGCTAAATAAAGCAATAAAAGAGATATTAAAATAGCTATCTACATGATCCTATTCTACATGACATAATAAAGCTAAATAAAACAATAAAACAATAAATAAAACAATAAAAGAGAAGGGAATTGAAAAGAACCTCCGTAGCAAGCTTTATATTGAGAACCTCGAACCGTGAGGATGCGTTTTGGCAACCCCTCTCTCTACACAGTCTCTCCTCACCAATACAAGATCGACTCTACTAAAAATTTAAAGAAGAATCAAATGCCGGAATATAATTCCTTAACCGATTGTTACCTATTTAAGGCAATCGGAAAGATCATTAGAGAGAGAGAGAGAAGTAGACAAGTGCTCTAAAGTGTTTCAGAGCTCTCTGGAGTGTCTGTGGTGTGAAAAAGTGGCAAATGAGCCTCCTATTTATAGTTTTTCGCAGCTGGCGCACTTTGGGACGGCCGTCTGGGTGGGACGGCCGTCTGGACTGGGACGGCCATCCCAAATGGCAAAATTACACAGGCTGGGACCCCCTGGGAACCCGGGACGACCGTCCCACATAACTGGGGCTTGGGACGGCCGTCCCAACTTCGGGACGCGCGTCCCAACTGGCTGGGGTAGGTTGGGACGGCCGTCCCAACAGGGACGGCCGTCTCAACCTGTTCGGGCCAGTTTCGCGCGTTTCGGGACTCCGGGAAGCTTTCCTTGCCTGTTTTGGACGTCAGTTGATGCCGATATGTGTCTATTGGAGCTTTATCTTCATATGGGAAGTCTCCTTGGCTCTTATTTGTAATGCTAGACGAGCTTTATCTTGTTACGGGTGATCTCCTTTATCTTTATTTGAGAGGCCGGGCAAAATTAGGGGTCTACACCACTCATGTTGGCCATTACAAAGCTCTAATTGATGAAGAAGTGAAGAATTGATGAAGATTAGACGAAACCCTAACAGTAGTCGTGCCTCCTCTTCTCCAAGACTGCTTCCTTTCTCAAAACACATCTTATCTTTTTATAAGAGAATTTGGGTCGGGTCTCGCATCATTCATTCGCTTAAGTGTTCTTCTTTCTTTCAATTTTTCTCTAATTATGTTGACATATATGCTCCTTACTCTTATATCAAGGTATTCTCAAATTCATCCTATATTGGGAGAAAAATAGATTAGAATTAACATAAGTTAAATGGTTTCATAATAATTTAAGGCATAATTATATCAACTTTTTACCACTTAACAACTCTCACCAACCTAGAATCTTGCTTGTCCCAAGCAAAGTAATTTTTCCAAAACAAAACCATCGCCTATTATCACTTTCTCTTCCAGAACCACAACATAAAAATTTTCAGAGGTGATGTTCTCAATTCCAAATGAAAATAGAACACATAAGCATTCAAGTTACAGAAACCAACAAAATACTTGTTAAATTATTGGCAAGCGTACCAAAATTATCAATCGCAGCATAGTATTTCGATTAAATAAAAGTCGATCCCACGAGGAACAGTTTCAATGGAAATTCCAAATTATGCTTACTAAGTAGATTAAAATCGATTGGTTTTTTGTAATAAGAGTTGAATTGAAATTAAATGATAAAGAACTGTAAATTGTTGAGAAAATATCAATTAAAGGTACTTAGGATTGATTTCCTTCCTTATCCATCTTTTGTAATGACTATATCAATTAAGAACGTCAATTAACCTAACAATGTTGATGCCACCTACTCAAATCATCCATGTTGATTCCTCACACATGAAATTCATAAGAAAACCTAATAAATGTTGATTCCTCACACAATTAAGAGATTTCCCAGCATTAGGTTTAGGGTGTTAAGCAATTGATACATTCATTCCATTCCTGGCAATTAAAATAACAAATATTCTTACTGTGATCTAGGGTTCAAGATATATTTTCCAATCATACCTCAAACAATGAAGAATAAATCATTCCAAAGCACAAAGGATAAGAATAACAACATCAAAGCATAGATTAATATCTCAAAATATCACCATGATACAAAAGAGTTCAAAGGAAGTGCACCGAATCCTAAGAGAATGAAGTTAGCCACTCATGTTGGCCATTATAATGCTCTAATTGATGAAGAAGTGAAGAATTGATGAAGATTAGAAGAAACCCAAACAGTAGTCGTGCCTCCTCTTCTCCAAGACTGCTTGCTTTTCTCAAAACACATCTTATCTTTTTATAAGAGAATTTGGGTCAGGCCTCGCATCATTCATTCGCTTAAGCGTTCTTCTTTCTTTCAATTTTTCTTCAATTACTTCACAATTATGATATTTGCTCTTGTATCAAGGTATTCTCGAATTCATCCTATATTGGGAGAAAAATATATCAGAATTAACATAAGTTAAATGATTTCATAACAATTCAAAGTATAATTATATCAAATTTTTACCACATAACAACTCCCCCCAACCTAGAATCTTGCTTGTCCCAAGTAAAGTAATTTTTCCAAAACAAAACCATCGCCTATTATCACTTTCTCTTCCAGAACCAAAACATAACAAAATTTCAGATGTGATGCTCACAACTCCAAATGAAAATAGAATACATAAGCATTCAAGTTACAAAAACTAAGAAAGAATAATTAGTCCTCAACTATCCTCAGGGAAGCATGATCTCTCAAATAGAGTTATATACTCATATCTAATTCTCACAAGTAAGTGTTTGTCTCATTCAATCACTTCATTTAGAAAATACAATATTGATAATCATCTGCAAGCAATCAACATTTGTTAAGCAAGACTTAAATCAAAAGGTCTTTTGAGGCTTGTAATGGGGCTGGGCTAAGAAAGAATTATTGGTTTTTTTGGGATATACAAAAAAATATTTGAGAAATTCAACTCATATGAATGATTCTTGATTAACAATTCCTCAAGTCAGGTTTCACACTTCATGCTTTTGTCCCTAACACAATGACAGTGAGTTGAATAATCTCACAAGTTATCGTTCCCCCCTTGAACTACTTTTCTATTTTTTTCTTTTCTCATGCTTTTGCATGTATTCTTTTTGGCTTTGCAAATTTTTAAGCTTTGTTTTTCCTTTTTCTTTACACCTTTTTTTTTTAAGAATAACACCCCAATAATACCTGTAGGACTATAATAGAAATACCCAACAATAGGAAAATTAGTGACCTTCATACTCATTTCCTTTCTCAAATATAGGAAGGTAGATAAATAGTGTTTAGGCTTAAGGGTTTTGTTTAAGAAATAATATTATTTTTGGCTCAGAAGAGGTTCAAATGGATGTCCTATAATTACTGCAAGGTTGGCTATTTGGCTCTGGTTTATATCTACTACAAAGAAAAAAATTGTCTTTATCACTTTCAAGTCTTACTAACACGCAATCACATCAAAGAATCAATCAATACCAGTTATCATCACAAAGTGTTGACACTTAATTTATCTGTTTTTGGTACTCTACTCACCTGGGTTTTGGCTAGCTTCTCCAATTCAATTAATTTCTAATTCTCCTCATCAATTCCTTTTTACTATCATACTCATCATCCCAAAATCACTTGTTATTGGAAACAATCAAAATGATTTTTCACGTTCCAGATTTGAATTAGACAATAAACAATAATCTCATATATGGCTCTAAAACAAATTATGGGACAACAAGGGAATTCAAAATTTAAAATAAAGCAATTAAAACATTAAATTAAAAACAAAGGAATTAAAAACATTAAAAACAAAGTAAGTTTCCTCCCTCATTTTCTTCACTTGTCATCTACTCCTTATTTTGTGTCTCAGCCTCAGCTGCAGACTTTCTCACCCTCTCCGGAAAAGTTGGACTATCCCCAGGCCATTGAAGTAAGGCTTCAAAGTCTTGAGGAGAAGTTCACTGTGTACCTGGAGCAATCTTGCAAAGAAAGAACCTAAGGAAGAAAAATGCACAAAAAACTTAAACTGCAAAAAGAAAAAAAAAACAAATTCAAAACATTAGGTTGCCTCCCAGGAGCGCTTGTTTAACGTCTTCAGCTCGACTATTTGCTTTAGGGCTCATGCAGGTGAGTGATCAAGGTGATATATACACATTCTCCATCCCTTGAGTGTCCTTGTGGGAATGAATTTATTCTTTTCATTGCGAATAACCTTACAACTATCAGAGATTGGATAAATCATACCTGCTTCAGGAGGTTTCAGTACCTCTCTTTGAATAACTTCCTTCATAGTCAGATTGAGATATCTTTGGGGTTGTGCAACAGGCTTGTAATCTTGTTTTTCAGTTGAGATGGGTAATTCTTCCAAAGTATCTATTCTGAGGTAATCTTTCTTGTCTTCTGGTTGTTGTACAGCTCCAAACAGATTAAAATTAACTTCATCATCTCCATTTCTAGTTTTCAACTTGCACATGTCAACATCTATAATTACTTTGGCAGTCTTCATAAATGGCCTTCCCACGATCAATGGGACTTCCTCATTTTCCTCCATATCCATAATCACAAAATCAACAGGAAATATGAATTTGTCCACTCTAACTAAAACATCTTCTGCTACTCCATAAGGAATCTTTAGAGATCTGTCAGCTAGCTGCATTGTCATTCTTGTAGGCTTTACTTCCAAGTCTCCTATTCTTTTAAGCATAGACAAAGGCATTAGATTTATACTAGCACCCAAATCGAGTAATGCCTTACTTACTTGTAATGTCCCAATTGTGACTGGTATAGTGAAACTACCAGGATCCTTGGACTTTTGAGGTAATGATTTCTGAATTATAGCGCTGCATCCTGCTTCTAGCTCTACTGTTTCTGTAGTAAATCTCCTTTTCTTAGTTAATAATTCTTTCATGAATTTTGCATAAGTTGGTATCTGCTCCATAGCTTCCATAAATGGAATATTAATTTGTAAATGCTTGAAAATATCCATAAACCTAGTGAATTGTCTTTCTTTATCTATCTGTGAGGGAACCTTGGGATATGGTAACTTCTCTATAAATGGTTTTTGACTCCCTCCTTTTTCTATCTTTTGTTTTTTCTCTCCCTCTTCATTCTTCTTATTAGGGATATGTATTTCTTTATTATTCTCCTCTTCTTGCTCTTCATCTTCTTTTACCAAAACTTCTTCTTCAATAACTATATTGTCACCAATCCCCTTACCTACAACTTTCCACTTCTTGTAGTTATTGAATTGCATTGCTCCCTGGGGTTGGTTTGCATGATCACCTCCACACACATCATAACTCATCTGTTGATTAGAAATAGATTGTACTGTGTGCATTTGTTGAGGTAATTTCTCTATTTTCTAGTTCAATGCTTCAATTTTATAAGTTTATTCTGGGCTAAGATAGCATCTGAGCTGTTAAGTTCAAGAACTCCCTTCCTTTGAATTGGATGTCTATCATGTTGGGCCTGTTGGTCTGTAAAGGCTAGTGCATCAATAATTCTGGTGGCATGATCAATTTCTACATCCAACATGAATCCTCCTGCTGCAGCCTCTAATAGCATCTTTGCATCATGTCGCAAGCCAGTATAGAAAATATTCAACTGAGAAACGTCGTCAAATCCTTGTCTGAAAGAAGTGATGTCATATTTTGCTTTGATGTAACGGGATGGTGGGAAAAATCTATTCAGAAACTTCTCTTCTACACTACTCCAATTAGTCAGACTCTGATTAGGATGTGCTTTCAGCCACTCCTTTGCCCTACCTGCCAAAGAAAAAGGAAATAATATCAAATATGTAGATTCAAGATTTGCTGCTCTAAATCCCATGGTACCAATCAACTCATAAAAAGTAGACAAATGAATATAAGGGTCTTCATGATCCAATCCAGTGAATTGATGAACACTAATCAAGCTTAAGAAAGATGGATTCATCTGCAATGTATTATCATCCGGAATGACAATGCTGGAAAAATGTCTTGGACCTTGCTGCATAGCACAATTTCTAAGAGTTCTTCTAGGTGGATTTGCATTTGGGTTTTGATTTGGATTTATATTGGGATCTGGATTTGGATTTAGATTTTCTCCTTCTTCCACCATATCTTCTATATTTGGGTCTGGTAAATCAAGTGTGAAAGAAGAATTAGCAGATTCTCTTGTGGTTTGTTCTTGAGTTTTCCTTCTTCTTCTACCCCAGTTCCTCCGAGCTGTTTTTTTCAATCTCTGGATTAAATTCTAACTGTTCTGAAGATACCTGTCCTCTTAATCACATAAAAGAGTACTCAAGCAAAGATTAGCACAAGACAATAATTAAATAAAACTAAAACTGAAAAATAAAACAAAATAGAATTAAAAATAAAAATAAAATACTCAATAAGCTAAACAAAGAATTCTCAAATAACACCATTCCCCGACAACGGCGCCAGAAATACTTGTTGAATTATTGGCAAGCGTACCAAAATTATCAATCACAATATAGTATTTCGATTAAATAAAAGTCGATCCCACGAGGAACGATTTCAATGGAAATTCCCAATTATGCTTACTAAGTAGATTAAACCAGATTGGGTTTTGCAATAAGAGTTGAATTGAAATTAAATGACAAAGAACTGCAAATTGTTGAGAAAATATCAATTAAAGGCATTTAGGATTGGTTTCCTTCCTTATCCCTCTTTTGTAATGGCTATGTCAATTAAGAACGTCAATTAACCTAACAATGTTGATGCCACCTACTCAATTCATCCATGTTGATTCCTCACACATGAAATTCATAAGAAAACCTAAAACATGTTTATTACTCACACAATTAAGAGATTTCCCAACATTAGGTTTAAGGTGCTAAGCAATGTTAAAAAAGTAGGATGAGATCAAGAGGGGGGGTGAATTGATCTTTGAAAGATTTTCGCAATTTACAGATTATCTATTTCAAATATTAAGAATTCTTACCAATTCTTGAATCAAACACAGCAAACAATCAAAGTAAAGGCAGTGACAGAATTAAAGAGAGAAAGGGTTAGAAAGATACAACCAAGATTTATACTGGTTCACCCAATCCCAGGGATATGTCCAGTTTCTAGCCAAATTCCAGCTGGGTTCCACTAGACTGAACATTTTACAGATTACAACTTCAATCCACACTCAATCTACCACAAGAACCAAAATTCCAGTCCTTGCACCTAAACCTTCACCAAGAACCAATTTCCAGTTCTTGAACAACCCTGCAGCCAAATTCCAGCCACAGAAACCAATGCCCACACTTCCAGGCACCCACAATACAGAAAAGACAAGTAAAGAAACAAAGAGAAGAAACTAGAACACCCAAACCAGGTTTATGCAGCTCTGCAGAATAAGTTTCTTCACCAAAAGAATGAAAAAATTGCCTCAATAAAGAACTTCTAAAAACTTCACAAAACTTGCATGATTCTCTCTTGAAAGTAGCACTTATGATTGCTTGATTGATTGCCAAAAGATGTATATTAAAATGTTCAAGCAATTCTGTTTATATAGAAGATTTTCCAAACTGCTAGTTTATTTAATCTGTTAAAATAATCTTTTAATCTGTTAAAAGTCTTGTTTTAATCTGTTAAAACTTCTCTTCATCTATTAAAATGTTCTTTATCATTTTCCAGATTTGTTTTAACCGATACGACAACATTTATATCAATTAAAACTCTTTGTAAAAAATCCTTCAAATTGTTTTTATCGATTGTTTCATCTTTTAATCGATTAAAATACTACTAAAGGTTTTCATAAAACTTTCTAAGTGATTTTAACTTATAACAATCTGTTTTAATCGATTAAAATACTTTGGAAAAACTCCTCTTAGTTATTTTAATCGATTGAAACGCATTTTAATCAATTAGAATTCTGCCAAAAGATTTCATAAAACTTTCTAAGTTATTTTAACTGATAACATACTTGTTTTAATCGATTAAAACATTCTGAAAAAATCTCTTAGTTGTTTTAACCGATTATTTCACATTTGTATCGATTAAAATACTGACAGAACAACTTTCAAAACACTTCAAGTTATTTTAATCGATTATTTCGAGTTTGTATTGATTAAAATTCTGCCAGAACACTTTTCAAAATATTCTAAGTCATTTTAATCGATTATATCAAATATATATCAGTTAAAATACTAGCAGAAGGTTTTCAAAATTCCTTCTAATGAAAACAATCGATTATTTCGAAAACATATCAGTTAAAAACTTGTTACAAAAGTGTTAAGAACATTTTAACTGATAAGGCTCATAAAATATTAGTTAAAACATTTACTTAAAAACCATTTAACAAAACACTTTGTTTTAAACAGTTTAAACACATTTTAGAGGCATTTGCAAAATCTTTTAAATGAAGAAACCTCATGCAGTAGAGAGATAAAAATGATTATACCTAAGTAAAGATGCAGACTCACTAATCACTCTACCCTTTTATCTAAGTGACCTTTGACTGCAACAAGGTAGCCTTTGACTTCATTTTGACTTCATCAAATCAACAAGATCTTCATTTAAATGATTCAATAAGATCTTCATCACTTTCAAGCAATTGATACATTCATTCCATTCCTGGCAATTAACGTAACAAATATTCTTACCGTGATCTAGGGTTCAAGATATATTTTCCAATCATACCTCAAACAATCAAGAATAAATCATTCCAAAGCATAAAGGATAAGAATAACAACATCAAAGCATAGATTAATATCTCAAAATATCACCATGATACAAAAGAGTTCAAAGGAAATGCACCGAATCCTAAGAGAATGAAGTTAGCCACTCATGTTGGCCATTACAATGCTCAAATTGTGGAAGAAGTGAAGAATTGATGAAGATTGGACAAAACCCTAGCAGTAGTCGTGCCTCTTCTCCTCCAAAAATGCTTCCTTTTCTCAAAACACATCTTATCTTTTTATAAGAGAATTTGGGTCGGGCCTCGTATCATTCATTCACTTAAGCATTCTTCTTTCTTTCAATTTTTCTCTAATTATGCTGACAATTATGCTCCTTACTCTTGTATCAAGGTATTCTCGAATTCATCCTATATTGGGAGAAAAATAGATTAGAATTAACATAAGTTAAATGGTTTCATGACAATTTAAGGCATAATTATATCAACTTTTTACCACTTAACACTAGCACGATTTCCTATAAATATGAGTCTCCCCTCCCCCATTTTCACACACTCTCACACCCTTCTCTCATCCTAGAAGCTCTCCTAAGACTTCAGGATAACTCTGAGCACTTTCCAGAGTTCGAGTAAGATTTCTGATTTCTGTTTAAGGTAGAAATCGGTTAAGGAAGTCTCCTTTTGAGACATCCGGCACTCGGTGGGGAGGTATTTTCTCTTTTGCTGGTGAGGAGCATGCTTGTAGAGCGAGGGGATTGCCAAAAAGCATCCTCAAGTTTGAAGAATTAATAAAAAGCCCGCTTTAAAGGGTCCTTTCTCTATTCTCCCTTTTACTGCTTTTTTTTTACTGCTTTCCTTGTATGCATTAGATACTAGGGTCATGTAGACATTTAAAATTCTGCCAGTAGATAAATAAATAGGGTAAAAGCATAGTTTTTTTCAGTCTTTATTTTATGAATTAGTCCATCATAGGGAACCCGAAAGGAGCATCGTGGGGTGCTAACACCTTCCTCACACGTAACTAACTCCCTTACCTAACTCTGGTTGTAACGGCCAAAGTTGATTTTTCTTAACCAATGCCTTCTTTTCTTCCTTTTCTGATGTTTATGGTAAAAACATCGGTGGCGACTCCATAGAACCCTTTACGAAAACCTCGCTTTTAGGTTCATCCCAGTTATCGGACAACCTAAAAGCGTTGACCACTTTTTACAAAAATGCGAGTCATCAAAACCATTGCGTCACTCTGACCACCTTTTTTGATGGCGACGATAGTTATGTTAACATCATTATTCCCATCAAACGATGATGCCTTTTGATGATGACTATTTTAGGGTCATCGTCAAAGGTGTTATAGTGGAATTTTTTAAAATAATAGTAACTATGTAGCGACAGTTATTTAATAATTGTTTTCGTATAGGACATACAATGATGGTTATTACAAACTTGTCGTTGAATGTGGGTGACACCACCTCTTTGACAATGGGTTTTTAACAATTGTCATTGTATGTCTTATACGGTGACGATTATTACTAATAATTGTTTTCATATTATTTTAAAGTTATTCTCACTCACCCTCCCCCCTCACTTTTGTCGCCTCTTCCTCCATCCTCCTCCCTGCTTCTCCCTCTCATTCTCTCCCTCTCGCTCACTCCCTCACTTTCCTACATCTTCTTGCTCTCTCCCACATTGTCAATCATCTCCCTACACCCTGCACCTCCTCGCATTGTGCCTGCATTCTCCCTTTCGTCTCTTGTTGTCTCAATGGCTCTCTCACTCTCGTTGTTGCCTCTTTCCCTCTTGTTGTGCTCCTCTCGTGGAGGTCCATGAGTATTGTTTGGTGGTGGTCCGTGAGCATTATTTGGTGGTAGTTCGTGAGAGCTCATTCTTCCTCTATAGTAAGTAACTGATATGTCTTGATTAATCTATGGATAAATTTAGGGTTAATATTGTGATGATTGATAGTGACATGAAATTTTTTTATCAAATTTGTGTTGAGTTTGAGGATTCTAATCCACAACAAATTGAATTGTTAAATGAATTATGTAGTTTTGTATGCATTATATAATCAAGAAATGGATAAAAATTAGATTAATTGTGCCCATATAACTTATGAATACGAGAAAGGAGTGGAAATTTTTTTATTATTTCCACAACGAAACACTTTGACTAGTTTTACTAGTAGAAGATTTAGGTGTTCATATGTTAATTGTCTTAATGGAAGATTATTAAATGCTAAGCAAATTAAGAAGCATCTTTTATGTCACGATTTTCTTAAAAATTATACAATTTGGACATGACATGGTGAACTATTAGATTTGTCACATGTAAATAAATCTGATCACGATTTAGTTGATTCAAGCATGAATGATCGACTAAAGGACATGATTCGTGATGTTGGAGTAGAACCTTTTGTTTAAGCGCATGTGTATGAAGATATGTGTAACGATGCAAAGACTTCACTTTATCTTGGTTCAAGTAATTTCACACGATTGTCAACAGTTTTAAGATTGGTAAATTTGTAAGCAAATTGTTGGACTAATAAAAGTTTCACTGAATTGCTTTAGTTGTTGAAGGAAATGCTTCCAGAAGGAAATACACTACCCAATCGTAATTATGAGGCAAACAAAAATACTTTGTCCAATGGGTATGGACTATAAAAAGATACATCCATGTCCCAATTATTGTATTTTATATAGAAATGAGTTTGAAGAGCTGAAAAGATATCCAATTTGTGGGTTATCTCATTACAAAGTGAAGAATAATAATCAAGATAGTAGTGAGGACATTACTATTAAGGGACCCCTTGCCAAGTGCGTTTGGTATCTTCTAATAATCCCAAGGTTTAAATGTTTGTTTGCGAATTCTAAATACGTTAAAAACCTTCGATGGCATGCAGATGGGAGGATATGCGATGGATTGATTTGTCATCTGACTTTATGCAATGGAAAAAGTTTGATAATGAGTTTTCCAAATTGGTTGAGTCAAGAAATCTTAGACTTGGATTGGCTACTGACGGAATGAATTTGTTTAGTAATCTAAGTACTAATCATAGTTCCTAACCTATTTTGTTTTTTATTTACAATCTACCTCCAAACTTGTGCATGAAACGTAAATACATGAAGTTGTCTATGATAATCTCAAATCCAAGATAACCAAGAAATGACATAGATGTATATCTTCATCCATTGATTTTAAAGAGGAAATCTTGAAAAATTTGGCAGCATTTGAAACATTAACATGACTAGTAAATGGACTTAAATTTAATGTCTTATGTTGTACTGGATAATTTAATAATTGTTCCTTCTATACAAAGTCTTTGAATGATAAAGCACTTTTCAAAATAGTGGTGTGACTCTTGAAACAGAGTCCATGTTGTTCTCTACTTCTAGGGATCAAAATTCTATTATTGGATCAATGTCGTATTATAGTGTAATTAAGGAGATTTTGGAGGTTAGTTATACTAAGTTTTCAATGCCTATTTTCAAGTGTAAGTGGGTTGACAATCAAAATTGTGTGACGATCGATGAATAAGGAATGACATTAGTTTATTTCCGAAATATAGGATATCAGGATGAACCATTTATCATAGCACATCAAGTTTCAAAAGGGTTTTATGTCAAAGATTCTACTTTTGAATAATGGTCAGTTGTTCTTCATGGGAAAAAAACAAGATTTCTCTCATGAGAATGAACAACTTAATCTTGATATTTGTCACACTCATTCATTCACATCAACTATGATTACTAAAACTAATCAAGACAATGTTATTGATAATGTACATGCGACTAGAAAAGATCACGATGAAGAAATATACATATGTATGAATATATATTAATTTTGTTTATATTTTATTTGAAAAAATATAATTATTATTAAATTATATCTAATAATTTCTTTTGTTTTTTAATAGGAAAATGTCTGATGATGAAGGATTGCCTCTTGAGTTGGAGTAGACGACCAAGAAGTCTAGCGAGAGGAACTATTAGGTTGAGGTCCCTCTCACTTAGTGATCGAGGACCATTTGGGCCATAACACATTGGGCCTCATCACACTCGGGCCTCAACACACTAGGCTTCAAATATGACCCAAACTTGAAGGAGTTGCACTTAAGGTTCAAGTCTTGGCTGCAACAAAAAGGGAATATATCATTTTAGCTTCTCAAATTCGTCCAAAGCACTCCAAACACTCAAGGAGGTCCAAGGTTCAATTCTTGGTTGCAACATTTGAGAGTTTTTTTGGTATATAAACTCATAAATGTAACTAAAAGTGGTCTAGGTGGGACTTGAAGCTAGGAACTTTGACCATCACTTGTATAAGACAAAATTAGTCCCACATTCCTTAGGTGAGTGAGTGAATGAGAGGGGAACAACTATATATATGACCCCTTGTGTAACATTTTGAATCACATTTAGAATGAAGTCAAAACTTGTGTGTGGAACTTGCATATTTTGCTTGTACCCCAAATTGACTTTTCAAGTGTCTTTGGAGATTTCTTTCTCCTATTCTCCTAACAAGAAACCTTCCTAATGATAAGACATTGACATCAAAGGTTGTTTCTTTGGTGGCAACAAAATGACGTCAATTTAAGTCTAAATTAATGACAAATTATGTATTTGTTGCAAGGAGTAAAGAAAATCCTTGTACCAAATACACGACGATTGATAAAGAAATAGGAGCACAGTTTGTTTAGACGAAGTAGGATGAGAAATGCCAGATAATTATATATTTTTTGTTTTCACCTTTTTTTCAATTATAACTAACTAATTGAGAATATTATTTGTACTTAGTAGCATGGTGTTAGGAAGAAAGCACAAGTTATTCAAGCACATAATGTGACCCCTCACCTATTGTCACGTGAGGGTTATCGAAAGCTTGAACAAGTCATGATGATGGAGAAAGAGAAAAAACGATATGCCTCTTCATCAGATGCTTCTAGTCTTAAGCCACCATCTCCACCTTCATGTCATGAGAAGTGGAAGCAAGCTTGACTTATAAAATCAGGCATATATACTTTTTGAGAAGTCAAATCTTATGGGTGAACGAATTGTAAGTACTTATTTTTTTAATTTCTAATAATATTTATTATGTCAAAATTAAAATATATCTTACACTTTGATTGTGTTGTAGAATTATTTAGTTGAGGAATGTACCCATGGTGCTTTTATTCCTGAGGGTTGACATTATATCCTAACAACTACCCTTGGTCAACCTAAGCATCCTGGTCGTGTTTGAGCGGCTAGAGTAGGTGTGGGTATTAAATCTTTCTTTAGATCAATAACACGTAAGTCATATTCCTCATCTAATGGCCCTGGTGAGAGTATATACATAATCTGAGAGTACAATTAAGGGAGGAGACTAGGGATGAGCTAAGGGAGGAGCTCAAATAAGAGGTCACAAATATTATCACACTAAACTTGTGACAATAGTTTGACAACACTTAGCCTAAACAGTTTAGTGATTGAGTGCAATTAAATTTATTCATGTGAGGATTTCTAATCTTAATTATCTTATGATAACCGCTTGATCACTTGTTATATATTTGAAATATATTAATAGAGTACTTGTATTTTCATATTATGACGGTGAAGTCTTTATAATTGAATTATTGATTTTAACTTGATTTATTGATAAAATGTATTTAATCTTCATTTTTATTTTGTAAACTTTATTTTGCTTGGAAATGCAAAAGTTTAATTGTGGAGTTATTTGATGAGCACATTTTATCAATAATTTTATTAATATAATTTATATATATACTCTATTTTTTTAATTAATTATTAATAATTAATATAATTTTGTAAAAAGGAAATACTTTTTTAATATAAATTATTGCTTAAATTGTACGTTTTAACTAATTATTTATTTTCTTTTGTAGGAATGGTAAATAAAGAAATTATAAAAGCTGAAATAGTGAAAATCGCTTAGCGCTTCTCCATCCGCTTAGTAGAATCAACATTTTGCCAACCGCTTAGTGCTTTTATATTCGTTGAGCGAAATTGGTCTCGAGAGCTCTTAATATGAAAGTTAGCAATCGACTCAGCGCTTTGTCATTCGTTAAGTGGTGTTTAATTCGCTCAACACTTTTTGATCCACTGAGTAAAATCCTTCCAAAGAGCTCATGTAACTAATTTAACTGTAAATCTGCTCAGCAAATGTAAAATCGTTGAGCAGATTAATTGAATTTCAATTTTGCAAAATGTTGTATTGAGTTCTATTTTATAATTATGGGACTCAAATCGGCCTTGAACATTTCGTATACCTTTGTTGTTGTATAAATAGACCTTAGAATGTGTAGAAACAAAAGTTAAGCTTTAATCACAAATTAGTTCTTAGATTCTCTAGTTTTCTCTAGTGATGCATAGCTTCCAAGTTTGTTTATGGAGTTTCTTGTATGAATAATGCAATGAAGTTTATCAATTCAAGTTCTCCTTGACCCGATTTGTTTCCTTTTCTCTTAATTCTTCATTTTTACTTTCTGTTTTCATCTTCTACATTTTCTTCCACTCATTTATTTACTGTTTTCATATTGTTCTTTGTGTTTAAATTGTTAATCATGTTCTAATTCATTTTTGTTGTTGATTCTTAGTGATTCTAACCGATTATAATCCATTACAATCAATGTAATTTAATTATTTGATTGAAAGTCTCTTCTACATCACAATTCAACTTCTAGGTTTAAGTGATTGCTTGATTTAGGAATTGATTCGTGAATACGAATTTCAATTGGATTGTAATTTATTGGGATTGTTGTGGATTTGTTATTTTGATTGCAAGACAATTCCATAGAAATCAATGATAATCATAAAATCAAGTTTATGATTGGAGAATCAACAAAGTTTCTTCATTGTTCTTAATCTACAGTTTTCATATATAGATTTACAAGCTTTCTTTGTTGCTATCATTTAAATGTTTTCTTTAAATAATTTCTTTAAATGCTTTCATAGTTTAGATTTATTTTTTTTCATTTACATGTTTTCATTTACTATTTTTCATAGTATAGGTTTACAATTTTACTTTTCTGCATCTAAAAATACAAAAACCCCCATATTTTCTAGCTTTTGATATAGAAAATCAAGATTTGAAACAAAGCCAAACAATTCTTCTCAGGATTCGACCTAGGCCAAGCCCTAGTATTATATTACTTTAATTGCAAATTGTTTGATGAAATCTAAACAACAAGATTAACTTCGTCAAGTATATATCCTAGTTATTTGTGAGTGAGGGGAAAGATAGAGTATATGGATTTTAAAATCCTCAACTCATTTAACCACTGGTGATAAGAAGTCAGAGACACAAACTGATGTAAAACAAATTAAGTTGCAAAATTTTAAGAAAATAAGGTGCATAATTTTAAGCAATAAAGTAAGTAAACCCAAGGAAAATTCCCACTGGACATTAAGATAATTGTCTATCTAGATGTGAAAGTTCATTTCTAAGTATTATGGAGGGAGGAGGAGATGGAATGAAACTAGAAAAGAATAAAGACAAGGGACTGGAAAAATGGACCAGCCCCTTGGATAAATAAATGGAGTGAAGAAATAAAGAAGAAAAGATGAAGAGAAGAGAAGTATGTGGTGGTGGAGTGTTGGCACATCACTAGGGGATGAACCACCCTAGATAAGTGGTGGTTGACGCCACTTGAACCAAGGTTCAAGATAAGACACTCAAAGAGATGTAACACTCTATGAAACCTCACAAACTTGTCATAAATGTTCAACCTCATTACATGAGGGGAAGCCTTCTATTTATAGGCTTTTCGGGGAGGGACTTAGATGGAATTACAAAAAGAGACATAAACTTAAACTAAACCTAAAGACTAGGGTCCCCATGGTCCAAATATGTTAAATTTGTCCTAGCCCATCAAAAATACCTCTAAGGGTGTGGAGAATATGAAAATGGAGGTGAGATCCTCTATGGGTTGTGCAAAGCCAATCAAACCCGCAAGCCATGTTTTTTCCTCTTCAAAAAGGGGTGTAGGATATGAAAAAGGAGTGTCCTACACCTTTGGGCTGCCCACACATGTATCCTATGTATCTAAGCCCTCTTTTCCAACAAAAAGAGGTGGTATTCTTCAAAAAGGAGGTGTAAAAAGTGAGCCTACAAAAGAAAAACGAAAATAAGTCAAAAACATAGGAAAAGAAATACTAAGTAAATTAAAAATGAAAGGTGAGGAGGAAGTGTCCCTTTTAGTCATGCTCCTAGTGATCCTTCTAGGGATTACCTCTTCCGTCTCCGGGACAACTAGGGACTCATCACAAATATACATTACAAATAATCTCTTATCGGGAAAAAAGATTTATTTTGCACCATATATTTATGAATAAGTAAATTTTCTTTATAATTTATCTTTAATCAATTTAAATTTTAACTAATTTCAATATGTGTCAATATATAGTCATTATTGACAATTACTTGTCATATCTATAATTGACAAGATGATGATCATGAAAAATCTAAAAAGGAACTTAAATAAGAAATTAGACAAACACCCCAATTATCCATGAATAGTATTGTGGGATTTACTTCTCACCAATCCTTAAAGGTTTCGGGAAATATTGATGATCACAAAGTCATAGTATTGATAGATTGTAGCACCACCCAAAAGTTCATTTCAAGGAACTAGTAGAAAAAATACAACTAAAAGTAGATGACACTCCGTCATACATGGTCGAAGTTGGAGATGGTCACAAAATCAAATGTAATAGAGTATGTAGAGAAGTTATTTTGAAAGTGCAAGAAGTACAAGTACAACAACAATTCTTGTTGTTTGGCCTCGAAGGCATAGATATGGTTTTATGAATAGAATGGTTAGCAAGCTTGGGAGAGATTAGAGTTAACTTTGAACAACTAACATTGACCCTCAAGATTGATGGTAGAAAGGTGATTTTAAAGGGAGAACCTGAACTTTCAAAGAAAGATGCCTCACTTAATATTATGTTGAAAGCTTTGCATCAAGGAGAAGGGTTCCTTATTAGTTATCATCATATTCAAACATAAAGAGTTTGGAAAATTCAATTCCTTCATAATGAAACAAATATGCTAAATGATTTTCCCTCCATCTTTGAGCCTCTAGAAGGACTTCCTCCTCAACGATGTCAAGATCATGCCATTCACCTCAAAGAAGGAGCCCACATATCGAATATTAGACCATACAGGTATCCTCACTATCAAAAAATAGAGATTGAAAAATTGGTTGCTAAAATGTTAGAAGCAGGAATCATTAAACCATCTACAAGTCCTTATTCCAATCCTATCATACTAGTTAGAAAGAAATACATTAGTTGGTGGTTTTGTTAGACTACCTAGCCGTAAAAAAAATCATAATTCCCAACAAATTTTTCATTCCAATAATTGAAGAATTATTGGACGAAATAGAAGGGGCTCATGTATTTTCAAAATTGGATTTAAGATCAGGATATCAACTAATCAGGATGAAGGAAGATGCCATTGCAAAAACCATTTTCCGCACACATGAAGGACACTATGAATTTATGGTACTTCCATTTGGACTCACTAATGCACCTTTCTCTCTTCAATCATTAATAAATGAAGTTTTGCGGCCAGTACTCTGAAAATATGCTTTAGTATTCTTCGATGATATCCTAATATGCAACCCTTCCATGGAACAAGCAACACCTATAAAATGTATTGACATTATTGCAACAAAATAAATTGAAGATCAATGGCAGGAAATGTTCATTCAACCAACCAAATTTGGAATATCTAGGACATGTTATTTCTACTAAAGGAGTATCATCAAATCTTAAGAAGTTGGACTCAATAACAATATGGTCTACACCCAAGAATGTCACCAACTTGAGGGGATTCTTAGGTCTTACTAGCTATTATAGGAGGTTTGTTCATAATTATGGAAGAATAGCGAGGCCATTGACATACTTGCTAAAGAAAAATGCCTTCCAATGAAATCCAGAGGTGCAAATTGCCTTCGAACAACTTAAACAAGCCATGACTAGATTACCTACATTAGCAGTTTCTAACTTTTTAAAGCCTTTTGTGGTTGAAATTGATGCTTGTGGAACCGGATTAGGTATTGTTCTAATGCAAGAAGGAAGACCCCTAGCCTTCTAGAGCATTACCCCATCTGAAAGAAACTAGAGGAAATCAGTATATGATCGTGAATTGATGACAGTCGTGAAAGCAGTTAAAAATTGGCAGCACTACTTGTTAAGAAACCATTTTATTATTAAAACTAACCAAAAAGGTTTGAAATTTTTGGCAAATCAAAGGGTACTCGGTGAGGAACAATACAAATGGATCTCTAAATTGGCAGGATAGAATTTTGAAATATAGTATAAACCAGGGAAGGAAAACTCTGCTACCGATACGCTTTCCAGGAGAAGTTCCTATTATGCCATGTCAGTCTTACAAATTCAAGATTTCGAAAAATGGGCTAAAGAGATCAAACATGATGACAAATTACAAAAAATCATGCAAGACCTAATTATTGATCCCACATCTCATAAGGGTTATACTTTGTGGGATCAAAAGTTATTTTACAAGGAGAAGTTGATACTATCCAAGTCTTCCTCCCGGATTCCAATCATTTTAAAAGAATTTCATTCATCCTTGGTAGGAGGACATTCCGGTATATTTAGGACTTATAAAAGAATAACAAGTTTGGTGTATTGAGAAGGGACGAAAACTGACAAAAAATTTCATTGAAAAATGAATAGAATCTATAAAGATAATTTTGAGATATTTTTATAACATAGGTTTTCAAAAGCCTGTCTCTCCATAATACAATTCTTTCCTAATTTCATTTTTGTGTCTTTCCTAATCCGGATTACTTCTATTTATATTGTTTCTAACAACCGTTCCCAATTGATACAACTTTTCCTAATGGTTATATATCTATTCCAGGGGTTATGCCCCTTGATTCACATCCCTTGACTTTATACCCCTTGGATGGGTTGTAACTGTTGATTGTTTTGCATTCTTTGAGTGTTGTGTGCCTTGTTGCTGGTGGTCTAGGATTGTTGCTTCTTTTGTTTGTTTCCTCCAAGTGTATATCTTGATATTAGGTGGTTTATTCTTATCAGTATCTTGACCATTATTTTTCCCATATTCTGATTGGCATTTATGCTGAACTAGGAGAGAAAGATTGGTGTTGTTGATACATACAAAATTGTGAGGCACATTCCTGATTAAAATTTCCCTTCAAGCTAGTGTATACTAATTATTAGTCATGCCTATCTTGTAACATATAAGAATTCAGCCATTCTTTAAGATTAAATTAGCCCAATATAGAATTTATGTTACCTAAATCAGCCATTCTCTAAGATTATATTTGCTAAATGAATGATTTCGTTTCTTGTTTATGCAGATTCCTACACAACTATATACGGCAGTGGTACGGACTCTGGCTGAAGATTGAGCTGTTCTGATACCTAGAAATCATTTTTATCTGACTTTTACTTCCTCTGGTACTTCAGCTCTCTGTTATTTTTTGTACAGCTGTATATCATCATAACTTCTACCCTTTGTTCACAAACCATATACTATGGACACATATATCCTCGACTGAAATACAATAGCCAGATCAAGGTACAGCAAACTCATACTTTTTATTGCAAGGGAAATTTCTTATATACTGTTGTATGTTTGTTGATTCATATTTCAAGATTGATATGTGAATGTGAGTAAGCAGTAGATGACAAATAATGTTATCTTTGTGAGATTAAACTACCATCCTAGTGACAGACTCCCAGGCAAAATAATTTCCAATAAGATTTTATATACCAGATTGAGATTTAAATGGCAATCAAAATTAAATCTGTTAAATCTCAAATTGAATTGTGTAGAGTTTTGGATGCATTTTTCTTTTGTTTATTGGGTTTAAATGATAGAAAAAGATTTAATAAGATTCATGTAAAGAGGCATTTTTCTAATGTAGTTGATGTTATATTGAAAAATGTTACAATCTAATTGCATGTGGATTTGGCGGCGTTTTTGTTTAATCTCTTCCTGGAACTATACAATCACAGTAGGTGGTAGAGAAAGTGATACAAAATAACAAAATATACTATTTCTTCCCAATTTTTGTTTGAAGTTTGCAAGTGACTCTAGTCAGCTAGAGAAACTTCTAATACACTTCAATTGCCTATATTATTATATACATTAGTGTTCGTAACATTCCAAAAATGTGCAGATCAACACACCAACGGATGCTGAACAAAGCAAGAGCGAAATGGAAAGAGCCGACCATGTTGAACAGAGCAATGAGTTCGATCGTTTCAAAGCAGGCCTTCGTTTGAGTTCACCCATTCCTCTTCCTGTGCATACTCATCACAATTCTGTGGGAAGACCATTATACTATCAGTAATTAATCTTTCTCAATGAAATTTATGCAAATGCTTCTTTGTCAGGTGAAATATCTTGGTTCTGATTCTCTCTATTTAGATCAGTATTTAATTGAAAATTTTGGATTGGTTTCATGAGAGTTAAAATGTAAAATGGAGTGTTCTTTATCTACAACCTAGAAATCAGGAAGGTCAGAGAATGTTCAGGCAGAAAAAAATACCAAGTTATTTATTCTATGGAACTGGCAATGACGTCTCCAACGGGACAAGATTATAAAAACAAAGTATAAATAATGTATAGTTAACAATGAAAACAAAGATTTACCCCTCACTAGGAAAATTGAGTTGATTGTCCAATTCCTTAATTTTGTGCTTCAACAATCATATATAATGATACTGTTTCCATAATCTACTGCACGCAGGATCACCTTAAAAAATTTATTAAAATTTATACAATGACAAACGGAGGAAAGAATTGACAAATTACAAGGATTGTACGAAAACACAGTTGTAAAAATATCAACACTGAACACATAAATTGTATTGTGAATACCTGGTTCCATGCAATGATCAATTGCAAATCGCTCCAAACTCTCGTTAATGTTTCTGTTGATTTAACTTTTCAGATCCTCTTAGACATGTGACCTCTTATTTAAATATTGCTAAGATTTATCATCCTTTTGGTATTTCTCAGTTATGGAACATTTTTTTTATGTAGTTTAAAGGTAATGAGCATAACTATACAAGAAAAGGTTATAGTGGATGTGTTTCTCAATGCATAGAAAGTTTCTTCTAACTCTTTCCTAAATTTCTTAGGTCAGCAAGATATCTATCACAAAGTCATACTCCTATAAATTGTATCCCTGGTCAAAGAATGACATCTAGTTCTCATACTGCGAACCCTATAGAAGAGCAGTTGCTTAGTTCAACTATTCATACACAATCTGCACCAGTTTTAAAGACCAAGACTACTCTGTCCTTGGTAAACTTTCTCCTTGCAAACTTATTTATAATAATGCCAGCATTGAAATGTAATCACATCTAGTCTTGTTCAGGTTTCATATTAACTTTTTTTGGTGTCTTCAACCTACTTCAGTAAACTAGAACTCATTCCGTTGGCTCAAATCCAAGACAAGAATTTGTGATTCATGTCAGTAATGCAGATTGCAAATGACAAGTTAGTTACACTGTTACACATGTACAAGAAATATCATTTCTCTTTGGATATCCACGAGGCTGTTGTTATAAAAGCCTCTGCATACTATAATAATATGAATAACATGATTAGCTGCAAATCTATATATTCTTAGGGTCTAGTTGTAAGGGCTACAGAATAAAGATACCCTAATCTTCACTTTCTATTGCAGTTGTGATTTGTACAACTTACCTGTGTCCTTGCAAGAGACTTAATCAGCTGATCCAATCAGAACTTTCTAAATTTATTATTCTTAATGTGAAATAGTTCGGTTATATTTGGTGATGGAATGTTGGTCTTAACGATATGATACGAACACAGAAACAAATGGATCGCCCTAAAGAATTCATACTTAGGAAGTGGGTTTTAATTTTCTTTTAGATGTCATGCACAAGAAATAGATGAGAAGGTGTCTCATGAGTCACATATTGACTGTCACATGTTACCTTATTAAGATCATATTCTCATCACATTTGTTAGATATTGTTTAGATATTGTTTGATATTATTAAGATATTAGTAGATATTATTAACCACAATATCAAAAATATCTTCTATTAATTTACTCTATTTATTTTCAGTTACTCTTTTTAGTTGTACCTCTCTCTATTATAAATAAATTATCCTATGTATGGTTTATATACAGGGGAACTTAATCTCAAACCCTATTTCCTTTATATTCAACATGGTATTTAGAACTTAAGGTTATTTTGAAATTTTTTTCGCCTTTGTCCACTGTTGGATTATCTTTGTTATTGGATATTATTTGGTAGTGTGAAAGTGCATATCTAGGAAGGTTTTGACAAGGAAATACTTGGTATTTAAGCATGTCCATTAGTGACCCACCTCTCTTTCCTGGGAACTTACCTGGTGTACTAGTTCACGCTGCTGTCACCACCTCCGTCACCAGAGTAGTCGCCGGAGCTGTCACTGGAGTTTCATTTTTTGACCGATGACATACGGTTTTGTTCGTCTCGGTCAGGTGACCATTATGCCATTGATATCACCGCTATCGCAGTTGGTCTTCCGTTGTCTCCTACGCCGTTTAGTCTCAACGAACTTGTTTTGGTCTTCTCGTTTTGGATATGTGCTTCGTGGGTTGATTGGATTACTTTGGAGTTTTTTGGGTTTGTTCTCCCGCCCTTCATGACTTCTTCGACTCCTTCTTCTACTTCCAATTTTGTTAATGATTCTTCTGCGTTGGCTTCTCACCTTGATGCCGGACTTGCCCTTGCAAGCAGGGAAAAACACTACAAGAAAATCGCGTATTACCGACGGATATTTACCGACGGATTTGTAGTCGTCGGAAAATAATCATTACCGACGGAAATTACTGACGGATATAAAATATTTGTGGAATTTGATGTTACCGACGGATATATCCGTCGGTAAAATAATAATTAGTTACCGACGGATATATCCGTCGATAAATTCGTCGGTAATTTATAGATGAATTTACCGATGGATATATCCGTCGATAAATTAACAATTAATTACCGACGGATATATCCGTCGATAAATTCATCTGTAAATTAACAATTATTTACCGAGCGGATATTTCCGTCGGTAAATTAACAATTATTTACCGACTGGATATATCCATCGGTAAAATTATATAATATAATTTAATTATTCACCTAATTAAAAAATAAAATATTTTTTAATTTAATAATTTAATTTAATCATAATTAGATTAATTTATAATAATTTATTAAATTAAATAATTTTAAAAAATAAATATTTAAATATATAGAAAAATATATAAATATATAAATATATAAATATATAAATATATAAATATATAAATATATATAAATATATTTGTATATTTGTATATAAATATAATTTATTTGTAAATTGTTATCAAGAAATTCTAGTAACTTAGTGGTTGAAGTATCGACCTCTAACTCTAAGATCTTGGGTTCGAATCCTGCCTTTGTCATTTAATAATTCAAAGCTATAAAAATATAATATGATGAAATCATTAATAATAAATAATAAGAATATAAAGGGGATGGGGTTCTATAAAAAAATATGTTATAAATAAGTAAAATATTTAATAAATAATAAAATTATTACCGACGGATTCCAGTCCGTCGGTAATTTTGTAACACATTTACTGACGGATAAATCCGTCTATCCGTCGGTAATTACCAACAGATTTTTGGCCGTCGGAATTCCGTCGGTAATATTCATTTACCGACGGATTTTGACCGTCGGTAATTTTAATATTTCTTGTAGTGAAAGATTAACAGGTGTTATGCATTACATGGATGTGTTTACTTGATAGTATATGTTAATGACATCGTTCTTATAGGTAGTGACAACCATAACATCTCTTAGTTGAAACAAAATCTTTGTCACCATTTTCAGACCAAAGATCTTGGCAAACTCAGATATTTCTTGGGTATTGAGGTAGCACAGTCTAATGATGGTATTGTTATATCTCAGAGGAAGTACATCATGGATATTTTGGAGGAAACTGGGTTGATGAGTTCAAAGTCTGTTGATACACCCATGGATCCCAATACTAAACTTCTACCAAATCAGGGGAAGCCTATATCTGATCCTAAGCAATATAGAAAATTAGTTAGAAAATTGAATTATCTTACAGTTACTCATCCTGACATTTCCTTTGCAGTCAGTGTGGTAAGCCAATTTTTTAATTCCCCATGTGAAGATCATTGGAATGCAGTCATTCATATTAAAGGATCTCCTGGAAAAGGATTATTATATGATTCTAATAACCATACAAGAGTTGTTTGCTACTCAGATGTTGATTGGGCAGGATCTCCCTCTGAAAGAAGATCTATATCTAGTTATTGTGTCTCCATTGGTGGTAACTTGATCTCGTGGAAAAATAAGAAACAAAGTGTTGTGGCAAGATCCAGTGTAGAAGCAGAATATAGAGCTATAGCCTCAGCTGCCTGTGAACTTGTTTAGCTCAAGCAATTGCTTAGAGAGTTACAATTTGGAGATGTCACTCAAATGACACTTGTGTGTGACAATTAGGTTGCTTTTCATATTAGCTCTAATCCTGTGTTTCATGAGAAGACCAAACACATTGAGATTGACTGTCATTTCATTCAAGAAAAGATTATGTATGGAGACATCAAGACTGAGTTTGTTAACTCAAGTGATTAGTTAACAGATATTTTTACTAAGTCTTTATGGGGGCCTAGAACTGATTATATTTGTAACAAGCTTGACACATACGATTTGTATGCTCCAACTTGAGGGGGAATGTTAGATATTGTTTGATATTATTAAGATATTGTTAGATATTATTAACCACAATATCAAACAATATCTTCTATTTACTCTATTTATTTTGAGTTACTTTTTTTAGTTTTACTTCACTCTATTATAAATAGATTACCTTATGTGTGGTTTATACACAAGGGAGATTAATCTCAAACCCTATTTACTCTATATTCAACAACATTAGTCAATTATGGGTGAGAAAATTAATAATTTTGTGGATGAATACAGATTCAAAACTAGCCAACATGGATATTTCATTGTTTTCAAAATGCAAAAAGAAATAAAAATTTCCTGTTACCTTTCTGTCGCTAGAGAAATTGCAGGATAGTGGGAATCAGTTGTCAGAGCATGGTGTGGCAGGAGACAGTAGCATTGGAACTCTACTTGGTTGTCTAATGGCAGCTATGTATATGGGTGGAAGCCTTCCGCAAATTTGTTTAAATGTGAGATATACTTTCCAGTATTTTAGATTGGAAATTCTTCTAATTAAATTATCTAATGTGTGATAATTTTTTTCCTTGAACTAGTGTTGATTAATACTCATTCATCTTATCATTGCATAACTGTGTTAAGTATTTGAATAAATGTTCTATACAAAACAAGAAAAAAACAGAGTTATCTGCCGTCTGCATGTATTTAACAATGGCAAAATAAATAATTTAAACATTTATTTTTGGAGTTTTCCAAGGGGAATTTTGTGCAGTATATTTGGAAGTTTCAAAGTCGCCTAATAGGCTTCCTTGTCCTGAGCTTGATTGATTTGTCTTGCTCTCCTTCTAATTTATAATGATTTCGTTCTCATATTTTGCAGATCAGAAGGGGTAACTGTGAGGTTAGGACCCCAACCACTGTAACTATGGTATTTGTTTGTTCCTATTTCTTATTTAGCAAGTAGACTCTTTTATACGAGAGTGTGGCAGGGACATTTCTTCCTTTCACCACATTTCCTTTAGCTGTCTAGTTCACTGGAAGGAATTTAAATCATTTCTATGATATGTAGGACATCAATCCTTTGATGTTTATCTTTGATGTAACTGGGAATGTCACTTATGTTGCAAGGTATGCGTCCATTTTATATTATCTCCTTTAAGTCTCAGCACCATAATTACTTCTTTATCTTAAAATATAGTGTGAACTTAACACAAATATTCAAAGAAAATGCATTTGTTGAGCCAACTATTGTAAAAGTTTAAGGTATTTAGGCTATTGAAAAATGGTATTTAACGTAGTTAGAAAGTAGTTTATACATCTCATGGTTAGATTCATTTAGTGTTCATAGGTATTATAGCCTAGGAAGTTGCATCACTTACTGTAATCCTACCGAATAGTCTCCACATAGTCTCTTAAAGAGATTATATATGCAGATGGTACGCAGAAACTATGTAATACACATTTTACTGAATAAAAAGCATGTTCACTCTCTAAATTCTCTTAGATCATTTTCTTTGAACTCAATATAGGATGAGACACATGATATATGTATGATATTTTTAACATGCCCCTTTGCACCAGAGTCCCCTTTCTTAATTTACACCAAGGATAATCTTCAACCAATAGTCATAGACTGATTCCTACGAGACATTACAAGACAACGGTAATGAACCAACTACCCCATAATGGACTTTATATTATATTTCTAATACTTTGTTTTTTCCTATTTGTAGCATTCTTGTGAGAAGCTTGGATTGGTCAAGAATGGCCCAAATCTACCGTGGCTTATAGAACCAGGAGGATGTGCCCTTCTTGATCTTTTTGTATCCTGGTTTTTACATATTTGTCATTTTAACAAGTTGCTATTGCTAGAGTCACGTGGACTTGAGTCCTATGCTACCTAGTCATACAAATGATCACAAAGACAACCTTAGGAATGGGCTACTTTTATAACTCTGAAAAATTCTCACTTTAATTACAGAAATCAATAGTATCTTTCACTTTAGTCCCTGAATTTACAAACCATTATTTCAGTCCTAGACTTTACAAAATGTTATGCACTTTAATTCCTTTTCACCACATTTTCTATTGACTTTAATGTCTAAGTGAATAACATTTTACCAAGTTAATAATAAGAACTAAACTAATGGTTTTGTAAAGTCAAGGATTAAAGTGACTAGTCATGTTCCATCTAGGAATAACCTAATATTCGCTATATTCTCGTCCGTCATAATTTTGTCCTTAAAAGGCGTCTTGGTGGGTTAAGAGAGAAGAGTATATATAAACTACCTTTGGCCTCGACTCTTAAGCAATGTCGGCTCATGAGAATACTGAAACATAGCCCCCGTCGAGAACTAAGGGGTATGAGTGGAGCGAGACTTTGCCCTCGGCCCCACAGTGGGCGCCATTTTTGAGGTATTGTCTACTTTGCAACTCTGGTTCGTCATAATTTTGTCCTTAAAGGTGCCTCATATATGAGTGGAGCGAGATTTTGCACTCAAAATGGTTCGTCTAGGAACAAGAGTACCCCCGTGTCATGTTCGTTATGATAACATCGCTAGGGGTTAATTCTCATCTCTGAGGTATTGTCCGTTTTGAAGTGTTCGTTCGTCACGGTTTTGTCCTTGAGGCCAGTGGTGGATCTTAACCATTAATCTTGAGAGGACCAAATAATATATTATTAATAAATAATAAATAAATATAAAAGGAAGAAAGAAGATGAAAGGGTGAAAGGATAAAATTGTAGATATATACTTAAATATATTAAATGATCATTAAGTTTGAGGAGGACAAAATCATAAATTATATGAGAGTTACAAAACTAAGGAGGGGCTAAGAAGATAAAATTGTAAATATATAAGTAAATATATTAAAAGTTCATTAAGTTTGGGGGGTCAAAATCATAAATTACATGAGAGTTACAAAACTTTGGGGGGGTCATGGCCCCCCTCACCTCCCAAGAAGATCGCCACTGCTTGAGGCGTCTCGGTGGGTTAAGAGAGAAGGGTATATAAACTACCCTTGGCCTCAAATCCTAAGCAACGTGAGACTCATGAGAGTACCAGAACATAGTCCCCTAGTCGAGGACTAAGAGGTATGAGTGGAGCGAGACTCTACTCTCGACCCCACGATGGACATCAATGATCTATCTAGAGACAAGAATGTCCTGGTCTCATGTCCGCTATAATAATATCGTTAGGGTTAATTCTCATGTTCAAGATATTTGGAGCTCTCATCCAACAACTTCAAGAATTAAAGTTGAGATTTACTCCTGGGCACACATATTAGGCAAGTATATTTTCTTATTTTGTATCATAAATAACTAAAATAATAAGAGTTTGTTATAGACGCTAGGGAAGCATTGTAAGTATGAAGCATGTAAGGACCTTTTTTACTGGGGAAAGTCTGATTTCAGAGCAATAATGACAGTTATGTGTAGAAAATAACTATTTTTAGCAGTAGTTGTAATTAGTTTTATATTTTGTGGTTGTTGTGCATTAGGAGTATATATGTGGAACAGTAAGTGTATTGAATTGTTGTATTGTGTGTGATTACGGTGTTCTTTCTTATATTTATTACTTTATCAATTGGTGTTCTATCACCAAGAAATTTGAACTTCCAAACAAAAGGAAAAAAAAGAGGAAGACAAAGAGTCTCTCTTATCTCTATTTTGTTTCAAAATTTGTTTTCTAAAACAATTATACACTCAGCAAGCAATTTCTCAACCAAAATCTATTAAGTTATGAAAATTCTTTGCAAAACAATTGTTTTAAAAACAAGAAAACAGAAACAGCTGGAAGATTGTTTCATATTCAGAGCTCTCAGAGATCATTTTTCATTTTGGATCATGTTTTGTTCAAGCGCTCTCTATATTCAGGTGTTCCGGAGATAAACTGTTAGAAAACAGAAATATGTGTCTACCTTAATATCAGTTTTAGATTTCGATGCAATAGGCACATTTCCGATATATTGTTAGTATTATGGTGCTTGATTTAGTCCCACATCGATTAGGATTGTGAGATGAGGTTCTCTATTTTGTTATATAAGCAACCCTATGTAAAGTTTGAGATACACACAGAAATAAAATACTTCCTAGTGTAGTCGTGGACGTAGGCATACATATTTTAGCCGAACCACGTTAAAATTCTTGTGTCGTTTATTTTTCTCTCCTTTATTCTTTCCTTTATTATTGTCTTGTTCCTAACATATATGACATCCAGAGGTTGGGAGAGTAACCACCACAAACATGAATGTAGTGCGTAAGGAAGAGACGTGTGTTTTCAGGTATCTTTCTCTTCTCCGGGTGAGAGGGTGGGTGCATATATGCTCAATTGTTAGTATGCATGTCATGCATCAAATTTTCTAAAATCATTTCAATCATCCTTTATGCCTTTTTGGTTACCATTTTCATTTCTGAGGTGGTCTAGTGGCATATTAAAATTATTCTAGATTAGCTAATGCAGGACTGTCTTAATTTTACCAGAAGGAAAAAAATACCCTACCAAACTTGAGAAATGAAAAATGATAGGCTTAGAACTTTAAAAAAATCTATAAAATCAACTACAACTAGTTAAGAAAGTGCTTGTTGAACACATGGATTGTTATAATGGATTCTATTGAAAATAAATGCAAGCCTCTGCAGAGTATTGAGTTGAAAACCAGTCAATCATGTAGTAGTTTGTACAGGGGTTCTTGTGATTGAATTCCCTGTTTAAACAATGACATTATGGCATATTTTCCTTAAAAACCTAGTATTCCTAAATACATTTTTGTTCATGAAGATATTTAATTATGGCATTTCATGTTATTCTTCATTTCAACTTACTGTCACTATGAGGTGTCTGTCAAATGTTTTTGTTTAAGTGTGGGGTTTTGTTGCATTTAATGTGTGTGCAATATGTTGTCTTATTTGGTTAATTGTAATTAAATGTTTATAGCATCCATGTAATCTCCACCACGCTGATCCTGACTAGTGAACAAGAAGTTGAACTGGAGTCTGGTGATGAAAATTACTGATAAATTGTTCTGATCAAATGTTTTTCTCAGCACAATGGAAAACGAAGTGGTTCTGTTGTGATCCAGAGCCAGTAATTTTTAATTTAGCTTAATGCTCCCTTTATGAATTTTCCTTCAATTTTCATTATTTTTACCTGGGAATTACATTGACAGAATGTTCCATTGTTTATGGTTTAGTCCATTTTATGTTGATATTCATTGCTTTCACAACGTTACGCTTCATTTGTGCAGTATATTCATTCTATTCTAATAAGTTTCCTGAATCAATATATTAAGAGCGACTTAGTATACAAACCAATGACCTAAGTTACAAGATAACAACCTTAGTATTGTTTCAAAGTGAAAAGGATTTTATACCGGAAATAAGTGTAAATTGATATCACAGCAGAAAACGAGAAAGTAGAATAACCGTGAAAAAGATTTATAATTTAATATTTTAAATTTTTTATCAAAGATAATATCATTTTTTTACATAGTTGACTCGTGTTTATTTATAAAAATCTCACTTTTATTAACTTCCTCATAAATACTCATCATTATGAGATGTGAAAATCTTATATATAAATCATATGGAATAGTTTATTTTTAAGGATAAGTTCCTCGACTAAATTGATTGATACCAATAAAAATTGTTATAATCTTAATTTAAATGTATTTATGTATTTTGTTCTAAACTCTTACTATAAGAAAATTGGATTTTTCGACGGACAAAATTCGTCGGTAAATACATATTACCGATGGGCAAAAATTCGTCAGGTAATTGTGTTGTCAGTAAATATTACCGAACCACTAGGCTACTAAGTTTTTCTAATAATAATTTATAAATAAATTATATTTATATATAAATAAATGTATATCCTTGTAAATATATATTACCGATGGGCAAAAATTCGTCAGTAATTGTGTTGTCGGTAAATATTATCGAACCACTAGGCTACTAAGTTTTTCTAATAATAATTTATAAATAAATTATATTTATATACAAATAAATGTATATCCTTGTAAATATATAAATATAAAATATATAAATACAAATATATATATATATATATTTATATATTTTGATATATTTATATAATTATATATTTAAATGTTAGATGTGAAGGCATACTCGACGGTGAAAGTGTGTGTCGTGTTTATTAGAATATATTTAAAATTAAGTAATTATTATATAATTTTAAATATTTAATTTTTTTAATTTAATATTAATTTTTAAAAATATATTTTAAATTCGTTGGTAAATACATCGGTAAATGAATAAATAATTACCGACGGATATATCCATCAGTAACTAATTGTCTATTTACCAAAATTATTAATTTACCGAACGGATATATCCGTCGATAATTATTTGTTTATTTACCGATAGATATATCTGTCGGTAATTAATTATTTATTTACCGACGATATATATCTGTCGATAATTAATTATTCATTTACCGATGCATATATCAATCGGTAATTAATTGTTTATTTACCGACGGATATATCCGTCGATAAGACTAAATTCCACAATCACTCTAAATTCGTCGATAATTTTCATCAATAATCACTTATTTTTCGATGGATACATATCCGTCGATAATTTAAGATTTTCTTGTAGTGTCTAAATGTTTTTACTTAAATGATACCAAATTTGAAGTTATTTGAATAATACCAAGTAATAGCGAGTAGTCATATAAAAAGAAGTTGAAAAATACATTTATCAAAATTTCAAAAGATTTTTTTTTTCTCTAAGTAGGTAAAAAAACTTCTAAAGAAAAAAAATATAATTATAAGGGCTGGTTTAGAAAATAAAATTTTTCATGTGGAACTTTTTTTAATCATTCTTTTACTTTGAAGATTTTAAAATAATCTAATATCCACTTTTGTTTTTTTTTTTTCAATAGTATGAGCTTGTTAGTTCATTGACCATTGTTTGAATATTTTACATATATATAGACACATAAATTAAGGGTATAATTTAGAAAACTCAAGGGTCAAATTTATAATTAAAAATTTACACATACCAAAGTTACAGATTTATGAAACCCCATCTTCTGTATTGTTTTCCCTGCTTGTGGTTGACCACAATAGTGAGTTGATAATGATCATTTTGAGCAACCATGCACTAGCTATTGTAACATCAATACCAAATTCTAACAAGCTGTATAGAATCACACCTTACCTAACTACTACCCATGCAGAATATGTCACATATGTTAAAACAAACCGCACGAGGGATACATATGCAGCCAAAGAGAAATTATCAAATTAGAAAAACAATACAAGATGATGCAATTCTAGTAAGGAAATTTCCATATGAATTGTCATACCAACTACGTCATGTATACTATTTCATACACATAAAACATTTAGGCAATAAATGGCACCATGAAAACCATATGCTTGAGAACAAGGAATTGTCAAACTTCTGCAACATTATATGCACACAATGGTATTCGATTATCGTGGATAAGAAAGCAATTCCCTATATAACTGGATAACCACGAAGAAAGAAGACACAAATTGACAACTTCAATTATAAAACGCAAAAAACACAACATGACCAGTGCAAAACCATAGCAACCCGTTTAGATTATGTTGCATTTCTGAGCATATGAGTATTCGTTACAAAATTTTCCATCTTATTTGGAAATTTTTGTAGAATTACCTGATTAGTTATTGTTTCACTACGTTTATTAATAAAAAGGTCGAGACCAAAAGTAGTTTATATACATATTTTTCTTCTTCAACTCATCAAGGTGTCTTTTAAGAACAAAATCATGATAAACAAGAGTTCTAAAGTGGATATTAACTCGAATATGAGAATTGATCCTAATGATATTATCATAGCGGACATGAAACCAGAATATTTTTATTTTTAGACGGAACTTGGCGTCCACCGTAGGACCAATAGTAGAATTTCGCTTCACTCATACCCCTAAGTCCTCGATTGGGGCTTATGTTTAGATACGCTCATAAGTTTCATATTACTTAGAATTCAAGGTCAATGGTTATTTATATACATTCTCTGGAACACTCTTATTTTTAGATGGAACATTGACGTCCACCGTGGGATCAAGAGTAGAATCTCACTTCACCCATACCACTTAGTCCTCGATTGGGGCTTATATTTAGATATGCTCATAAGTCTCACATCACTTAAGAGTCAAAATCAATTATATATACATTCTCGAGAACACTCTTATTTCAAGTCAATAGTAAAATCTCACTTCACTCATACCTTTTAGTCATCGATTGGGCTTATGTTTAGATACGTTTATGAATCTCACATCTCTTAGGAGTCGAGATCGTTTATATACATTTTCTCTTTCAACCCATCAAAATACTTTTTAAAAGACATCGGGAAGCTTAGAAAGACAACCATGCATAAGAATCATTTTTATTTTTATTTTTATATAATAAAAAGATATGATGTGTAATATGTTAATGTGTACTAAAATGTGATAGAAAGAATGTAGACAAAATGCTTCTCCGAGAGGAAAAGGAAAATCCAGACCACCTAAACAAGAAACATACATGAAATGTCCAGAGGGAGGCAACGAAAGCAATGCATGTTAGCTACAAGGTTAATGCTGACCCACCACTTTCTATGCTCTAAATCAATCCACCTTTCATGATACAACAATTCATGGGGTTTTAACTCATAAAGACACTTCTTTCTCATGTGATTTTTATCATCACTTCATACACACCTTTTCCAGTGTCAAATGAAATATACATATGGACGGACCCTCACATTTGTATGTTCACTTTCCACCCTTCACTTTTTTATACATATATAGTAAACAAGTTTTTTATCTTCAAAATTTATTTGTTTCGAAATTAATATAAAAGTTAATAATATCCAACCGTTACTAGATATATTAATTTCATCTTAACATTTATTTAATTACTTTTGAATTAATGGTGTTTACATACTAATTTTGATAATGTTACGTGTCCATAATTCAAACATACATGAGTTAATATAAGAATCCAATTAACATATTTATTAATTATTAAGTGGTAAAAACCTTACTTTTTTTAATATATCAATTTCAATACTTCGTTATGTGTTAAGTGGTAAAAAGTTGATATAATTATACTTTGAATTGTTATGAAATCATTTAATTTATGTTAATTCTAATATATTTTTCTCCCAATATAGGATGAATTCGAGAATACTTTGATACAAGAGCAAAGATCATAATTGTGAAGTAATTGAAGAAAAATTGAAAGAAAGAAGAACGCTTAAGCGAATGAATGATGCGAGGCCCAACCCAAATTCTCTTATAAAAAGATAAGATGTGTTTTGAGAAAGGAGGCAGTTTTGGGGAGAAGAGACGCAATTACTGCTAGGTTTTCGTCCAATCTTCATCAATTCTTCACTTCTTCCACATTTGGAGCATTGTAATGGTCAACATGAGTGGCTAACTTCATTCTCTTAGGATTTGGTGCACTTCCTTTGAACTCGTTTGTATCATGGTGATATTTTGAGATATTAATCTATGTTTTGATGTTGTTATTCTTATCATTTGTGCTTTGGAATGATTTATTTTTTATGTTTGGGGTATGATTGAAAAATATATCCTGAACCCTAGATCACGGTAAGAATATTTGTTACGTTAAATGTCAGGAATAGAATGAATGTATCAATTGCTTAACACCTTAAACCTAATGTTGGAAAATCTCTTAATTGTGTGAGGAATCAACATTTATTAGGTTTTCTTACGAATTTCATGTGTGAGGAATCAACATGGATGATTTGAGTAGGTGACATCAACATTGTTAGGTTAATTGACGTTCTTAATTGACATAACCATTATAAAAGAGGGATAAGGAAGGAAGTCAATCCTAAGTGCCTTTAATTGATATTTTCTCAACACTTTATAGTTATTTGTCATTTAATTTCAATTCAACTCTTTATGCAAGACCCATTCTGTTTTAATCTACTTAGTAAGCATAAAATTAAGAATTTTCATTAAAACCGTTCCTCATGGGATCGACTTTTATTTAATCGAAATACTATATTGCGATTGATAATTTTGGTACGCTTGTCAATAATTCAACATTATGAAGTACTTGTTTGTTATTTTTTAATATAATTTTTAATTTTTTTAGTTTTTAAAAAATATTTCTTTTTTATTTGTGTTATTTACCATTCATCAATAGTTAATATTATATCATCCATGTTTATCATTATAAAATTATCAAAAACTATTTTCTAACATTTATTATGATTTTTTATCATTGTTGATGTCTTCTTCTTTTTAAATAATAAATGTAACATTTTTTTAAAATTAAGCTATCGAAATAATATAATTATTATGTAAAAATATTTACAATATAAAGAGTATATTCTCTCAAATAAGAAAATCAATATACAATTTTTTTCATATTGCCTCAACTTCTCATTGTTGATATTGATTAACATTATCTACTCTTATGCCAAAACATAATTATCCCATATAAAAAATAATGTAAAAACAATTACGACAAGTTAGTATTATAAAAGCAAATTGTCATATAGTCTCAATCTTACATTCACATCCAACAATCATGGATAATATAAAACATATTTAAACATCATAATTTTAATCAAGTGCATACTCTAAACCTATGGGTTATTAATCCTGTCACCTCCACCGGTATTCACCTCACAAACACTTGATTTTACTTCTAAAAAACACATATTTTGAATTGTTGAATATAGAAGAAATAGAGTTTTGGGATGAATCTCCCTTGTGTATAAATCACACATAGGGTAGTCTATTTATAGTAGAGAGATACAACTAAAAGAGTAACTGAAAGTAACAGAATAAACAGAAGATATTGTTTGATATTGTGGTTAACAATATCTAACAATATCTTAACAATATCAAATAATATCTAAACAATATCTAACACTCCCCCTCAAGCTGGAGCATACAAATCGTATGTGTCAAGCTTGTTACAAATATAATCAATTCTAGGACCCCGTAAAGATTTAGTAAAAATATATGTTAACTGATCACTTTAGTTAACAAACTCAGTCTTGATGTCTCCAGACATAATCTTTTCTCGAATGAAATGACAGTCAATTTCAATGTGTTTGGTCCTCTCATGAAAGACAGGATTAAAACTAATATGAAGAGCAGCCTGATTGTCACACACAAGTGACATTTGAGTGACATCTCCAAATTGTAACTCTCTAAGCAATTGCTTGAGCCAAACAAGTTCACAAGCAACTGAGGTCATAGCTCTATATTCTGCTTCTACACTAGATCTTGCCACAACACTTTGTTTCTTACTTTTCCATGAGACCAAGTTACCACCAATGGAGACACAATATCTAGATGTAGATCTTCTATCCGAAGGAGATCCTGCCCAATTAGCATCTGAGTAGCAAACAACTCTTGTATGGTTATTAGAATCATATAACAATCCTTTTCCAGGAGATCCTTTAATATACTTTAAGATATGAATGACTGCATTCCAATGATCTTCACATGGGGAATTAAGAAATTGGCTTACCACACTGACTGCAAAGGAAATGTCAGGACGAGTAACTGTAAGATAATTCAATTTTCCAACCAATCTTCTATACTCCACAGGATCAGGTATAAGCTCCCCCTGATTTGGTAGAAGTTTAGTATTGGGATCCATGAGCGTATCAACATACTTTGAATTCATCAACCTAGTTTCCTCCAAAATATCCATGGAATACTTCCTCTGAGATATAACAATACCATCATTGGACTATGTCACCTCAATACCCAAGAAATATCTAAGTTTGTCAAGATCTTTGGTCTGAAAATGGTGACAGAGATGTTGTTTTAACTGAGAGATGTCATGGTTGTCACTACCTGTAAGAACAATGTCATCAACATATACTATCAAGTAAACACATCCAGCACTTGAGTGTCGATAAAAGACAGAGTGATCTGCTTCACACCGAGTCATACCAAATTGTTGAACAACCTTACTAAACTTTCCAAACCAGGCCCTAGGAGACTGTTTTAGGCCATATAAGGATTTGCAAAGACGACATACCATCCCAGAAGACTTCCCCTGAGCAACAAACCCAGGAGGTTGCTCCATATAGATTCTTCTTGCAAATCACCATTGAGGAAAGCATTTTTAACATCTAATTGATAAAGAGGTCATTGTTGAAGAGCGGTCATGGAGATAAATAAACGAATAGAAGTCATCTTTGCCACAGGGGAAAAGGTATCTCCATAATCTAACCCAAAAATTTGAGTATAACCTTTGGCCACAAGATGAGCTTTGAGGCGATCAATATTACCATCAGGTCCAACTTTGATAGCAAACACCCACCTGCAACCAACAACAGATTTCCCAGATGGTAACGAGACCAATTCCCAAGTTCCACTATTATGAAGAGCACTTAGTTCATCTAACATGGCCTAACGCCAAACAGGATAGGCTAAAGCTTCACGGACAGTTTTTGGAATGGTTACAGAAGAAAGAGAGGAAAGACATGTATAAAAAGGTAATGACAGTCGATGATAACTCAAACCAATATAATGGGGAGAGGGATTACGTGTAGAATGGATACCTTTTCGGAAGGCAATGGGAAGGTCAGACTCAAGTGTCACATCCGGAGGAGACAGAGTAGTTGGCACTTGAGTAGAGTCACATGGTGGTGGTTGTGATTGATTTCGACAACTATAAACCTGAAGAGACAGTGAAGAAGAAGCTGACTGCGGAGTAGAAACTAATGATGAAGAAGACACAGTTAGAGGGTCACAAACAATAGGAAATTAAATGTACTAGGAGTGTTGACAAGATTGGATGGAGACAGAGGTGAAGATTGACTTTTAAAATAAAAATAGAACTCATCAAAGGTGACATCTGCAGACACAAAATAACGATTAAGAGAAGGAGAAAAATATTTGTATCCTTTTTGTGATCTTGTAAACCCTAAGAAAACACATTTATGTGATCTAGGAGAAAGCTTGTCAAGACCAAAACTGAAATTATGAACAAAACATGTAGACCCGAAAACTTTTAAAGGTAAGGGATGAAGTGGTTCATGAGGGAATAAAATGGAATGAGGTATTTTATTATCTAAAGCCTAAGATGGCATGCGATTAACAAGATAACATGCAGTAAGAAGAGCATCACCCCAAAAATGCTGAGGAACCTCTCCATGAATTAAAAGAGTGCGAGTTGTTTCAATAAGATGTCTATTTTACACCATTTTGTTGAGGTGTATAAGCACAAGAAGTTTGATGCAAAATACCATGAGAAGCCATGAATTGTTTAAAAGAATGAGAAAGATATTCACAATCATTATCACTGCGCAAAACTCTAATAGAAACACCGAACTGAGTTTGAATTTCATTGAAAAAAGTTTGAAAGATATGAAATAATTCAGAACGATTTTTCATCAAAAATAACCAAGTGCATCTGGAATAATTATCAATGAAAGTAACAAAGTATTGAAAACCTAAAGTAGACTTAACACGGCTAGGTCCCCAAATGTCAGAGTGAACCACGGCAAAAGGGGACGAAGCACCACGTGTGACACTATGAGAAAAGGAAGTACAACTATTCTTGCCTAATTGACACGACTCACATGCCAAACTAGATAATTTAGATAAGGCAGGGACAAGTTGTTGTAACTTGGCAAGACTTGGATGACCTAACTGAGCATAGAGAAGAGAGGGAGACTCTATAACTGCACCAACATGTGTAAAGGGATGAAGATGATAAAGACCATGAGACTCACATCTTGTGCCAATCACTTGTTTTAAACTTCGGTCCTGTAAACACATAGAATTGTTGGTAAAAGAAACAACACAATCAAGAGAACAAGTTAGACGACTAATGGATAATAGGTTAAAAGGAGACCCAGGGACATAAAGAACATTATCAATGGTTAAAAAAGGGAAAAGTTTAACAGTTCCAACACCATAAGATGATACTCTAGAGCCATCAGCCAGTGTAACAAAAGGTAAAGGATCAGGAGAGGATAAAGAGGAGAACAAAGATTTGCTACCAGTAATATGATCAGTGGCTCCTGAATCAAAAACCCAAGGACCAGAAGAAGATTGGGCCAGACCAGCAAAAGATGTACCTGTGTGTGCGACAGACACAGTGGAACTAGAAGACTGTTGATCCTTATACCATTTGAGAAATTTGTTGAACATAGCAGGTGTGTCTGATGAAATAGAAGAAGGAGGATCCTTAGCAGATAAAGGTGGGGAAAGATCAGTCTGAGCAACTGCAGTAGATCGAGGAGGACGATCATGTAATACATAACACTTGTCAATCTTGTGACCTAGTTTGCCAAAATGTTCACACTCATGTAATGCATAACACTGGTCAATCTTGTGACCTAGCTTGCCACAATGTTCACACTTAGGACGCCCTTTTCCTTGTTTGCGAGGGCAAGTTCGTTCATCACGGTGAGATACCAATGCAGAAGCAGGTGTGTTAGGGTTGGGTTTTGCTGGTATATGAAAAGAGTGGAGCAGGTCGATGTCAAGGTGGGGACAACCAGAAAACCCAAAATCTGATCACGAATATGTGAATATTGATCAGCAAGTCCGTGTAATGCCCCTAGCATGAAGAACTTTGATCGTTGTCCTATCTCGGTGGCAGGGTCGGGGGAAGTGTAAGAATTAATGGTTGAGTTCAAGAGGGGGGGTGAATTGAACTTTAGAAAACTTTTTCTAAAAACACATTTTCTTTGGGAAGAATGATTTGTCTTTATTCAATTCTTCTATAGGTAGATTTGATTTTAATTACAGCAAGAATATGAACAAGAAATAAAAGAGATGAAAGCAGAAAATCAACACAAAAGTTTATATTGGTTCACTCTTTACCAGAGCTACATCCAGTTCTTGACAAATCTGCCAAGTTCCACTAATTCCAAGTGAAAATTACAACCGAGTAGATATTCACCAATCTACCCCAAGAACTATCTCACAAACCCACAAGATAGACTCTTGAAAACCTCCCGAGTAACCAAATCCGATTCATCGTAACCGATGTAGATCCAACACCCAATCTACACAATCACACTTTATACAAGAATATGAAAAGAAAAAACCTGGATCTGCAGACTTTAACGAGTATAGATGTCCGAAGCAATTCTAACTTCGGAACTTTCTCTCTTTGATGAACAACAATCTTGATCAAAGCACCTTATGATATGAAAAGTTTTTGAATGCACGAGAGAAAGTCACGGATATGATAGCTCTAAGATTGCTTTCAAATGTTTTCTCAAATTGTATATCTCAAAAGATAGATCAAACCTATATTTATAGAATAAAAGAAGGAACTAGAATGTTTAAAGCTGATAAAAATTGATTCGAGTAGCAAATGATCGATCAGAATAATAGTATGACAGGTTAGAATCAGTTATGATCGATTAGAATAGCATTATGACCGATTAGAACTAGTTATGATCGATCAGAATCACATTATGATCGATCAGAATACTTTTCAATCGATTAAAACGATATTTCAATCGATTGATTTTATTTAAAACTTCATTCAATCGATTAATTCGTGTTTTCAATGGATTGAAGTAGCTTAGAAAAAAATGATAGCTCTCTGTTTCAACAGATTAAAAAACATTTCAACAGATTGAAATCCTATGAACTCTTAGACTGAAAAAATGGTCTCTCTGTTTCAATAGATTAAAAAACATTTCAACATATTGAAAATGCGAAACCTTTAATATTTGAAAAAATCATTAAGAACATTTTTAACCTGTTGATTCTGCGATTCAACCAATTGATATTTCGACTACAAATCCACACTTCTTATGTTAAGTGATTTTAACAGATTGAAAACTCTTTTTCAACAGATTGAAAAACTTAGTTTGTTCTTTTAATGCTTAAAGGTTAGTTTTTCATGCAGAAAAATGAGTTTATTGAGATGCATCATTTCAAGGTGCTTATCACAAGATCTATTGGCCTATCAAGAGATTAAGTTTTAAACTTCTAACCTATTCATCTACACACCCACAAACTAAACTATATCAACTCAATATGTGTTCATCAAATCCAACAAGTGCTTCAATCTCCCCCTATTTGATGGAGACAAATAACCACTGCACCTGCACAAGTAATAACGAACGAGAGACATATATGATTTTGTGGTGTGTGTGTGTAGTGACGGTTATTAAGCAAACACTTCTCCCCTATTTGACTTCATCAAATAAAGTGTTTAGTTACTGATCCAACGAGTACCACGTAGGTACCCAAAAAAACAAGGAAAAGAAACAAGAGAACAAACAACATAAAAAAACAAGACTTCATTCATCACCATTCCAGGGACCACTGATTGAATTGAAGATCACCAATTCTGTTGAAGATATCTTCCAGTTGATTGTCAATGTGTTGAAATCGGCAATGAAATCTTCATCCAGACTATCTTCGGCAAGCTCTCGAGCAAATGTCATCTCCATGTGCCTCCTTTGTTTGGTTTGCAGTTCATTCATCCGATGCGGCATAGTCCTTTCGAACTGTGAGAGAGGCGTGCCACGGTCGGGTTGTGGAGTATAAGGAATTACTTCCGGTGGAGACTGTTCTTCCATGACATCTTCCATCGAGTCCGTTGATCTTGCTCCAGCGGCACTCGGGACACCGGTATCATCATCTTCCTCTTGTTCTTCTTCTTCAATTTCTTCTTCTCTTCCAGACTTCTTCTTTTGAGATCCACTCATCGTCAATTTTGATGAATCCCATTTTATGAAGGACAGAGTTGTTAACTTCATTTGTGGGGCGAACAGTTTCAGCTAATTCTCCTTCCAAATCAACACCGAAATGAGTTAAAAATTTAGAAATCAATATTGCATAAGGATACCTAAAATCACTTAGCCTTTTGCTTTGATCATATGATCCTTGATGACAAAAACCCAGTTCACTCTTATTACGTGGTGAATACAATACATCGAGTACCAAATCTCCTTCATTTAGTACTGCATGATTGCTCCCCCTGGGAGTAAGCTGCCAGGCCACTATGAATGCAAGGATCCTTTCTTCAAGCTTCAACTTTCCAGTGTTGAAGGAACTCACGGAGTCCCTCTTATTTCGCAAACAAGAGCGAAAATACTGAACTTTGTTAAATTCTTCCACATCAGTGGTATACCCTTTGGTAACTTTTACTCCTTCATCTTTGAGACCAGCAACGTCTTTCCAGACGAGTGGGAGTAATCTCTATTTCCACTCCTTTGACTTGAGTTTTTAGAGTAGACCCTTCAAATGACGAGGTTAGTGAAGAAGACTTTAATAAGGTCAGGATAAATCCTACCATTGAGTTCAAGGAACTTCTGAAGTTTCTGATGTTGTAGCAGTTTCCGAACACCTTTGAACCCTTCAGTGTTCAACCATGAAAATTTTAGAACCTTGGGTATATTGATTTGTTTCCTGCTCATTTCATGAATGAACAAATCCATCTTCTCTTGGTTCCCATTGAACCAGGATTCAATGTGCCCTCCTACATATGTTCCTTGCACAGCAGCAGAGGATTCTCCTTTGTTGAACTTCTTCCTTCCTGATTTGGTGCGCTTAAACATGCTTATTTGTGAGATGAAACAGAAAAACAGAGAAAAGAGATTGTTTTCAAGAAGAAGTATAAGCTTTTCAAACAACTATTGTATGCTAAGATGAAATGAGAACACTCGGTCCCTTCATCTTCTTAGAATAGACAATTTTGTCTTTAATGATTTACTGCTGTTCTTCTTCAGCGCAGGGATGGTAAAGGTGGAGAGAGAGAATTGTTACTGTGCAACTTAATTACCCTCACATCTGATATCCAATCACGAGTCATTCGAGCTTTTATTTGATAACTTTGATATTTAAGAGAGTAGTTGAAGCTGATCCAGTTGTAAATGCACTCAGCACAATCTGCAGTAATTGATTAGAGGCAATGCATACACTACTAACCCTAGGAAAAATTAACCAATTGATTTTCCATGAAATTAATTGATTTTTCAATTTCTGATATAGACGCAGATTATCAGGAGTAAAATAAATCGATTGAATCGAAGATTTAATCGATTGTTTTTGTGAAATAAAAATATGCAGAGTATCAAAAGTGAAATAAATTGATTGAATCGAAGATTTAATCGATTGAACTGGTAACATATTGAGAATTAGGAAATCAACAGATTATTTCTCAATTTCAATCGATTAATACACATAATTTCAAGATTTTCAGACAATTTTAATCGATTGAGCATGTTATCAACCTGTTAAAAAGCACATAATCACAATAAAGAATCAATTATTCAATACTAGATATATCCAGAATTCCTAATTCAGTTCTAAGCATATTAAGTCTATCTCTAGGAAGTGGTTTAGTGAATAAGTCAGCTAACTATTTCTCAGTTTCAATGAATAAAATTTCACAATCACCCCTAGATACATGTTCTCTAATAAAGTGATGTCTAATTTCAATATGCTTAGTTCTAGAGTGTTGAACAGGATTCTTAGTTAGATTTATTGCACTAGTATTATCACAAACCAGAGGTACCATGTTAAGAGCCACTCCATAATCTTTCAGTTGTTGTTTAAGATAGATACTCCGAGCACAACAACTCCCAGCTACAATGTATTCAGACTACTGCAGTTGAAAGAGCAACACATGCTTGCTTTTTGCTGTGCCACGATATGAGACTGCTTCCCAGTAAATGACATGTACCAGAGGTACTTTTCCTGTCCAATCTACATCCTGCAAAGTCAGAATCAGAAAATCCAACAAGTTTAAGAGATGCACCTTCAGGATACCATAGTCCGACATTAATGGTTCCTTTAAGGTACTTGAGAATCCTTTTAGCAGCGGTAAGATGAGATTCCTTTGGATTTTCCTGAAATCTAGCACAAAGGCACACACTGAACATAATGTCAAGCCTACTAGCGATCGGATATAGCGAGAGAACCAATCAAACCTCTATATTTAGTTTGATCAACGATTTCCCTTTTTCATCTAAATCTAGACAGCAGTTAGTAAACATGGGTGTAGAGGATTCTTTGCAATTGTGCATATCAAATTTCTTCAACAACTCATTACAGTATTTAGATTGACTTAGAAAAATGCCATTTCTTAATTGCTTAACCTGGAGACCAAGGAAGAAATTTAATTCTCCCATCATAGACATCTCAAATTCACTTTGCATTTCCTTAACAAACTTATTACACAAGGCATTATTAGTAGAACCGAAAATGATATCATCAACATACACCTGCACTAGAATAATGTCGGTTCCAGATTTCTTAATGAATAAGGTTTTATCAACTTCACCTCGTTTGTATCCTTGATCAATTAAGAATTTACTTAGCCTCACATACCATTGTCTAGGAGCTTGCTTTAAACCATAAAGAGTCTTTTTTAATTTGTAGACATGGTCAGGATGCTTGTGATTTTCAAAACCAGGAGGTTGAGAAACATAAACTTCTTCATTGATGAGTCCATTTAGAAAGGCACTCTTGACATCCATCTGTAGTAATCTGAAACCACTAATACAAGCATAAGCTAATAATAGTCTAACAGCTTCAAGTCTAGCTACAGGTGCAAAGGTTTCATCAAAATTAATTCCTTCCTATTGGTTATATCCTTTGGCTACCAATCTAGCTTTATTTCTAGTGATAATGCCGTGTTCATCTAGTTTATTTTTGAATACCCACTTAGTACCAATTACATTGATATCTTTGGTTTTAGGAACTAATTCCCACACGTTATTCCTTTCAAACTGATTAAGCTCATCATGCATAGCACTGACCCAATATTCATCATTTAATGCATCCTTAACAGTTTTAGGTTCAATTTGTGAAATGAATGTCATATGATTGCAGAATTGATTAAGAGAATGTCTAGTGGATACTCCCTTATTGATTTTCCCAATAACATTATCTAGAGAAAGATCTCTTGGGACAATCCATTCTTTAAGAAGCTCATCCAGGATATCTTCTTCCTGTTCTTCAGTAATTCTTGGTGGATCAGCTTTTGCAGGATCAATTGATTGATCACCTTCTTCGACAGTATGCTGATCTGAGCCACTGGGATGTTTTAACTGATAAGAATTATCAGTTAAATCGTCATCATCTGCAGTACCTGTTGTTTTATTTTGCAACACTCGAGGAGACTCATTAAAAACAACATGTACTGATTTTTCAACAGATTTCAATCTTAAATTGAAGACTTGTCGCCGCCGTCAAAAAGAGGCGGTCGGAGCGACGCGATGGTTTCAACTTTCCAATTTTCGCATTTTTATGGGTGTGGTTACAATGCCTTTAGGTTGTCCGATAACCGGGCTGAACCTAGGGGCGAGGTTTTCGAAAAAGTGTTCTTGGAATGTCTGATAACCGGGCTAACCCAAGAACTAACTTTGAAGGGTTCTTATGGAGTCGCCACCGATGTTTTTACCGGAAACATCGAAAAAGGAAAAAAGAAGGCAATGGTTTTCAAAAAACCAACTTTGGCCATTATAACCAAAGTCGAGTAAGGGAGTTAGTTACGTGTGGGGAAGGTATTAGCACCCCCACAACGCCCCTTTCGGGTTCCTATGATGGACTATTCTTAAAATAAAGACGATAAAATTATGCTTCTACCCTATTTATTTATTACAGAATTTAAATAGTTATCTACATGATCCTAATATCAAATGCATACAAGGAAAATATTAAAAGAAAGCGATAAAAGAGAAAAGATATGAAGGAGAACCTCTGAAGCGAGCTTTTATAAATGTTGAACTTGAGGACGCTTTTTGGCAGTCCCCGCACTCTATAGAGACACTCCTCTCTCGATAAAAAAATAAAGGTGTCACCCTACCGAGGGCCGGATGTCTCAAAAAAAGAGGACATCCTTAACCAATTTCTACCTTAACGGAAATCGGAAGGCTCACTCGAACTCTGGAAAAATACTCAGAGTCACTCTAAAGTGCCAAAAGGCTTCCTAGAGAGTGGTAGGAGAGAATGGTGTGTGTGAAAATGGGTGGAATGAGGCTCCTATTTATAGGAAAAAAGTGCTAGGTCGGGAAGGCCTTCTCGCCATTTGGGAAGGCCTTCTCACCATTCGGGAAGGCCTTCTCGCCATTCGGAAAGGCCTTCTTGCCAGAATTTTTTTATTTTTATTTTTTTGTACAGAAAAGCCTTCCTACTCTAATATGGGGCCTAATAGTCTCTCCTAGTGGCTTTTTAGGCTTTGTCCGTCTTCGAATAGGAGGTCTTTTGCTCTTATTTTGAGGCCGGGCAATATTAGGGGTCTACAGCTGCCCCCCCCTTTACCCGACTAGTCGACTGTTGGCCTGTTGTGCCAAGGAGATCGACTGGAGGGTAAAGGAGTTGACCCTCTTGCCCGGTTACCCTTCGGATGCTTTGTCTTGCGACGGTTGATCCTCTGGGAAAATTTGTGTTGTGCACCTCCAGGATACTCCTTCTGACGGTAGTCGATCCCTTCGGTTGACACATGGTAGAACCTTAGGATACTCCTTCTGACGATAGCTGATCCTTCGGTTGATGGGTATAAACCCCCCATCAGGCTGGTAGTTGCAGTCCGCTGTGTGTTGGACTGGATGGGTATGAACCCCCCATCAGGCTGGTAGTGGCAGTTCGTTGTGTGTTGGACTGGATGGGTATGAACCCCCCATCAGGCTGGTAGTGGCGGCGGCTTACTGCTCGGGTGGCTCATGCGCCTGGTGTTAAGAAGTGCTTTCTTATCTTTGTTTGTTTTTTATGGGAATGGTCATCCGGTCTGCGCCGGGGATTTTGTTGGTGTTCATCCAGCTTGTTGGTTGCTGGGGATTCTTTGACTTTGATTCTTTGGTAGTGGTCATCCGACTTTGTCGGGGATTTTTTTATGAGTGCCTCTTATGTAGGTAGGAATCCTCTGGGGATTTGTTGATCTTGGTGACGCCTCTTGAGTAGGCGGATATCCATTGAGTTTCTGGTAATGCCTCTGAGTAGGCAGATGCTTCATCGGAAGTGAAGACTTTTGGCTGCATTTGTTTTGCCTCTGACTAGGCTGATATGTGGATGATCTTTCTCTTTTTGGTGATCCACCGGGGAATTGATTGCCTTCCCGGGGATCTAATTTTGATTTCCCCCTGAGAGAATGGAGTTTTTACTCCTTGTTGGATGTTGTTGGTGTGAGATGGCTTTGCCGATACTCTTGTTTCATTGGGATTTCCGATTCCTTCTTTTTCGTTGATTTTCCCTTTTCTGCGGTGACCCACTTAGGGATTTTATTGATTGCCTAAAAGTTAGGATTGATTTCACCTTTTTTTTCGCAATTTATCTCTTTTTTATCGCGATTTTGAAATCTAGGTTTTTAATGGGTATAATGCGTAAGCCTTTTTACTTTTTAGTCTCTTTTTATTACGCTGGCTTTTTCCCTTCTTTTTGGGGGCTCCACTAGGGATGACGTTTTATTTCTTTAGTGATCCACTAGGGAATTAGTTGACTTCCTGGGGATCTGATTTTTCTTTTCTAGGAATGGAGTCTTGGCTCCTTGATTGATGTTGATGCGAGCTATACTTGTGAAGCTCTTATTCCACTGGGGGATGGGAATTTCTTATTCCTTTTTTGTAGAATTTTTTGGAGATCCACTTGAGGATTTTTATGCGGCCCTCTCTGTCATGGCTGTCGCCGCCGTCAAAAAGAGGCGGTCGGAGCGACGCGATGGTTTTATCGACCCTCTTGTTTTCGCGTTTTTTATTGGTGGTTACAACGTCCTTAGGTTGTCCGATAACCGGGCTAACCTAGAGACGAGGTTTTCGAAAAGTGTCCTTGAGTTGTCCGACAACCGGGCTAACCCAAGGACTTATTTATTTTGGGTTCTATGGAGTCGCCACCGATATTTTTACCATAAACATCGGAAAAGGGGTTTTAAAAAGGCGTTGGTTTTCGAAAACCAACTTTGGTCATTAGAACCAGAGTTGGGTAAGGGAGTTGGTTACGTGCAAAGGGAGTATTAGTCCCTTTGCGACGCCCCTTTCGGGTTCCCTATGATAGGCCGGCTTATTTTTATTGATAAACTAGAAAATTGCGCTTTTACCCTTTTATTATGCGGTATTTAAATTTATGACTACATGGCCCTAACGTCTATTGCATAATTTAAATGAAAGCGGTAAAGTAAAGAAAGAGGTTTATGAACCTTCGAAGCAAGCTTTCTTATATTCTTTAAAAAAAGGGTGCTTTGTGGCAGCCCTCTCACTCTACAACTCTCAGAAACTCCGGAAATGCCTCGGAGGGATTCTTAAGAAGATTTAGAACGCTCGATCTATGCCTAGAGACGCTCAGAAACTCCGGAAATGCCTCGGAGAGATTCTTAGAGAGAGAAAATCTAGAGAGAAGGGAGAGCTACTGTTTTTCTGTGTGGAAATGAGGGGGGGAGGACCCCTATTTATAGTTTTTCGCGCTGTCAGGGTCCAGACCGCCGTTCTCGTCTGACAGGGTCGAGACCGCCGTCTCGTCCAACGAGACCGCCGTCTCGTACAACGAGACCGCCGTCTCGTCCAACGAGACCGCCGTCTCGTTTTTGTAGGCAACGAGACCGCCGTCTGGAAAAACGAGACCGCCGTCTCGTCCTTCGCTCGCTCAAGCGAGAAATCCGTCGCTTGAGCGAGACTTGACCCGGGAGTTCCCTTTGTTTGAGGCATCCGTCGCTCAAGCGAGTACATCAGTCGCTTGAGCGAGACTCGACCCGGAAGTCCCTTTTGTTTGAGGCATCCGTCGCTCAAGCGAGTACATCAGTCGCTTGAGCGAGACTCGACCCGGAAGTCCCTTTTGTTTGCGGCACCTGTCGCTCAAGCGACGGACGTACTCGCTTGAGCGAGACTTGACCCGGGAGTCCCCTTCAACGCGAGAAACTTTATTTTGGGCCAAGAAAACCTCCTGTCTTGGTACGGGAGCCTAATAGTCTCTCCTAGTGGCTTGTTAGGCTTCGGCCGTCTTCGAATAGGGGATCTTCTGACTTTATTTGGAGCCCGGGCAAGATTTGGGGTCTACAGCTGCCCCCCCTTTACCCGTCCAGTCGACTGCTGGCCTTCTGTTGTCAGGATGATCGACTGGGGGGTAAAGGAGTTGACCCTCTTGCTCGGTTATCTTTCGGATGTCCCGTCTTGTGACGGATGATCCTCCGGGGAAATGTTGTGGTCGCGTACCTCCGAGATACTACTCTTGACGTAGCCGATCCCTTTGGTTGACACGTGGTAGAACCTCCGGATACTACTTCTGACGTAGCCGATCCTTTGGTTGATGGGTATAAACCCCCCATCAGGCTGGTAATTGCAGTCCGTTGTGCGGGACCGGATGGGTATGAACCCCCCATCAGGGTGGTAATTGTGACTTCACTGGGGATCCAGGTGCAATGGTGTGTGTAGATAGGTATAAACCCCCTATCAGTCGGTACGGATCCTCGGCGTAGGATCGGCGGTGGTGGCGGCTTCCTTGGGGAGTCGGGTGGCTCATGCGCCGACAAGGCGCTTCTCGTGTGTTGGTTGATAGGTATAAACCCCCTATCCGGCTGGCGCAATCCACCGCGTAGGACCGGTGGTGATGGCGGCTTCTCGCTCGGGTCGCTCATGCGTCGACTCTACGGGGAATGATTTTTGTGTTCGTGCACTTCCGGGATACTACTTCGACGTAGCCGATCCTTTCGATGGACACGTGGTAGAACCTCCGGATACTACTCCCGACGTAGCCGATCCTTCGGTTGATGAGTATAAACCCCTCATCGAGTCGGTAATTGCGGTCAGTTGTGCGGGACTCGGACGGTACGAGCCCCCCATCGGGGTGGTACGGTCCGTTGTATAGGACTCGGATGGGTATGAACCCCCATCGGGGTGGTACGGTCCGTTGTATGGGACTGGATGGGTATGAGCCCCCCATCGGGGTGGTACGGTCCGTTGTGCGGGACCGGATGGGTATGAACCCCCATCGGGGTGGCACGGTCCGTTGTATGGGACCTGGATGGGTATGAGCCCCCATCGGGGTGGTAATGCGACTTATCGATCGGCTCGGGCGCAGATCAAGCGCAGCTCTACGGAGAGTGCTTGCTTGTGTTGATTGACTCGCTTTTCGGCTTTCTTGAATAGTCATCCGGGTCACGCCGGGATTTTGTTGGTGTTCGTCCAGCTTGTTGATTGTCGGGGATTCTTTGTTTTTGATCTTTTGTGGTGGTCATCCGACTTTGCTGGTTGTCGGGGATTTTTGATAAGTGCCTCTTAGGTAGGCAGGGGATTTGTTGATCTTGGTGACGCCTCTTGAGTAGGCGGATATCCATTGAGTTTTTGGTAACGCCTCCGAGTAGGCGAGATGTTCCGTTTGGAGGTGCGAGACTTTTGGTTTTGACTTTCTCTTTGCCTTTGAATAGGCTAATGTTGCTTTTTTGCTTGCAAGGTTTTGCCTATGCGTTCCACTAGGGATATCCATGTTAGGCAAGTAGCTTTCGAGGATATGCGTTTGAAGTTTTGCCTTTGCAGTAGGCTCTCCGGGTAAGTTTTTCTTTTTGATTGATCCACCGGGAATTGGTTGCCTTCCGGGGATCTAATTTTGATCGTCTTTTGGGGAATGGAGTTGTGACTCCTTGTTGGATGTTGTTGTTTTGAGCTGGCTTTGCCTATGCTCTTATTCCGTCGGGGATGACCAAGCCTTTCCGTTGGCTTTTTCGGTGTACCTTTGTTTATTGGTGTAGAAGGTTAGAGCTATTTTCCTTGAAGCTCTTTATTCTGCTGCAATGGTTTTGATTTCGCCTTTTTTCCGCGATCTATCTCTTTTTTATCGCGATTTTTGAAATCTGGCTTTTGTGGGGATAATGCGTAAGCCTTTTTACTTTTTAGTCTCTTTTTATTACGCTGGCTTTTTCCTTTCTTTTTGGGGAAGGTCCACTAGGGATGACGTTTTATTTCTTTAGTGATCCACCAGGGAATTAGTTGACTTCCGGGGATCTGATTTTTCTTTTCTAGGAATGGAGTCTTGGCTCCTTGATTGAGGTTGATGTGAGCTAGACTTGTGAAGCTCTTATTCCATTGGAGAGTGGGAATTTCGATTCTTTTTGTTGGATTTTTTGGAGATCCACTTGAGGATTTTTATTTGGCCTTCTCTGTTATGGCCTTTTTGGACATCTGCTGGGGATGCAAGAGTTTTCTTCTTTTTTCCTCTTTTTTTTTTGTTGAGCCCTTGTTGGTTTGGACTCTTTTGACTATTGATGATGATGGGCTCTTGAAACCTTTATTCTCCATTGGGGAGTGTGGAGGCAACTTTGGGTGAGTGTGCTCGATGACTCATGTGGTGATGCAGGTGAGTCGTGAGGTAATCTTTTTGTTTTGCCTCCGGAGTAGGCAAGGATCCTTTTGGGGATGACTAAGCCTTTCCGTCGGCTTTTCTTTTATGATGTCTTGATGATTGTGCCCTCTTTTATTGTGATGATTGGAGCTTTGGCTTCTGGAAGCTTCTTATGACGACTCGCTCTTCTTTCTTGAGGGAGAGCATCGTGTGAAGACTTATTACTTTCTTGTGCCTTCTTTTTTTGGGTAGAAGGATGGTAGTTGGAGCTCTTGATATTGGAAGCTCTTATTTTCATGAGTTGCTTGATTGACAACTTGCTCTATTTTCTTGAAGGCTTTATTTTGGAGACTCGGTCTCGGTGATCCTGTTTTCAATCACAAATATGGAGCTAATCTCCTTATATGAATGCTTTTCATTTTTTGTTTTTTATTGAAAGTGATTTTTTATTTTTTTTTATTTTTTTTATTTTTTTATTTTTATTTTTTTTTACCTTGACAAAGTCGTTTTGTGCGACTACTTGTGTGTGGATGCTTTAAATGCAATCTTTTCTTTTTGATTGATGCATCCGGAAAAGTGACTCGGCATTTTCTGCTGGACTTTTTATGATTATGATGAAAGACCCCTCTCTTTTATTTATTTTTTGGTTTAGCCCTATCTTTTGCCTAGAACGCCCCTTTTGGGGTTTTCGGTCTAGCGAGCTGCCTTAATTTTTGCCTAGGATATCTTAGCGGGCTTTTTCCTTTTTTGCGAATGCCCTAACTTTTGCCTAGACCGCCCTTTGCGGGTTTTCGATCTAGCGGGCTACCCTAACTTTTGCCTAAGAATATCCTAGCGAGGCATTATTCTTTTTATTTTATTTTTTCTTCTTTTTTGAGAGATAGGAGCCTACCATATGCATGCAATGTTCGCGATATGCATCCTATAATACTATTTCAATTAATTTTTCAAAAGGATTAACCAATGTGCTTGAGCTTCGATGAGCTTCGACGTTATATCTTGTCGTCGTCGGGGATAGAGTCTGTACCCATTTTGCCGCCTCGATTTCATGACCAGAAGAATGATTGGTTTTTCTCTTTTCCTTCTTTTTTCTTGTAGAGCACTCTTTGCCATGTAGTGTCCCTCTTTCTTCACTCTAGGGATTTCAATCCTCTTGTTGACTATACGCCTCCATATTCCCAAATTAATTATTAGAATTTTGGTGTGAGGGTCAAGAGAAAAGAAGTAAAAAGGTAAATTCAATGGCTTGTGTTTTAGCATGTTATTTTTGTTAGAAAAAGGTTTTTGTAAGAATGGTTGGCTAGGGTTAGGCTTAGGTGTTTAAGCTTTTGTCTAAGCATACGTTTTCCCCTTTTGCGCCTCGGTTTTGTTTCCATTGCTTTTAAATGGCTAGCCGATTTCCCTAGATCGCCCTTTGGGTTTTCGAACTAGGATACTGTGTGTTGGCCCTATCTTTTGTCTAGGTTCTCTCTCTTGTAAAAATTTGGAGGAATCCTAGTGGACCTTATTTTGTAATCCTAACTTTTGCCTAGGCTACCCTTTATTGTTGTTCGGGTATCCTACCGGGTCAACCCTATCTTTTGTGTAGCCCCCTTAGTGGGTTTCCTATCGGGTAATTTGCTCTTTTCTTTGGCCTTTGGCTTCTCTGGGCTTTTTTCTTTTTTTGTGGATTTATTTTTTTTGTTCACGGTATTGGCGAAGCGTGACTCTCTTTATGGCTTTAGGTGAAGTCTTATTTTTATGTGCTTCTAATCGGCTAACTCGATGATGATAGCAATGACGAAGGTTTGATTATTTGGAAGCGCTTCTTATTCTCTTCTTCTTCTTTTTTTTTTATGTTTACTTAGACGGGGTTATTCATGTGGTCCGGTCGAAGTAGCAAGAAAAGAAGCAAATAGAAAGAATCATTCTTATTATTAATGAGGGAATATGTGCCCTAAGATGCCGGGGGTCGGGCTCGCCCAGGGGATAGTCTCTAACAATCATGGGGTTTACATCCCTTGAACGAGAGAAAAGATTTCCTAATGACTAGAGTGGCTCTTGACGCTTGCACCCCTCCACTTCGGAAAATCCGCTTGAGTGTGTGGAGGGGGACTTCCCTTTTCTTTTTCGCACGGCCCTTAGTAGGGTCATATCCTAGTCCATGTTTGAAAGGATTGTCTTTGAATTACGGGGTTCCCTTATGCCTTGGGAATCGCCCCCAGTCCTTGGCCGGGATGGTAACCATGCTTCAACACCATGTGGGCTACCTTTGTATTTTTGGGAAGTCGCTTTTATGTTGGCAATTTCGAGCGCTTGAAAATATGTTTCAAGGGCCTTTTCAGCCGCATCCACATGAGGTCGGGTGGATGGTCCACCGATCAAGATGTCGTTTTCACGCTTGGACCGTGATCAATTTTTCTTCCACTATGAACTTGACTTTCCGGTGGAGCGTTGAAGCTACTACCTTAGCGTCATAAATCCAAAGCCTACTTAGTTTCCTCTTTGGACTCCTTATTTTCTTTTTCCTCTTCGGTCTTTTTATTTTTTCCTTTATTTGTAGGAGCGTTGTCTTGTAGCTCTTGGGGGTGTAGATTTTTTCACTTCTAATTTTGCCCCGAACGCCGACTATATTTGTGATATCCTTTTTTATTGGTGAATACTTTTCGTATCTCCACGGTGCAGCTTATTTGATTCGTGGCATAAATAGTCGTAGCTGGCGTTTGTGTCCCCTCTTCTTTATTCTTGAGGGCCAACGGCCGAGGTTTATTTCCCTCTTGCGAAGATTCGACCGTTGGGGTGAGCTTGATGACGAAAGGCTTACTCTCCATCTTACCTTGATTTGTGGAAAGCACATCGACTAATCCTTTCTTTTTATTATCTTTTTATTAAAGTGAGAATGAATGCAATTTATGGATGCACTTCATGAATGTAGTAGACGGTTGAGACAAACAATTGTATTTGTTTCATCCAGGACGGTGTACATTCCTCAATGCAATGTTTTGAAGTACATTTTTTTTGTTTTTTTACGAAAGCGGAGAAGCCTAAATGAACCCATAGGCGGGTTAGAATTTTCCTTTATTTTCATTTTGACTTCCGTGCATGGCATGCGAATGCCTTATCCTCTTCACATGGTATTGAGGAATGTCCACTTTCTCGAATGTCTATTATTAAATGTATGTTATGAGGATGAAGTTTGGTGGATGCATGTATGCAAGTGTTTGTTTTTTCCTAAACGTTATCATGTTTTATTTTCTAACATGATGTATGATAGTGTTTGGAGTTTTTTTTGTATGCGGATGAGGGCATGAAGAATACCAGCCGCTTTATAGAATGCAAAAAGATTTTTATTGAATGATATATGAGATGGATATTCCTTAAGACAATGGCTTAGGTATCCTCCTTAAAGCTTACGCTTTGTGGGGTATCCTACCCACTTCGGTGTAATGGTTCCTTCCCCATCATAGATTTTGACAAGTATAATGGTAATCGCCATCACATCTTAGTACACTTGTCCCTTCCTTGTCGCGAAGGTCAAAAATGTGCCCGGGGCCTCTTTCGCCATTGTCTTAGGGATATCTAGTGCTCCCTAAAATGAATGTTTTTATGCATGCACCAGTACAAAAGGGCAGTAGATGTTCAAAGTGGCATAACTTTTGACTGGGATGTCTGATTTGGACGCACAGCATATCAAAACGAAGAGAAAAAGGTGAAGAACCAAGCTGCAAATACCGAAGGAGATTTGGCCCAGTATTTTTCCCAAAAAACGCCTCTAAGACACATTTTTGAGAGGTTTATTAAAATGATGTGTATGCATACTTTCCTTATGCATTTATTTTCTCTCTTGGTTTTTCTACTTATAATGCAATATGAATGATACGACTTTGTCAACATTACTTTATTTATGTTTTGATTATTTTATTATTATTTTATTTATTTGGATTTTTTTATTTTGATTTTTTTTTATGGTTTTTTATTTTATAGCCTTTTATCTCTTACGTCGGAACTGCGTGGCTACTTAGCTTACAAAGAACACGAAACCAGGCTAGCTAAAAGGCGAGCTGTCCGAGATAAAATGTGGCTTTATGTGAAAGAATATTTATCGTCCCTTATCTCTTTTGTCGGAGCTGCGTGGCTACTTAGCTTACAAAGAACACGAAACCAGGCTAGCTAAAAGGCGGTACGTCAGAGATAAGGGTGTTTATTTGTAAAATATATTTTTTTGTGTGATTTTGTTCGTTGTTTGTTTATGCTATGCAACGGTCAAATGCAACAGAACATATGCACACACAATTCGATCATCCACGAACCGGCGAGAGTCTGTTTTTATCACGAGGTAGGGTTTTCCTGCGAGAAAAGTGCGTTGGTTTAGGGTAGGTTCTAGCTGTTCTCACCAGGCTAAGGCCCTCAAGGTGCCCCCATTATAGGGTCCCCACTCTCCGGCCGTCCGACCATGCTCAACACTAAGGCCAGAGTCGGTCTTGTTGCCAAAAGAGGAAGGTTATCACCTTGAGTGGTGGTTTCCGATCACACTTGGTGGGCACAAGGCCCTAACTGCGGCGAACCGTACCTGCCACCCACTCCCTATGGTTATCTCACTTGCCCCGGGTATAGGAGGAACTGTAGTGTGCAAGGGTTTGTGTGCAATTTGTATTTCAATCAATTGCGTAAGTATAAACAAACAACGGTTTATTGAAAGCCAATCAATAAAGCATGTTATAAATACAAGTTAAGGGCAAAAAGCGCTATTTTCTTGGTTTATTTATTGTTTAAGCCGACCTATCACTAAATGGGACTAACTCTCTAGGCTTCCCCGGTGGAGTCGCCATCCGTCGCCGCCGTCAAAAGAGGCGGTCGGAGCGACGCGATGGTTTTATCGACCCTCTTGTTTTCGCGTTTTTTATTGGTGGTTACAACGTCCTTAGGTTGTCCAGATAGCTAGGGCTAACCTAGAGACGAGGTTTTCGAAAAGTGTCCTTGAGTTGTCCGACAACAGGGCTAACCCAAGGACTTATTTATTTTGGGTTCTATGGAGTCGCCACCGATATTTTTACCATAAACATCGGAAAAGGGGTTTTAAAAAGGCGTTGGTTTTCGAAAACCAACTTTGGTCATTAGAACCGGAGTTGGGTAAGGGAGTTGGTTACGTGCAAAGGGAGTATTAGTCCCTTTGCGACGCCCTTTCGGGTTCCCTATGATAGGCCGGCTTATTTTTATTGATAAACTAGAAAATTGCGCTTTTACCCTTTTATTATACGGTATTTAAATTTATGACTACATGGCCCTAACGTCTATTGCATAATTTAAATGAAAGCGGTAAAGTAAAGAAAGAGGTTTATGAACCTTCGAAGCAAGCTTTCTTATATTCTTTAAAAAAAGGGTGCTTTGTGGCAGCCCTCTCACTCTACAACTCTCGAAACTCGGAAATGCCTCGGAGGGATTCTTAAGAAGATTTAGAACGCTCGATCTATGCCTAGAGACGCTCGAAACTCCGGAAATGCCTCGGAGAGATTCTTAGGAGAGAAAATCTAGAGAGAAGGGAGAGCTACTTGTTTTTACGTGTGGAAATGAGGGGGGAGGACCCCTATTTATAGTTTTTCGCGTCGTCGGGGTCCGGACCGCCGTTCTCGTCGACGAGGTCGAGGCCGCCGTCTCGTCCAACGAGACCGCCGTCTCGTACAACGAGACCGCCGTCTCGTCCAACGAGACCGCCGTCTCGTTTTTGTAGGCAACGAGACCGCCGTCTGGAAAAACGAGACCGCCGTCTCGTCCTTCGCTCGCTCAAGCGAGAAATCCGTCGCTTGAGCGAGACTTGACCCGGGAGTTCCCTTTGTTTGAGGCATCCGTCGCTCAACCGAGTACATCAGTCGCTTGAGCGAGACTCGACCCGGAAGTCCCTTTTGTTTGAGGCATCCGTCGCTCAAGCGAGTACATCAGTCGCTTGAGCGAGACTCGACCCGGAAGTCCCTTTTGTTTGCGGCACCTGTCGCTCAAGCGACGGACGTACTCGCTTGAGCGAGACTTGACCCGGGAGCCCCCTTCAACGCGAGAAACTTTATTTTGGGCCAAGAAAACCTCCTGTCTTGGTACGGGAGCCTAATAGTCTCTCCTAGTGGCTTGTTAGGCTTCGACCGTCTTCGAATAGGGGATCTTCTGACTTTATTTGGAGCCCGGGCAAGATTTGGGGTCTACAATGGCCTTTTTGGACATCCATTGGGGATGCAAAGGTTTTTTTTCTTTTCTCTTCTTTTCTCTTCTTTCTTTTTGTTGAGCCCTTGATGGTTTGGACTCTTTTGACTGTTGATGATGATGGGCTCTTGAAGCCTTTATTCTCCATTGGGGAGTGTGGAGGAGACTTTGGGTGAGTGTGCTTGATGACTCATGTGGTGGTAATGCTGAGCCGTGAGGAGTGTTTTTGTTTTGCCTTCGGAGTAGGAAGGGATCCTCTTGGGGATGACTAGGTCTTTCTGTCGGCTTTTCTTTTATGATGTCTTGATGATTGTGCCCTCTTTTATTGAGTGATGATTGGAGCTTTGGCTTTTGGAAGCTTCTTATGACAACTCGCTCTTCTTTCTTGAGGGAGAGCAATGTTTGGAGACTTATTACTTTCTTGTGCCTTCTTTTCTGGGTAGAAGGATGGTAGCTGAAGCTCTTAATTTTCAGAAGCTCTTATTATGCTGAGTCGCTTGATTGATGACTTGCACCGTTTTCTTGAGGGCATTATTTGGAGACTCAGTCTCAGTGATCCTATTTTCAATCACAAACATAGAGTTAGTCTCCTTATTTGCATGAATGCTTTTCGTTTTTTGTTATTTGTCTGAAATAATTTTTATTTCTTTCATTTTTGACATTGACAAAGTCGTTTTGTGCGACTACTTGTGTGTGGATGCCCTAAATGCAATCTATTTTTTTTTATTGATGCATCTGGAAAAGTGACTGTCATTCTCCTGCTGGAATTTTTATGATTATGATGAAGGGCGCCTCTCTTTTATTCATTTTTTGGTTTAGCCCTATCTTTTGCCTAGACCGCCCTTTTGGGGTTTTCGGTCTAGCGGACTGCCTTAATTTTTGCCTAGGATATCTTAGCAGGATTTTTCCTTTTTTATGAATGCCCTAACTTTTGCCTAGACTGCCCTTTGCGGGTTTTTGATCTAGCAGGCTACCCTAACTTTTGCCTAAGAATCTCCTAGCAGGCATTATTCTTTTTATTGTCATTTTTTCTTTCTCTTCTTTTTTGAGAGATAGGAGCCTATCATATGCATGCAATGTTTGCGATATGCATCCTATAATACTATTTCAATTAATTTTTCAAAAGGATTAACTAATGTGCTTTTACTTCTGATGAGCTTCTGACATTATGTGCTTTCATCGACGGGATGGATTGTACCGATTTTGTCGTCTTGACTTTACCGTGACCGAAGAATGATTGTGTTGATTTCAGAGTGACTTGCCATGTCAGTGCGCCCCTCCCTTTCCTTGGGGATGTCAATCCTCCTATCTTCCACATTTCCCTACTACTTACTAGAATATCGTAGTGGTAAGGGTCAAGAGAAGAGAAAGAAGAGGATTTTTAATTCAAAGGCTTGTGTTTTAGAATTGTTTTATTTTGACAAAAAATGGTTTTTGTAAGCACGGCTAGCCAAGGTTGGTTAGAGTGTTTAGGCTAGTTTAAACAACGTTTTGTTTATGGAGTGACGTCTTATTCTATGGTGCTTGCTATGACTGATTGACTTCCCTAGTCTGCCCTTTGGGTTTTCAGCTTAGGATGTTGTGTTTTGTTTTGTCCTAACTTTTGTCTAGGTTTCTTTTTTCTTGCTTTGGAAACCTAGCGGACTTTATTTTGTAACCCTAATTTTTGCCTAGGCTACCCTTTATGGTTGTTCAGGTTTCCTAGCGGGTTTACACTAACTTTTGCGTAGCCCCCTTTGTGGGTTTCCTACCGGGTATCTTGCCCTCTCCTTTTGGCCTTTAGCTTTTATGGGCTTCTTTTGATTTTTGTTTTCTTTTTGCACAACATTGGCGAAACACAGCTTTATTTATGACGAGATAAAACTTTATTTTGTGTTTCTAGTCAATCAGTGGTGATGAGTGGTTTGATTATTTTGACTATGGCGCATTTTGACGCATTTTTGAAACGTTTGTTTAAACATGGTTATTAATGAGGTTTAGATATGAATAGTAGGAAGAGAAGCAGATAATAAGAATGACATTCTTTGTAATTAATAGGGAAATATGTGCCCTACAATGCTCGGGGGTCGGGCTAGCCCCGAGGAGTAATCTCTAATAGTCATTGGATTTACAAACCCTAAGAATCAGAAGGAGAACACCTAATGACTAAAGTCGTTTTTGACGCTTGAACCCCTCTATATGGGAAAATCTGATTCAAGGTGCGGAGGGGAGACTTCCCTTTTCTCCGTGCAGCTTGATCCTTTGTAGGGTAAAGCTTCAAAGGATTGTCTTTAAAATCTAGTGGCTTCCTTATTCCTTGAGAGTTTCTAATGAGCCCTTGGTTTGGGCGATATCCATATCATGTGGGTCACCTTCATATTGTTGGGAAGTCTTTTCATATTGGCAAAAGATATTTCAAAGGTCCTTTTCAGTCGCATCCATTCAAGGTAGGGCAAACGACTTGCTGATCTGAATGTCGTCTCTAGCTCAAACTGTGACTAGCTTGTCGCCTACCCTGAGTTTGTCTCTTTGGCGGAGCGTTGAGAGAACTGCCTTAGCGTCGTGAATACAAAGTTTACTCAATTTCCTCTTTGGATTATGTTTTTCTTCGGTCTTTTTATTTTTTTTATTTGTAGGAGCGTCATCTTACAGCTCCTTGGGGGAATAGATTCTTCCATTTCTAATTTTGCCCCCAATGCCAGCTATGCTGGAGATATCCTTGTTAATGGGCGGTGTTTTTGCGCATCTCCACGGTACCACCTTATTCGATTCGAGGCGTGAACAAATGTAACAACATCTCTGCCCCTTCTTCCTTATTAACTCGGATACCCAACGGTTGAGGCTTATTATCCTCTTTAGGCGGATCAACCGTTGGAGAGAACTTGACAACAAAATGTTTGCTCTTCATCTTATTCCAAGAAAGCACATCAATTAATCCTTTCTTTTTATTATCTTAGTATTGTTAAAGTGAGAATGAATGCAATTTATGAATACAATAGACACTTGAAGAGATGATGAAAACAAACAATTTTATTTATTTCATCCAGACAGTGTACATTCCTCAATGCAATGTTTCGAAGTACATTTTTTTTTAAAAGTGGAGAAGTCTAAATGAACCCATAGGCAGGTTAGAATTTCTATTTATTTTCTTTTTGACTTCCCGTGCATGGCATGCGAATGCCCTAATCCTCTTTTCATGGTATTGAAGAATGTCCACTTCTTCGATTGTCTATTATTAGATGCATGTTATGAGGATGAAGTTTGGTGAATGCATGTATGCAAGTGTTTGTTTATTATCATGTTTTATTTTCTGACATGATGTATGATAGTGTTTGGGATTTTGTGTTTTTTTTGTATGCGGATGAGGGCATGAAGAATACTAGCCGCTTTCTAGAATGCAAAATTTTTTTATTGTTTAAAACAAATGATTTATGAGATGGATATTCCTTAGAATGAATGTATTTATGCATGCACTAATACAAAAGGGCGGTAGATGTTCAAAGTGGCATAACTTTTGACTGAGATGTCCGATTTGGACGCACAACATATCAAAACGAAAGGAAAAAGGTGAGGAATCAGGCTACAAATACCCAAAGGGGATTTGGCCCAGTAAATTTCCCAAAAAATGCTTCTAAGACCCATTTTTTAGGGATTTATTAAAATGATGCGTATGCATACTTTCCTTATGCATTTATTTTTTTCTCTTGATTTTTCCACTTACGACATGATGCAATATGAATGATACGACTTTGTCAAAATTATTTTTATAAATGTTTTGATTTTGTTATTATTATTTTATTTATTTTGGATTTATTTTTTTAGCCTTTTATCTCTTACGTCGGACTAGCGTGGCTACTTAGCTTACAAAGAACCTGAAACCAGGCTAGCTAAAAGGCGAGCTGTCCGAGATAAAATGGTTTTATTGGAGAAAGAATAATATTAGCGTCCCTTATCTCTTACAGTCGGACTGCGTGGCTACTTAGCTTACAAAGAACACTGAAACCAGGCTAGCTAAAAGGCGGATCGTCCGAGATAAGGGTGTTTATTGTAAAATTTTGTTTTTATCTGTTGTTTGGTTATGCTATGCAATCAAATGCAACAAACAAATGCACATACAATTCACTCATCCACGAACAGGCAAGAAGTCGTTTTAATCACGAGGTAGGGTTTTCCTGCAGAAAAGTGCATTGGCAAGGGTAGGTTCTAACTGTTCTCACCAAGGCTTAGGCCCCCAAGGTGCCCCCATTATAGGGTCCCCACTCTCCAGCCTTCCGACCATGCTTAGCACTAAGGTCATAGTCAGTCTTTGTGCCAAAAGAGGAAGGTTATCACCTTGAGTGGTGGTTTTCGATCACACTGGTGGGCACAAGGCCATCACTACAGCGAACCGTACATGCCACCCACTCCCTATGGATTTCTCACTTGCCCCCGGGTATAGAGGGAACTGTTGTGTGCAAGGGTTTGTGTACAATTTGTATTTCAAACAATTGCGTAAATATAAACATACAACAGTTACTAAAGCCAAGCATTAAAACATGTTATAATACAAGGTAGGGTAAAAGCGTAATTTTTTAAGTCTTTTATTTATCAAACTAGTCCATCACTAAATGGGATCAACTCTCTAGCTTCCCCAGTGGAGTCACCATCTGTCGCCGCCGTCAAAAAGAGGCGGTCGAAGCGACGCGATGGTTTCGACTTTCCAATTTTCGCGTTTTTATGGGTGTGGTTACAACGCCTTTAGGTTGTCCGATAACCGGGCTGAACCTAGGGGCGAGGTTTTCGAAAAAGTGTTCTTGGATTGTCCGATAATCGGGCTAACCCAAGAACTAACTTTGAAGGGTTCTTATGGAGTCGCCACCGATGTTTTTACCGGAAACATCGGAAAAGGAAAAAAGAAGGCAATGGTTTTCAAAAAACCAACTTTGGCCATTATAACCAGAGTCGAGTAAGGGAGTTAGTTACGTGTGGGGAAGGTATTAGCACCCCCACAACGTCCCTTTCGGGTTCCCTATGATGGACTATTTTTAAAATAAAGACGATAAAATTATGCTTATACCCTATTTATTTATTACAGAATTTAAATAGTTATCTACATGATCCTAATATCTAATGCATACAAGGAAAATAGTAAAAGAAAGCGATAAAAGAGAAAAGATATGAAGGAGAACCTCCGAAGCGAGCTTTTATAAATGTTGAACTTGAGGACGCTTTTTGGCAGTCCCCGCACTCTACAGAGACACTCCTCTCTCGATAAAAAAATAAAGGTGTCACCCTACCGAGGGCCGGATGTCTCAAAAAAAGAGGACATCCTTAACCGATTTCTACCTTAACGGAAATCGGAAGGCTCACTCGAACTCTGGAAAAATACTCAAAGTCACTCTAAAGTGCCAAAAGGCTTCCTAGAGAGTGGTAGGAGTGAATGGTGTGTGTGAAAATGGGTGGAATGAGGCTCCTATTTATAGGAAAAAAGTGCTAGGTCGGGAAGGCCTTCTCGCCATTTGGGAAGGCCTTCTCACCATTCGGGAAGGCCTTCTCGCCCCCACCATTTGGGAAGGCCTTCTCGCCATTTGGGAAGGCCTTCTTGCCAGAATATTTTTTTTTTTTTGTACAGAAAAGTCTTCCTACTCTAATATGGGGCCTAATAGTCTCTCCTAGTGGCTTTTTAGCCTTTGTCCATCTTCGAATAGGAGGTCTTTTGCTCTTATTTTGAGGTCGGGCAAGATTAGGGGTCTACAAGACTCTATATGCATGGCCATTAGTAGAATAGCCAAGAAAGATTCCTTTATCAGATTTTCATCAAACTTGCCAATATTTTCTTTCCCATTGTTTAAAACAAAACATGTACATCCAAAAACCCTGAAATAGTTTATGTTGGGTTTTCTTCCTTTGTAAAGTTCATATGGGGTTTTCTTAAGCATGGGTCTACTCAAAACTCTATTCAAAACATGACAAGCAGTGTTTACAGCATCTGCCCAAAAGTATTTAGGTAAAGAATTTTCACAAAGCATTGTTCTAGCAAGTTCCACAATGAATCTGTTCTTTCTTTCCACAACACCATTACGTTGATGAGTTCTTGGAGCGAGAAAAATTGTGTTTTATGCCATACTTTTCACGAGAATGATTCAAACTTTTCATTTACAAATTCTCCACCATTGTCACTTTGAATAGAAGTAATGAAATAACATTTCTCATTATGTAAGACCTTGGCAAGCTTTTTGAAAGATTTGTAAGAATCAGATTTGGCTTTTAAAAAGATAGTCCAAGTAAATCTGGAAAAATCATCAACAATTACCATGATATAGAGATTACCACCTAGGCTTTTATTTCTTGAAGGACCAACCAAATCCATGTGAAGCAGTTCCAAAGGTCTAGAAGTAGAAACAATGTTTTTGTTTGAAAAGGATTTCCTAGTTTGTTTACCTTTTAAACAAGCTTCATAGATTTTGTCTTTCGAAATTCGAAGCATAGGTAGCCCGAGAGACTAATTCTTTAGAAATTAGTTTATCCGAGATGATTAAGATGAATATGTGCAAGCCTTCTATGCCATAACCAAGATTCTTCTTCTTTAGTAAGAAGACAGACTTTGAGATGAGATAGAATGCTTGATATCTAACATGTAAATGTTATTTAACCTCTTACCTACCAACATTACCGTGTCAGATTTTGGCTCACAGATTAGGCATTTTTCTGGTTTGAAGATAACCTTGTGACCTAGATCACATAAGCGGCTTATGCTTGATTAAGTTGTGCTAGAGACCTTCAACAAGAAGAACATTGTGAATGGTCACGGATTCACCATCTCCTATATCTCCAGAACCTAGAATTCTTCCCTTGTTGTTGTCTCCATATGTCACGTGACCTCCATTCTTCAGTCTCAGTTTCTGGAATTTTGAAATATCACCTGTCATTTGCCTTGAGCATCCGCTGTCCAGGTACCAAAGGGACTCTTGTTGCTGTTCCTGAAAGATCAAGCATCAAGTATTTGGTACCCTTAAATATTTTGGGTCCTTAGGAGTCAAATTTTACGTTTAACATGTTTTGGAACCCATCTCATTCTACCTTGCGGCACAAAATATTTTCTAGCATGACAGAATTTTACGGTATGTCCTTTTTTCATGCAGTAATGACAAGATGAGAAAGGGGATGTTGTTGTTTTTCTGAAAGAAAAGAAGTTCAAATACTTTTTAGTTTTCACCCCAACCTTAGATTTGTACCCGATTCCAGTATGTTCAAAAACACAGTTTTGAGACCCAAGAAGTGTATCTAAATTTTCTTTACCTTGAGTAAACTTAGAAAAAGTTTTAATCAAGTAATCAACCTTATTCTGTAGAAGGATACACTTTTCACAATTATTGTTAGCGACGACATTATCGACGAGATGAATAGATTATTTCAAGATGTTCCATATCTGTTTTGCTTTCTAATAACTCTGTTTTCGAAATTTTAACCCTATTTTCTAACCGAGTTATTTAGTCCTTTTAACCGATTATTTGTATGAGATAAATTTTTGGCTTCATTATGCATTTCATTGAAAGCATTTAGTAATGTGTTGTAATTCATTTCATTTTCTGTGGGAGTTGAACTTACATGCGATGAAGAGGATTCACAGCCAACCATCAAACATAGGTTCACCTCTTCACCTTGAGATGCAGAACTAGAGGATGAATCATTGTCTTGCCAAGCTATGTAGGCCTTTTTCCCTTTGTACTTTGACTCTTTCTTGTTACGATTCTTGGTTTTTTCGGACATTCACTCCTTATGTGTCCCAGCTTACCACAAGAATAACAAGTAACGATATTTTGAATAGATTCAGTTCTTTTATCGGTGTACCTTTTAACTTGGCCGGTTCTGTTCTTCCTTCTAAGAAATTTCCCAAACTTCTTAACCAACGAGTCGATTCTCGGATTCATCTTCTTCGAGACTCACTATTTTCTTCAATCGTCTTGAGAACAATGTTTACGCTTTTCTTCTCTGCATTTTCTTGTTCTTTGAACCGATTGATTTCCAACTCAAGTTCCCTTAACTTACCAAATAGTGAAGCGAGTAGTCATTTCAATTAAGTCTCTTGATTACGATATAGTTGTCACCTTTGGTTGCCAAGTTCTGTCCAAACATTTCAAGATTTTGATGTTCAACTCTTCCTTGTCAAAAGTCTTTCCTAGCCCGATTAGATGATTGACTATATGCGTGAATCTTTTACGTACATTTGCAATTGTTTCTCCTTGCTGCATTTTAAACAATTCATAGTCTCTAATTAATTCATGTTTTCTTGCCCTTTTCACGTCGGATGTACCCTCATGAGTGACCTCTAGAATTTCCCACATTTCTTTGGCAGAGGCACATTGAGACACCCTGAAAAACTCATCAAGATTTAAAGCGAGAGGTAATAATATTTTTAGCGAGTATAATCATATTGGACTCTCCTATTTTTTGCATCAGTTAATTCAACCCAATTTTTCTCAACAATTTTACCGTCCACTGTATGAGTTGGTTTGAAAGGCTCATTAACAATTGTTTCCCAAATACCTCTATCAAGAGATTCAATAAAGATTTTCATTCTAACCTTCCAGAAAGAATAATTCACACCAGCAAAAAGAGGAGGCATGTTTATGGAGGCTCCTTTCGAAAAATTCATCTTTCCCTCAGCCATTCTTGGACCGAATTCTTGAGTAACTTACAAGAACTAGCTCTGGTACCAATTGTAAGAATTAATGGTTGAGTTCAAGAGGGGGGGTGAATTGAACTTTAGAAAAATTTTTCTAAAAACACACTTTCTTTGGGAAGAATGATTTGTCTTTATTCAATTCTTCTATAGGTAGATTTGATTTTAATTACAGCAAGAATATGAACAAGAAATAAAAGAGATGAAAGCAGAAAATCAACATAAAAGTTTATACTGGTTCACTCTTTACCAGAGCTACATCCAGTTCTTGACAAATCTGTCAAGTTCCACTAATTCCAAGTGAAAATTACAACCAGTAGATATTCACCAATCTACCCCAAGAACTATCTCACAAACCCACAAGATAGACTCTTGAAAACCTCCTAGTAACCAAATCCGATTCTCGTAACCGAGTGTAGATCCAACACCCAATCTACACAATCACACTTTATACAAGAATATGAAAAGAAAAAACACTGGATCTGCAGCTTTAACGAGTATAGATGTCCGAAGCAATTCTAACTCAGAACTTTCTCTCTTTGATGAACAACAATCTTGATCAAAGCACCTTATGATATGAAAAGTTTTTGAATGCACGAGAGAAAGTCACGGATATGATAGCTCTAAGATTGCTTTCAAATGTTTTCTCAAATTGTATATCTCAAAAGATAGATCAAACACTGTATTTATAGAATAAAAGAAGGAACCAGAATGTTTAAAGCTGATAAAAACTGATTCAGAGTAGCAAATGATCGATCAGAATAATAGTATGACGAGGTTAGAATCAGTTATGATCGATTAGAATAGCATTATGACCGATTAGAACTAGTTATGATCGATCAGAATCACATTATGATCGATCAGAATACTTTTCAATCGATTAAAATGATATTTCAATCGATTGATTTTATTTAAAACTTCATTCAATCGATTAATTCAGTGTTTTCAATGGATTGAAGTAGCTTAGAAAAAAATGATAGCTCTCTGTTTCAGCAGATTAAAAAACATTTCAACTGATTGAAATCCTATGAACTCTTAGACTGAAAAAATGGTCTCTCTGTTTCAACAGATTAAAAAACATTTCAACAGATTGAAAATGCGAAACCTTTAATATTTGAAAAAATCATTAAGAACATTTTTAACCTGTTGATTCTGCGATTCAACCAATTGATATTTCGACTACAAATCCACACTTCTTATGTTAAGTGATTTTAACAGATTGAAAACTCTTTTTCAACAGATTGAAAAACTTAGTTTGTTCTTTTAATGCTTAAAGGTTAGTTTTTCATGCAGAAAAATGAGTTCAATGAGATGCATCATTTCAAGGTGCTTATCACAAGATCTATTGGCCTATCAAGAGATTAAGTTTTAAACTTCTAACCTATTCATCTACACACCCACAAACTAAACTATATCAACTCAATATGTCTTCATCAAATCCAACAGGTACTTCAGGAAGGAGGCAATAACTCATTGAACTCATGAAAAAGAGCATGAATTTTTCCCATATAATCAGTCATAGAATCTTGATGTTTAGAGGCAATAACATCTACAAATTTAGAACAGACATCATAGAGACGTTGAGTATCATTGGTGTATAATAACTTGGCATGTTCCCATATTTTGGCACATGTTTTGTAGGAACGAAAAAATTTTTTTAACGAAGGATCAAGAGTACCCTTGAGAACCACACATAATTGAACATCAATGATGTCCCAATGGTCTTGCTCACCAGGAGTGAGAGTAGGTGCTTTCGGGGCAAGATGATCAAGATACTTCTAACTCTTAAGCCATAATCTGACGTCTGATGACCATGTAGCATAATTAGGGTCAGTTAACTTGTCAATGAATAAGTGCACATTAACATAGTTAGTGTAGATGGAAGGACCAGACGCAGTACTGGTAGAATTGGAAGTACTAAAAGGAGCGGAAGAAGTCATAAAGGGCGGAGGCGATAGTGACAATGGCGTGAATCAATACACCAGGTAAGTTCCCAGGAAAGAGAGGTGGGTCACTAATGGACACGCTTAAATACCAAGTCTTTCCTTGTCAAAACTTTCCTAGACATGCACTTTCACACTACCAAATAACCGATAGCGATAGCGGCGGTGGTGGTGGCTTCAATAGTGTTCAAAGGCGAAAAAAAAATTTCAAAATAACCTTAAGCTCTAGATACCATGTTGAATATAGAAGAAATAGAGTTTGGGATTAATCTACCTTGTGTATAAATCACACATAGGGTAGTCTATTTATAGTAGAGAGATACAACTAAAAGAGTAACTGAAAGTAATAGAATAAACAGAAGATATTGTTTGATATTGTGGTTAATAATATCTAACAATATCAAATAATATCTAAACAATATCTAACAGACTCAGAGATCTGTATATGTCATATTATCTCCCATAAGTTGATATATACAATATAGGTACATAATTAGAACATATTCTCTCATGTAATAGAATTAATATCTATGACTCACCAAAACAAAACAAATACTTTTCACATCATAGACTATGTTTCATAAACTTCCTTCAACTTTTACTATTTGATATATTTCTTTATGTGAATTTAGTATAAATGAAATTAGGATATCTAAGGCATAATTTCAAACTCAATACATAATCTACAATATACTATTTTCTCCTTAGAAATAAACATGTTTACCTCCACAACACATCAAATGTACATACATACATATAATTAATATCAATCAAACTCTATTTTATTTATACATACAAAATTCATCTCATGCATATTGTACTATATGGGATAACGCCACATTATTATATGTATTAGGATAAGGAATTATCATTTGTAACATTTAAAATTATACATGTTTTTTAGGGATTTTTAGTGGAGCAAAATCCTTTCAAAATTCTTATTTCCTTTTAGAGTTTTTTTTTTTCTTGGATGAGATGTTTTCTCACTCAACCAGCTAATATTTTGCTTGAATGACTATTATTTCTCTTAAGTGAAAATTTTTCGTTTGAGAAAAAAAAAATGAAACTTGAGACCAGCTCCCCTAATTTGGAAATCTCAATGTTGATGTAATAAATTCTCGCTTAATCAAAAATTAGGTAAATAGCAACACGTGAGAAATTTATCAAATGAATTCTTATACCCTAATTTAATTTTAACATGTTTCTAATGTAATCTAAGTACAAACTTAGTATAATAGAGCTAATTTTCCTTATACAAGATTATACAAAACTAGTTTATCACCAATGGCAAAGGGAAGGGGACCTTCATGACCCCCTTGAAATATTAATTATTAAGTAATATTAATATTATTTTATTTTATTAATTTAAAAAATATATATATAAAATAAAATGGCTATATAGTCTCTTAAAATTCAATATATAAAATAAAATGGATATATAGTCTCTTAAAATTCAATGTTAATTTTGCCTCTATTTATTATAATAACATGTTTACTCTTTACTCGACCAGCATAATATTATACATAATTTGAGCATACCAACGTCACATAATCCAAATGTTATATATTACAATTCAATCATAGTGATCACGTCACTTTACATCTTCTAATTTAAAGTAAAGAAAGTTATTACTAGTTTTCCTTAGCTTATTTTAAATCTTTCAAAATGAGATTTTCACATTTTCAAATTTTACTAGATTTTAACTAATTCATAAAAGACCTTCATTAATAAATTAAAAAAACTCAAAAACCCTATAATAGTCAATATTTATTTTAGTCCAAAAATAACTACATGTAAGCAATTTTCCATACACACGCAAAGTTAAAAGCTCACAAGCAACCTAATTTAAAAAAACGTACAAAAAGAAACTTACTATATAAAAACATTTAATTAAATAAAAGTATTTCTCTCATTATCTTAAAAAAATATGAGAATTTTGTGGAGAATTTAACAAAGAAGTCAAAGATTTTAGAAATTAAAAAAAAAATAGCAATTTTATAAAAGTAAAATTTAAATAATTAGAATTTTTTATTTATAATATTTTTAACTTAAAAAAAAGTGAATATTCAAACTTCACATAATTTAATCACTTTTTTTTAATTAGTAAACTCTCCATCTTTACAAAAATATTTTTTATACTAAAATTATCAAACAAGTTTTTCTTCAATTTAAAAAAGTTAAAAATAAATAAAATAAACCTTATTATATATATATATATATATATATATAATATTCACATATGTACATATTTGATAGAAATATATTCACATCAATGCCACCGAAATTATGGGACCGCCACACGAAGATAAAAGCTTTGGAAAAAAAAAATGAAAGAGAAAAAAGTGAGGAAAGGTCACACATCTGGTGTTTGGATATATGAATAATCAAAAGTGGTCAAGCACTCTTTAGGTCTTTAAATAGTGGCATCCTGTTTGCTAACGTACTATTACTAAGCGTGCCACTCATTCTAAGACTTTAAACAAAAATTTATATCTGATCATTTTTTAATTTGGACTTTAGTTATTGTGAAATACTATATGGTACAAATGATTTTGCTAAAATAACCTAGGTGTATATTTTGCTAGTAATTCTTTTTCTTTTTTAACTTTTTCCTTCATTATTGATCCACACTTTGATAAATTTTTGGGAAATATTACAAGTTGGAATTTGTTTCATTGACGGGGAAGTGATAATATAATATAAAAATACTTTTTTACGTTATTTTTTAATCGGTTATTTTTTTTTAAATTAAAATTAAAAAAATTAATTATAAAATAATCTATTTAGTTTGTATTTATATTGAATTGGTTAACTTTATAATCTATGTAAATTCTCTTTCACTAAATATAAAACTTATTCTCTCAAAGATTCATTTTCCTTCATTTGATTTGAAGGAATTAATAACCTGAAACTAGTAGAATTCGCATTTAGTTTATTTTTTTATTATTATAAGTTTATTAAATAAATTGTAAAATATTTTCTTAAAAAAATATTAAAAAATTTACAATGAAAATAAATATATTTTAAAAAAAATTATATAATTATTTTAATATTCATAATTTCAATTTCTCTTATATTTATAAATAAATCACATATTTTTATAATTAAAAATTACAATATAAAAATTGTATCATGTTTTTAATAAATATAAATATATTATAAATTAAATTAAATTAAACTATAAAATAATCTTCAAGTTACATATTCATTTATCTTAGTTAATAATTAACTCTAGCTATGTAAAATTATATTTAATATAGCTTGGTTACTTATTCTTAATCCAAAATTTAAATAAAATTATTCAAAAAAAAATAGATCCTGGAAATCTAATAAATGTTTAAGTTTGATTAGTTTTTACTTTTTAAATAATTTTTTTTATTTTTTAATTAATTTAATTTTGGACACTTTTAAATGAAATCCCATAATATTTTTCTTTTTATTAAGCAATTCTCTTTATTTTTACAAACTCATATTTATTCTTCGAAATGAAACACTCACATTCACCGTAGAACTGATGTTAGAGTTTTCGGTTCATTTATTTTAATTCCTTAATTCTTAAAAGGAAAATTATATTCTAATTTACACTCATAAGTCTTACATTACTCAAGAATCAAGATCAAATGTATATTGTTAAATTCTCATCTTGTAATTCACTATAAGATGTTTTTTATAGACAAAATTGTGATGAATTAGAATTTTAAAATGGACAATATATCAAATATAATGATGAATCCTAATAATATTATCATAACTGACTTAAGAATAAAAGTCTTTTCTTTATAGATGAAAAATTCAAGGTGAAAAATTTTCTTTGACCACTCTCTTATGATTCAAACGAGGCATTAATCGACCTCATCAGTTTTCAATATGGATACAACAACAATAATTTCCAATAATCTTAAAACACATATCCATGAAATGCATCAACAAACTAATGCACATTCACCCAAGGATCCGCAAATCCATCAAGACAAACAAGGGATGAAATACCTAATCAAAACCTCTATTTGCAGCAAAAGAGTCCCCTCCATGCAATTTCAGCACCAAGAAGCATGCATTAAAGAAAAGAATTTAAAATCTCAAGTCTCATTATTATGGTTTGTGAATCCTTTTGTCGAAGATCTTTCTCATGAGGATTTCAGTTAAGTGAGTCTCGTTATGAGAATGGTAAGTAAGATCATTATTGAGGTACTCGTGACTAAGAAATATTTTTGTTTGAGAAGGTGTACCAATACGAAAGGGAATCATATTTGAGGGGGAAATTGTTGAGAATCCAAATATGATTTGAAATCTAACATTGAGTATAAAGTAATTTATAAGTGAGAAAGACTCATAATCATAATATCTTAAGGTTTTTTGTTACAAATAATATAGTATTCTTTTATATGATTGACCTATCCTATTTGTAAATATCTCTTGGTATTAGCACACCTTAAAAATATACGCAACAAAGAGCATATACTAAAGTATAAACATAAATGGAAACAAGTCTAACTAAATATACATAACCTGCAAGGCATGTATATGAACACCCCTAACTATTGAATCTTACAATGGACAATCAAACCTAGAGGAACATATATGGTCATTCCTTACCCAAATTGATGTAAACTCAGACAAATATTATTTTAGGCGTTAAATCTTTCCTACCACATTTAGAGGAGTTGCACTTTAATGATATTGTGATTTACCCAAAAAATATGTGTTCTTTTGAGGAATTAGTAATATACGTTCATAAGTCTTATATCGTTTAAGAATTGATACTAGGGATAATCTATAAATATCTTTATTCCTTAATCCACCAAAACTTTTTTTAAAAATAAAACTGTGAGAAATTAGAATTCCAAAACAAACAATACTATAATGCAGTAATAGATCATAACGATATTATTATAGTGGATTTGAGGTTCTAACACTCTTATTTTTAGATGAAACATTGACACCTACCATAAGGTGTCAAATGTTCTTACCGAGTTGATGAGATTCAAAAACTAATTGAGTTATATTGTATTATCCATCGACAAAGATTATTCGATACTTAAAATAATATTAATATATCAATAGAAAAGAAATATCAAATCTTTATATAATTAAAGATGTTTATAATATTTAAGTAAGATTGTGATCTAATTTATGCCTAATATAAAAAACTTACCAAGTATGTTTTATTTATGTTATTCGTTTTACCTCACTATATAATATTTTATACCATTAATTCTTAAATGGGTGCTAAAATTGATTTAAAATTTTTAAAATAATCAAATAGAAAAATAAAATTTTAAGAGTTGATTTTTAAGTTTTAATCAACCCATAATAATAATATTAATAATTATTATTTTATATTAATTATTTTAAATTTTTACCTAATTGGTAAATAGTTATTGATGGTCAGATTGTGACTTGTATATATTTTTAAAATTATACTAAAAGTGATTTTAAGCTGCTGTGGAAATAAAAGTCTAAAAGTAATAATAAAATAAATGCCCAAACAAATCCCTACCATTACTTACACGTACTAGAAAATTTCTGAACCAACCGTTCACACCTTAGGTACCCGTGCAATCGTATTGTAATTTACCGAGTCCCAGAACACACCCACACAATCACATAAATATATAATATGAGCACAAGCAGTTTCAGAGTCAGTACTTTCAATGTTTGGTTTCTTCCTCCCCGTTTCCATCCACACATTGAACTAAAAGCTCATAAAAAAGGTGGAAAAAATGGAAAGAGCAATTCATACCAACCTGAATCCAAACTCACCCAATAATGTATCTTTTTCCTCTCCTCATCATCCCACACCTGATCCACCAAAAAAATCTGAACCACACCATGCCATGAGGCCTAATGGACTTAGAGCTCTTGACCATGATCCAACCTCAGATCTTAGCACTTTTGGTGCACACAAGTACTTCAACCATGGGACCAACAATGACAACATCCAAAGAGTAACCATCAACGGCAACAGCAGAGTTTCTCCCCTGCTCAACTTGGACACAGAACACAAACACAGTCCAGAACAAGGTGATATCACAAAGTCCACAAGGTCATCATTCTCGAATTCAGCTTCATCATCAGTTGGTGGTAATGGTAACTACAACAACATGATCAACAACTACAAAGCTCATTCTTTCCATGTTGCAACTCCAACTCCACCACCTTCCTCATCCAAGTCCACTCTAAACAACAAAGCTGGTTTGTTATTCCACCATCCTCAAAAAAATACAATCTCAGTTATAAACCCTCCTCAAACTTCTTCCAATCTCACAAAGAAACTCAGAACTTCTTCCAATCTCACAAAGAAACTCAGAACTTCTTTGTCAAAATCCATTTGGCTTTTGAGAAGAAAATGCCCTTGCAGTGATAAAAAGTCAGTGCAAGTCAAAGGAAACACAAAAAACTACTCCCCGAAACCCAAAACCTCACCCTCACAAACTCAAACCCTCACACACAACCAAATCTACAAAGATTCCTTAAATCACAAGGCAGCAGCACCACCATCATCATCCAACAAGGAATTGAAATCTCAAAGTTTGTTCCACCATCATCATCCACCTGCCATGAACCAAGCCAGAAGGCCACCAAGTGAAGGAGGATTCGCTTTCCCTTTGGTCATGGCAACAAACTCCACCAAACCCACAAATCCTCACCAGGTTCTTCTGAACGTTGTTCATGAAGAAGAGGACACAACTCCACGAGAGTCCTTGCACGTGTTCCAACCTCCAAGCCCCTCCAAGTCACGTGCCATGGATGATGATGCGGCTAGTGATGCAAGTTCTGATCTTTTTGAAATTGAGAGCTTCTCCACTCAAACTACTACACTCCCATACCCCATTACTACACCCTCTATTGCACTGTGCCATGAAACCACCGATCATGAGTTCTTCTTTACCGCTGACGCCGGCTGCAGCTTGTGGCGGCGGCGGCGGCTCAGGGATACTGAGGTGCTGCCACCACTTTAAGGTCAAACGATGAAGTCAACTTATATTTTTATGTCTCAACATTCAGTAAGTGTTGAATGTTAATTTCTTCTTTTTGTGCTTGTTAAAATAAATTCCTTTTAATCTGTTTAAATAAAATGCCGAGTCAAATCTTGTGAATAAAATGAAAGCTTCTTAAAGTGTTTGATGTAGTTATTTATCTGAATGAGCCATAAATTACTTCTGGAATTAGGATGTTCATAAACCATCAATTCAAGAAAAAGGGAAAAAAAAAAGTTATCCAAGAATTGAAAATCAAATAACAAAAAACTAAGACGGATTGGAAAATTATAAAATACATAGCTGTTCTATCGAAATTTTAATTTTATGATAATTATTTTATGTTATTAAATTTAGTATGTCTTAATTCCATTTAATGTAAAATTAAATTGATGACACTATGATACTGAAATTTTCTAATGTATAATTTTAAGGATATTAAATAATTAAATAATATATGACTTGATAACCAAATGGAAAATTTATATTAAATTGTAATAAAGTATTAATAAAAAATTGCTACAATTTTAAAGTATAATTACCAAGTATATAAATTAATCTGTGAACAATGTCACCCAGTTTGCAATCATGCTAAGTAAAAAAAAATTTAAAAATTAAACATGAAGAAAAATAAACAAAATTTTTATCATTTATATTACTCATATATATTAATATACGTACGAATTCAATATCCACGAATATTTTGCTTTTATCCACATATGACTTTATTCACAGATTTAATCCGTGGGTAATTCAAATTATCTACGAATTCATCCTGTAAAAAAAATATATAATTAAAGAATTTCTTACAAGTGGGGAATTTTGTGTATTATATGTTCAATTATTGTCTATATATGTATTATTTATATTAAATCTTATCTCAAGGATTATTAATTATTTTAAAAATATACAGTCATTTTTGTTAAATATTTTTAAGGAGACTAACATTAAAAATTTCTTAAGACAATATATAAATATTTCTCTTTTATAAATGATTTAACTTTAACATTTTCACTTAAGAGTTGAACTGATCATGATTGAATTCTGAAAACATCTTTGAACATAAATTATGGATGGTGATGGATGTATGATATGCGTTAGGACATTGGCACGACTACTGTGAAAAAGCCACTGCCTGCGATGGAAGGAAGATTAGGGTCTAACACTCGCGTGTCTCTTGCTTTAGCAACATAGGAATTTGGTTATTTGGTGTGTTTCCCATATATGAATATAGCATGCATGTTCATTGGTTTTGTTTCTTGCCGACATGTCCATTACCAGCACTAGTACAAAAATCACTTTTAACATCGCCTTTCCATAAGAACCGATGTAAAAAGTCTTTTATAAAATTAAGAGAATTGTCACTGACAAGATTCGAACCCGATACCTGTAGAGTAAAAGACTAATACTCCAACCACTAAGCTACTAGAATTTTCTCGATAATAACTTATACATAAATTATATTTATATACAAATAAAAATGTATATCCTTGTAAATATATAAATATAAAATATATAAATACAAATATATTTATATGTTGGATGTGAGAGCGCGCTCGAGAGTGAAAGTGTGTGACAAGTGGGTTTTCAAAATTTGATGTTAAATTTGTGAGCGAGTCTCTTTATATGAATTTGTAATTTAATAATAGAATAAAATCTTTATAATTTATTTATAATAATATAGAATATAATCTTTATAATTAATTTATATAATGATATAAAATAAAGAAAAAAAATTATTTTATATCATTATATAAATAAATTATAAAGATTATATTTTGTCATTAAGTTATAATCCATATAAAGAGACTCGCTCACAAATTTGACATTAAATTTTGAAAATTCACTCGACACACACTTTCATCCTCGAGCGCCCTCACATCCAACATATAAATATATAAATATATTTGTATCTCGTATTTATATATTTTATATTTATATATTTACATAGATATACATTTTTATTTGTATATAAATATAATTTATGTATAAGTTATTATCGAAAAATCCTAGTAGCTTAGTGGTTGGAGTATCGACCTTCGACTCTAAGGTACTGGGTTCGAATCTTGCAATGACAATTCTCTTAATCTGATCTTAAAAAATATAAAAAATATAATAAATAATAAAAATATAATATAAAAGGGAGAAGAGACCTACCTATCAATAGATAGGGTAATTGGAGAGGGGTTATGAATAAATAAAAATATATAAATAAATAAAAATATTCGACTTTCTACATCGATTCCTTACAACCGATGTGGAAAGTCACACTTTCTACATCGATTGTATCTACATCTGGCTCTAGAACCGATGTTAAAAGCTTATTCTGTACTAGTGCGAGGGTCCAAAAATAATAAATCCTCCTTCTCCTCTTTCTTTCTTTCATCAGTTTCTAAGAGTTCAGTATATGATTGTCTATATAATCTTGTTTTTCGTTTTATGTGGTGTGTAATTAATACATTTTATGGACATGTTCATGGATTTGGCTCCCTAGTGATGGAAAACACTTTATAGATAATAAAGCAACGACACTTGATGAATATAACTAAATATATGCTTTTAATTTTATTAAATTTTACTTAATTTTCTTTTGTTAATATATATATATATATATATATATATATATATATTATTCACCACTTTATTATTACATTAATGAAAAAAATAATTATATAATTTTATAATGGACGATTATATAATTAGTTAATAAATTTTAATTAATAAAAAAATTAAATCATAAATCAATTAAATTTATTCTTTGTAAATAATTTTATTAAGACATTATATGTGTGGGAAGGAATATCATTTTTTGTATCACTTTGAACCATTATGTTATCATATATAAGTCAATATCGTGAGATTTGATCATATTCCTCACATAAAAAATTATTTTTCATTATAATCCCCAATTGATAAAGATTTTTTTTATCATACTCTCTCACGTCAAAGACAAGTGATTAAATATTAATAAGATAATGAATATTCATTCCTACAACTATTAGTAGATAATATTCTACTATAATTAAACTTAATCACTACAAGAAAAAACACATTTAGCCACCAAAATTAGCGACCGATTTAGCGACCGATTTAATTTTAGTCGTATTTAGAGACCGATTTAACGACCACTTTAATTCGGTCGCAATTAGCGACCAATTTAGCGACCAAAATATGATTTGATTTTCATTTTTTTATTTAGCGACTGAAATAGCGACCAATTTTTGTGCGTCGCAAATTTTCAGTCGCTAAATCGGTGGCTATTTCATACATAAATAAAAAAATCATTTAGCGACTGATTTAGTGACCGAATTACAAATTGAAATAGCGACCAAATTAAAATCGGTCGCTAATGAGAAAATAATCCATGATTATATCTGATTTTTGCAATATCGCTCAAGAGAAAATAACATCGCTCGAGCGACGCCACCTGCACAAAATTGGCATTCTCGGGTTGCATTTCGCTTGAGCGACACTATTCTCGCTCGAGCGACATCCGATTCAAACATGAGGCACCCAGGTTACATTATCCGGCTAACTTTGATCGACGTTTACGCAGGTCAACATTCGCTCAAGCGAAAGTAACATTGCTCGAGCGACGCCACCTGCACAAAATTTGAAAGTGATGAAGATCTTATTGAAATACATTGGCAAAGATCTCATTGATTTGATGAAGTCAAAGATGAAGTCAAAAGTCAACTTTGCAGCGGTCAACAAGTCACTTTGATAAAAGAGTAGAAAAATTAGTGTGTCTACAAAATGCTTAGGTAAAATCATTTTATCTTTTCTGCTACATGAGGTTTCTTCACTTAAAAGATTTTGCAAAATGCCTCTAAAATCGTTTTAAACAATTAAAAACAAAGTATTTTGACAAAAGCTTTCTCAAACATGTTTTTAACTGATATAGTTTTGAAAGAACCGATTAAAATCATTTAGAATGTTCAAAGAAGTGTTTTTACAGTATTTTAATCGATACAACTTGATTTTAATCAATTAAATCCATTTAGAACTCATTATGATCGATCAGAATACAAATATGACCGATCAGAATCAGATGTGATCGATCAGATTTTAATTATGAGCGATCAGAATTTTTTCAATCGATTAAAACATGTTTCAATCGATTAAAATCACTTAAAGGTTCAGGATGATCGATCAGAATGAAATTATGACCGATCAGAATAAGTTATGACCGATCAGAACTTTTTCAATCGATTAAAACACGTTTTAACCGATTAAAACAACTTGGAAAAATTATGTACAGAGTTTTAATCGATTAAAACCTATTTTTATCAGTTAAAATAACTTGAAAAGTTTTACAAGAAAGTTTTACAGTATTTAAATCGATTGAATCGCGAAACAATCGATTAAATAAACTTAGAAGATTTTCTGTAAAGTGTTTTAGCTGATATAAACGTTGTCGTATCAGTTAAATCAAATCTGTTAAAGATTCAAGAACGTATTAATGGATTAAAAGAAGTTTTAACGGATTAAAACTGCACTTTTAACAGATTAAAACAAACTTTTAACAGATTAATAAATGCAGCAGTTTTGAAAATCTTCTATAAAAACAGAGTTGCTTGAACTTTTTAAACATACATTGAACATCAGTTTTTACACATCCTTGAGCAATCAATCAAGCAACTTTAGCACTCTTTTCAAGAAAGATTCGCAGCTGTTTTTGAGAAGTTCTTTAAAAATCTTTCTTGAGGCATATTGCTTTTCTTTAAAGAAGAAACTCACTCGAGAATAGCATAAAGCTGGTTTGAGCTTTCTAGTTTCTTCTTTTTCAATTCTTTTTCATTCTTTTGTACTTGTGTGGTGCACTGGAATTTGGGTACTAGTTTCTCTGCAGCTGGAAGTTGGTTGTAGAGGTTATCAAGAACTGGAATTTGGTTCTTGGTGAAAGGTTAGGTGTTGGTGCCTAGAATTTGGGCACTGGTTTCTCTGCAGCTGGAATTTGGTTGTAGAGGTTATCAAGAACTGGAATTTGGTTCTTGGTGAGAGGTTGAGTGTAGGAACTGGAATTTGGTTCTTGTGATAGATTAGGTGTAAGATTGTTGAATCTGTAAAACATTTAATCTAGTGGAACCCAGCTGGAATTTGGCTGGAGACTAGACGTAGCCCTGGTATTGGGTGAACCAGTATAAAATACCGGTGATATCTTTCTTAACCTTTCTCTCCTTTAAATTCTGTTGCTGCATTATTTTGATTGATTGCTTTGAGATTCAAGAACAAATCTGTAAACTTAATTTTCGAATTAGATAATCTGTTATTTGCGAAAAACTTTCAAAGATCAATTCACCCCCCCTCTTGATCTAAAACTACTTTTCTAACAAAATTGGCATTCTTGGGTTGCATTTCGCTTGAGCGACACTATTCTCGCTCGAGCGAAATCCGATTCAAACATGAGGCACCCAGGTTACATTATCCGGCTAACTTTGATCGACGTTTACGCAGGTCAACATTCGCTCAAGCGAAAGTAACATCGCTCGAGCGGTTAAGGGTTAACCGCTATTAGAAGTGCCCTTTTAATAGCGGTTCCAGTGGAACCGCTATCATATACAACAAATTTTTTGATTCTGATCGATTAGATTTTCGAAATGATCGATCATATTTGATAATTTTTTCAAATAATTAATTATAATCGATTAGTTTTCTAAATTATTGATTAGAATTGATTAGTTTTTCAAATAATAGATTAGAATTGATTAATTTCTGAAATATATACTAAAAAATTATAATTAAAAATATAAATTATTTAAGAATATTAACTATTGTAAAGATAAAGTAGAACATGAGAGGAGATGATGATGATAATATAATGATAGAACTTACAAAAATGTAGAATTGAGAAGTTTGAAACAAATAAAATTAAGAAAATAGAGATTTAATTACACTTTTAATAAATTTAAGATAATACTAGTTTTGATTTTTATTTTTAAATATTTATTTTAATTATTTAAAACAGAGAAACTATAATTTTAGTTTCTAACTATCTGAATTTAAAGAATTAAATTTATTATTATTTAATCTTTTAATTTTAGTATTAAAAATTTAAATTATATTTTATTAAATTAAAATAATTACAATATATTTTTCTACTTTGAGAATGAACAATATAATTAAACTCAAAATTGACAATATTATAATACATTTTTGAACTCTTTTGGATTAATTTTTTTTCCTAATTTTTGATAAAGTTAATTTTAATATTTAAAAGTATTTAACATTTTGAATTCTGAAAGGTTTTCTCTAATAGCAAATTTAAAAACATAATATTCAAAAAAATAGTTAATGTAAGTTTTCATTATGATCGATTATAATTAGAAATGATCGATCATAATTGAGAAGATATAATAGCGGTTCCACGTTAACCGCTATCTAAAGTATATTTTAGATAGTGGTTAAGGGTTAACCGCTATTAGAGGTGCCCTTTTAATAGCGGTTACAGTGGAACCGCTATCATATACAACCAGATTTTAAGATTGTGAAGTCTCGGGTTGTATTTCGCTTGAGCGACACTATACTCGCTCGAGCGACATCCGATTCAAACATGAGGTCACCCATGTTACATTATCCGGCTAACTTTGATCGACGGTTAGCAGGTCAACATTCGCTCAAGCGAAAATAACATCGCTCGAGCGACGCCACCTGCACAAAATTGGCATTCTCGGGTTGTATTTCGCTTGAGCGACATGGTCTCGCTCGAGCGACGCCACCTGCACAAAATTGGCATTCTCGGGTTGTTTTTCGCTTGAGCGACACTGATCTCGCTCGAGCGACATCCACATTTTTTGATTATGATCGATTACATTTTCAAATGATCGATCATATGTGAAAATATATAATAGCAGTTAAGATTTAACCGCTATTAGAAGTGCTATATAATAGCGGTTAAGATTTAACTGCTATTAGAAGTGATATTATAATAGCGGTTAAGATTTAACCGCTATCATATACTACCACATTTTTCACTTTCATATCTCGCGCCACTTATCCCCAAATAACCCTAACTCTCGCGCCTCACTCACCCATTCCTCTTAACCTTGGCCAGTATCTCCTCCTCACTCCCGGCGAGCCCTAGCCCCCTCACTGCTCCCCCCAAGTCAGCCCTCACCCTAATCCAACCTCCACCAAAGCTCCTCGTCAACCGGACGCCACCACCGTGAGCCACCGCGCCACACCTCGTGTTCTTAACCTCCTCCGCAGCCTCGACACCCTCAACCAAGGTTTGGCTTGTTTGAATGTATATATTGTTATTCTCTTGCATTGTGAATAATATAGGAGAGATAATTTTGACAAAATTTCTTTATCATTTGTTGTAGGTGGATTTGTGAAGTAGATAGGTTCTTCGATCCCTCTTCTTGCGGATTTGGTGGTGCTTGACAGACCAATTTGGGAACTTTTTGAGGCTCGTACGCCCTCGAGGTTAACCATTTGTAATTTGTTTTAATTATCTCGTTGGATCTTAGTGAAAAGAAATTTCATAATTATTGGGTTTACTTATACAATTATTTAGTGGTCTCGTATCATACGTATCTGCATAAGTAGTGGATAAATACCTTGGAAAAAATGTATTAGAAAAACGTAAGTACTGCATCACATGAAGTGAATAATGCAGTTTCACTTATGCTGATTGTTGTAGTTAATTTGCAAGAATAGAAAAACATAAGTAGTGCATCACATAAAGTGAATAATGCAGTTTCACTTATGCTGATTGTTGTAGTTAATTTGCAAGAATAGAAAAACATAAGTAGTGCATCACATAAAGTGAATAATGCAGTTTCACTTATGCTGATTGTTGTAGTTAATTTGCAAGAATAGAAAAACATAAGTAGTGCATCACATAAAGTGAATAATGCAGTTTCACTTATGCTGATTGTTGTAGTTAATTTGCAAGAATAGAAAAACATAAGTAGTGCATCACATAAAGTGAATAATGCAGTTTCACTTATGCTGATTGTTGTAGTTAGTTTGCAAGAATGGAGATCCCCGTTGGTAGAATGTGGATGTATCAAAGATTGGATGGTAACAAACATCTAACAGATGAATTTAGAGAAGGAGTGTATAATTTCCTACAATATGTTATTGCTCAACCTATGTTTCAAGAACAAGGTGAAATTATAGTTACATTAAACAATGTCATTTCATTCTTATAAATTAAATGTTTGTTGTGTATTTTATTTATGCAGAAAGAGTATATATGGGATGTGGAACAAGAGCAAGCCATAAGATCTGTTTTTGATAAGAAAGGTTCTCGAAATTTAAAGAACTCAATGAACAAAGTTAGGAATGGTAAGGATACGAGAATCTGGATACCGCCAGCTATTCGAGCATCTTTGGACTTACATTGGAGTTCTCCAGATTTCCAAAACAAGAGTGTCATTGCCAAGGCTAATCGAGTTGTTGATAAGGGTGCCTCAGCTTACTGTGGGGGTTCCATATCTACTGCAACTCACTTTGAGAAGATGGTAAGTTTATTATATTTTTATATAAGTAATTTAATACAATATATTACACTTTAGGTAATGAATTTTGTCTCATTTTAATGTGTAGACTACGAAGTTTCAACGGGAACCAACCGTTTGGGAGGTTGTTGAGAGGACAAAGAAATTAAAGACTGGACAATGGGTCAATGAAAAAACTCGTTATCTTGCTTGTATGTTTAACATCTAAGTTATAGTTTATTATTCAATATATGTTTTCTTCATAATAATTATATTTCACTTCATTTTTAGGAACAATATATGCGGCGCAAAGAAGAAGTCCATCAACATAACTTGCGTGAAGGCTCATCTTCACAAGAGTCTCCTATTGTCTCTGTTGATGATAATCAAATATACATTTCAGTTGTTGGAGGTGAAAATAAAAAAGGAAATGTGTATGGACTTGGTACATTGAGCAAAAAGTTCACTACTACATCAGGTTCTCAATCTTCTATTACTCAAACTCCGAGTACTTCATCAAATTGAACAAATGCGTGAGACTATTGAAAAGTTAAATGCTTGAATTGGTGGCAAAGCATAATAAGGAGAAGACACTTGAAGAAGAGATGCAGGAGTTGAGAAACAACCAACGCCAACAAGATGAGCGAGATGAAACTTATTTTACAACATATTCAAATGAATAGTCATCCTACTACAAGTCAACATGACACTGACAATATACCAGAGGACTAATTTTCAATTTTATGATATTAAGACTTTGAATCTTGATTAGTTGTTAAGTTCTTAAGTTTCATTTGTGTTATGTTTGGATGAATTAAGCAGGTACAAATTTGGTAAAATTGGATATACAAAATTTGACTTTAGTTCTTAAGTTTTCATTTGTGTTATGTTTGGATGAATTAAGCAGGTACAAATTTTATGATTTGAATAATTTGACTTTAGTTCTTAAGTTTTCATTTGTGTTATGTTTGGATGAATTAAGCAGGTACAAATTTTATGATTTGAATAATTTGACTTTAGTTCTTAAGTTTTCATTTGTGTTATGTTTGGATGAATTAAGCAGGTACAAAATTTGTCAAATTGGATATACAAAATTTTAAACGAAAATTTTCAGATTTGGTTAGATTAGCGACCAAATTTTTGGTCGCTACAAATTTATTATAATATACAATTCAAATTTAGCGACCGATTTAGCGACCGATTTAAATTATTAGTTAAATAATTCAATTAATATATTAGTGACCGATTATATCTGTCGCTATTATTGTTAACTTTGTCTCCAATTTAGCGATCGATTTTATTTTTTATTTAAATAATTATATTAATATATTAGCGATCGAATATATCGGTCGCTATTTCTTAAAACTTTACCACTGGATTTAGCGTACCGATTTATTATATTAATTTCGGTCGCTATTTTGGTCTTCAATGAATAAGTGACCAAATTATTTAGCGACCACTTTAGCGACCACCTCATCGGTCGCTATTTAGCGACCAAATGTAAATCGGTCGCTAACAAATTAGCGACTTGCCCTTTTGCGACCAACCATTTCGGTCGCTAACAGAATAGCGACCGAATTTTGGCCATTAGCGACCGATTTTTTCGGTCGCTAATAGCGTTTTTTCTTGTAGTGAATTTTGATATCATCTTAAAATAAAGATATATAATTCAATTCTACAAAAATTATTTAGTAAAATAAATTTTGTATTTACATATAAACTATACTATTATCATATTTAAACAAGATTTTGATAAATTAGAAGATTTTGATAAATTAGAAGAGACATATGAATTTGTTAACAAGAATTAATTAAAAATAAAAATAAATATTTTATTTTAATAAATCTTATGCATGAATTATTTAAAAATTGATCAAAATAATTCATATATAAATAATTTTTTTATAATTTTAAGTCATTGTTTTTATTTTTAAGCAATTCATTTTTAAGATTAAAAAAACAACTCTGTTTAAAAATGTTGTTATCTCTTGATAAATCAATATCCTTTATCTCTTTACGCTGTAAGTATTTAAATATGTTAGAAACATGTACCAACACTTTAAATAAGCAGAGTATTATATTAGATAGAATATATTTTATATATGTTAAAATTTATTATATTAGTTAAAATTGATTTTTTATATCGATTAAATAACTGATATAGGTATAACATAAAAAGTGTTAGTTTTCTGTGAATTATATATTAATCAACTTAATAAATCACATTTTCCAAAGTGATATAGAAAATAATATGAAAAAAATAAATTAAAAATGAAAACTCTACAACAAAGATAATTTATTCCATTATCTTCCACAATTATAATATAATAGATCCAGTTATTTATTATAATTATTATACAATATGTACCTAGTCGTTTGTAAAGTTTATAATAAAAAAAGTAATGCAAAAACCAAATAGCTTTTTTTTTTTTTCAACAAAATATGCTTATTTCACCAAGATAAAATTCATGACCAAAGAATAATGAAAGTGCAAATTAGAATAAAGAGTTCTCGAAATATTAAAGAGTAAGTAAACATAATAAAGATAAATATCTATTTAAAAATTAGAATAAATTTAGATATTGAAAAAGATAATTTTATTTTAAAATAAAAATAAATAAATGTTATTTAGTTATTATATAATATAAAAGGTTAAAAAACTAATTTGATCCTAAAAATATGAATAAAAAATAGATTCGTATAACTCGTTTTATCTCGTTCTCAAAAGAGATAAATTAATTTTTTATAATTAAAATGAGTTATAGATCTAAACTAAATTTTATCAAAGAATAAATTAATCGATCAGTAAATTAATCCTTCAATATATTTTTTATATTGATTATTTTTATGTTAATTTTTTAAAAAATTATCTTTATTTATATTTATAATATTTTAAACTTTTATTCATTAATTAATATTTTTATTAGATAAATTTTAAAAAATTATATTTATATATTAAAATACTTAATTATAATATTATAATATACTTATATATTTTAAAAACATAAAAAAATATTTTTAATTAAATTTTTTATTTTAATTTTAATATATAATTTTTTTTATAATAGGTTAATAGATAAATTTATTTGACTCCGTCCTTCTACCGTTAAACTAATGGATTAAACAAAATCAATTAAAATTATTAATCTATCTTATCTTGTGAATTTAAATTTGAAGGGAAGCCGACCGGATCTAATCCTTTTGTGATATTTAAATTTATCTTAAAGATTTTTATATTTGATATTTATCTTTTTAAGTAAATCTCCAAATATCATATATACATCCACGTATAAACGATAGCAAAAACGAGAGACGTATTAGAAAAACCAGACTTTTCGTTTATCCTAATACTGATTAATAATTTCAAGAAGATCTGATAATTATGAGGTCGGTCTAATTATTGCTTGATTCGCTTTCTGATTTGACCTGAGTGAAGGTTTTTGTTTATATCTGTGTCATCTCAGTGCGTTTCTTTTTCTGGTTTACTTTTGAACTATTTGCCTAAATGACCAAAAGAACCCACAAGATGCAAAAGACTCCACATTTAACCAATCAAATGAGAGTGTGGCAAAAAGTACTCTTAAAGTTTAGCTCTATTTTCTGCTTATTTTCAAGTGGGCAAGTAAAGATGGTGAAATCATGAATGGTCAAGTACAGTTTTTTTCTTTCCTTGCATTATATCAATATTTTCAAGTTTAGCAATTAATATTTAAAATCATAAATATAGATAAAGTATATCTCAACACACTGCTTTTTTTTCTTATATATGATTAAATAAGTTATATAGTGAGGACCCAAACTTAACAATATTATTCAACTAAAACAATTTAATTTAATTAATCTATGTATTATATAGATATATTTCCTTAGGGTCAATTATAAGTTTAAGGTTTCTCTGTTTTATTCAATTTTGAAAATTGGACCGATCGACGACTTTAACTGATCTATTCATAAATAAGTTGAAAAAATAATATGTTATTTTTAAATAACTATATTTTAATTAAATTGGTATAAAATCATTAGATGTTTAGGTGAAACCGATTTTAGTAAAAAAGAAATAAAAATAATTTTTTTAATTATTTATAAATATAATTTTTTTATTAAAAATATAATATTTTAAAAAAAATTATTTATCTCATAACTTAAATAATTATCATTTTATTATATTTTTATCTTATTTTAATTATTATTTATTTTTTTATTCTCTAATATATTTTATATTTATAAATTTTTTATAAATTATAATAATTATGATAACAAATTTTATTATTTATTTTATTCTTTAAAAATTATTATTTCAAATAAATTTATTATATAATTATTATATTATAAATTTATTATTTTATTAAATTTAATTGAACATGATAAAATCTTTAAACCTAAATTTTTCATCAATATTCTATCCGATTTTAAAAACACTAATATTTTAAAAACCTAGTTGATTAAACAATCTAATACAATAAATGAATTTTGGTTGAATATGATTATAGGAAGGTCATCTGAGTGTATCATATGATCCATAGTAAGACTTAAGCTTCTATTGATATTGGTTTAGTCTAATAACTATAGTTGATCTTTGGGTTCATAAGTTGACATGTAGCTTAATTATGCTTGAGTTTTGACAGTTAAGACTAATGATATGTAGTTAGTTGAGTTATGTTTTCAATAAAAGAGACTAATGACAAGAAAGGGTGTCAAAGTAGGAAAACTAGGTTTACATAGGTTAACTCATCGTGAATTAAGTTAAAAATGGATTAGTTCAACCTAACTCACTTTTGGTTAGTAAAAAATTTATTATCCAGCTCAATCCACCATGGATTGGTTGATTAACTCATTTAAGTATGTGTCTTAGTTTTTAATTGATTTTTATATTTTTAAATTACTAAAATAGTTGAGTTATGTGGATTAGTTTACTAAAATATCTCTTTTTTCATGAATTTACACACTAGTACAAAAACGAACTTTTACGTCAGGTATTTTAGGCTTTTTACGTCGTATTTAAGACTGACGTTAAAACAAGAGATGTAAATTTACGTCGGACCCCTTAGCCCGACGTAAATTCACCTCAGTTATCGAGACTCGACATTAATTTACATTGCATATACTACTAAATAAACGTAAAAAGTTTCAAAAATAAAAAAAAGGAGCAAATTTACATCACGTATTGGTATACGCAACGTAAATTTACGTCGCATATTTGTATACGCGACATAAATTTACGTTGCATATACCAATATGCGACGTAAATTTATGTTGTGTATACCAATTCGTGACGTAAATTTGCTCATTTAAAAAAAAATTGGGTTTATTTTATCTTACAACCAAAACCTACAAATATATATTATAACCAGACAGTCCAGAGGTTCAAGTTTCTTTAGCTAGTAAATAAAAAAATATAATATTATATATAATTCAAACAACATAATAAAACAATATAATATAAACAATAACCTACAAACTAAAATCTATTACAAACTAAAAGTTAGTACAAACTAAGCTACCTAAACTACATAGTACACACAATATAATATGAATAATAACCTAAAAAATTAAGTACTAAAATTGTTGAACGAAAAACCTTGCCCATTATTCTTTAATTTGTGTAATATCATATTCTGGAAATGGAGATGAATCTTGAAATACCTGAAACATTAATTTAACTCTTGTAAACATGCAACATGCATAAAGTTAAATAAACTTAACTAATGTTGAAAGAAATTACCTCCGTCCAAGAATCAGTTATACACGCACAAACTATGACTCTCATCCAATACATAACATAATAATCACATTCAAATGAGTCTGTTTGCTTATTACACTGAAATGATGAATAAAACATAATGTTATTTTCAAAATTTAAATACAAACAATAATTATGGTATTCACTTATATAAATAAGTTTCTAACCTCAGGATAAATGAACTGCAAAGTCTTTGTTCTGGGTTTTCCATTTAGAACATTAGTTCCAGACACGATTCTAAGTGAAAAAAAAGTCATATTATTCAATATGTATTTACAATTTAAAAACATAATTGTCGCCGCCATCAAAACGAGGTGGTCGGAGCGACGCGATGGTTCCGACTTTCCAATTTTCGCGTTTTTATGGGTGTGGTTACAACGTCTTTAGGTTGTCCGATAACCAGACTGAACCTAGGGGCGAGGTTTTCGAAAGAGTGTTCTTGGATTGTTCGATAACCGGGCTAACCCAAGAACTAATTTTGAAGGGTTCTTATGGAGTCGTTACCGATGTTTTTACCAGAAACATCGAAAAAGGAGTAAAAATGCGTTGGTTTTCGAAAACCAACTTTGGTCGTTAAAACCAGAGTTTAGGTAAAGGAGTTAGTTACGTGTAAGGGAAGTGTTAGTTCCCTTACGACGCCCCTTTTGGGTTCCCTATGATAGGCCATCTATTTAATAAATAAACTTTGTGAAAATACGCTTTTACCCTTTTATTTGCGGAATTAAAATAATGACTACATGGCCCTAATATCTATTACGCAATTTAATCATAGAAATAAAAGCAATAAAGAGATGGAGAGAGTGAAGAAACCTCCGAAGCAAGCTCTTTGATTAATTTCTTGAAAATTAAGGTGCGTTTTGGCAGCCCTTCACTCTTTACAATGCCGGAAAAACTCTCGGAAACGCTATAAAAAACTCTAAGAAACTCTCAGAAACTCTGGAAATACTTCGGATGGGTTCTAGGAAGAGAATTTGAAGAAGTTGTAGAAGGGAAAGTGGAAGAACTGTGTGAAATGAATTGAAAAGCGCGACTATTTATAGGGATTCGCGCCTATCAGGTCGAGACGGCCGTCTCGTCTAACAAGGTCGAGACGGCCGTCTCGCCATTCGGGACGACTGTCTCGCCTTGCAAAAATGGCGAGAAGGCTATCTCGCCAAACGAGAGGGGGGTCTCGCCATCTGCAGGTGGCGAGACGGCCGTCTCGCCAAACGAGATGGCGGTCTCGACTTGCAGGAATGACGAGACGACGGTCTCGAAAAGCGAGACGGCGGTCTCGATCTTTGAAGGCGAAAATCCTTATTTAATGTAGAAAATTCATCCTATCCTAGTATGGGGCCTAATAGTCTCTCCTAATGGCTTCTTAGGCTTCATCCATCTTTGAAAATGAGGTCTTTTGGTCTTATTACGAGGCCGGGCAAGATTAGGGGTCTACAACTGCCCTCTTTACCGGACTAGTCGACTACTGGCTTGTTGTGCCAAGAAGATCGATTAGAGGGTAAAGGAGTTGAACCTCCTGCCCGGTTGCCCTTCAGACGTCCCGTATTTGTGGCGGTTGATCTTTTGGGGAAAAGGTACGTTGTGCGCCTCCGGGATGCTCCTTCCGATGGTAGTGATAGTGGTATTTTTATAATATTAAACCTAAAATATTTACTATGTTAGTTCCTGTATAATTGACATAGTAAGTAACTTACTATGTCTGTTCTTTTTATAGTCAACATAGTAAGTTTTTAAGGTTACACTTCTATATTTGATCCTCACGCGTTGTGTTGTCTTCTTCTTCATCTTGATCTTCCCACAATCTTTGAATCCTTTTCCATGTTGCATAGTTTTCTCTATAAGAATTAATGGTTGAGTTCAAGAGGGGGGGGGGGTGAATTGAACTTTAGAAAACTTTTTCGCAAAACACACTTTCTTTGGGAAGAATGATTTGTCTTTATTCAATTCTTCTATAGGTAGATTTGATTTTAATTACAGCAAGAATATGAACAAGAAATAAAAGAGATGAAAGCGGAAAATCAACACAAAAGTTTATACTGGTTCACTCTTTACCAGAGCTACATCCAGTTCTTGACAAATCTGCCAAGTTCCACTAATTCCAAGTGAAAATTACAACCAGTAGATATTCACCAATCTACCCCAAGAACTATCTCACAAACCCACAAGATAGACTCTTGAAAACCTCCTAGTAACCAAATCCAGTTACTGTAACCAGTGTAGATCCAACACCCAATCTACACAATCACACTTTATACAAGAATATGAAAAGAAAAAACCTCAACTGCAGCTTTAACAGTATAGATGTCCAGAAGCAATTCTAACTCAGAACTTTCTCTCTTTGATGAACAACAATCTTGATCAAAGCACCTTATGATATGAAAAGTTTTTGAATGCACAGAGAAAGTCACGGATATGATAGCTCTAAGATTGCTTTCAAATGTTTTCTTAAATTGTATATCTCAAAAGATAGATCAAACCTGTATTTATAGAATAAAAGAAGGAACCATAATGTTTAAACTGATAAAAACTGATTTAGAGTTGCAAATGATCGATCAGAATAATAGTATGACAGGTTAGAATCAGTTATGATCGATTAGAATAACATTATGACCGATCAGAACTAGTTATGATCGATCAGAATCACATTATGATCGATCAGAATACTTTTCAATCGATTAAAGCGATATTTCAATCGATTGATTTTATTTAAAACTTCATTCAATCGATTAATTCGTGTTTTCAATGGATTGAAGTAGCTTAGAAAAAAATGATAGCTCTCTGTTTCAACAGATTAAAAAAACATTTCAACATATTGAAATCCTATGAACTCTTAGACTGAAAAAAATGGTCTCTCTGTTTCAACAGATTAAAAAACATTTCAACAGATTGAAATCCTATGAACTCTTAGACTGAAAAAAATGGTCTCTCTGTTTCAGCAGATTAAAAAACATTTCAACAGATTGAAAATGCGAAACCTTTAATATTTGAAAAAATCATTAAGAACATTTTTAACTCTGTTGATTACTGCGATTCAACCAATTGATATTTCGACTACAAATCCACACTTCTTATGTTAAGTGATTTTAACAGATTGAAAACTCTTTTTCAACAGATTGAAAAACTTAGTTTGTTCTTTTAATGCTTAAAGGTTAGTTTTTCATGCAGAAAAATGAGTTCAATGAGATGCATCATTTCAAGGCGCTTATCACAAGATCTATTGGCCTATCAAGAGATTAAGTTTTAAACTTCTAACCTATTCATCTACACACCCACAAACTAAACTATGTCAACTCAATATGTCTTCATCAAATCCAACAAGTGCTTCAATCTCCCCTATTTGATGGAGACAAATAACCACTGCACCTGCACAAGTAATAACAGAACAGAGACATATATGATTTTGTGGTGTGTGTGTAGTGACAGTTATAAGAAAACACTTCTCCCCCTATTTGACTTCATCAAATAAAGTGTTTAGTTACAGGCCAACAGTACCACATAGGTACCCAAAAAAAAAAACAAGGAAAAGAAACAAGAGAACAAAACACATAAAAAACAAGACTTCATTCATCACCATTCCAGGGACCACTGATTGAATTGAAGATCACCAATTCTATTGAAGATATCTTCCGAGTTGATTGTCAATGTGTTGAAATCGGCAATGAAATCTTCATCCAGACGGTGCTGGCGAGCTCTCAGAGCAAATGACATCTCCATGTGCCTCCTTTGATTGGTTTGCAATTCATTCATCTGATGCAGCATAGTCCTTTCGAACTGTGAGAGAGGCGTGCCACGGTTAGGTTGTGGAGTATAAGGAATTACTTCCAGTGGAGACTGTTCTTTTATGACATCTTCCATAGGGTATGTTGATTTTGCTGCAGCAGCACTCGGGATACCAGTATCATCATCTTCCTCTTGTTCTTCTTCTTCAATTTCTTCTTCTCTCCCGAGCTTCTTCTTTTGAAATCCACTCACTCGTCAATTTTGATGAATCCCATTTTATGAAGGACAGAGTTGTTAACTTCATTTGTGGGACGAGCAGTTTCATCTAATTCTCCTTCCAAATCAACACAGAAATGAATTAAAAATTTAGAAATCAATATTGCATAAGGATACCTAAAATCACTTAGCCTTTTCGCTTTGATCATATGATCCTTGATGACAAAAACCCAGTTCACTCTTATTACGTGGTGAATACAATACATCGAGTACCAAATCTCCTTCATTTAGTCTTGCATGATTGCTCCCCCGGGAGTAAGTTGCCAGGCCACTTATGAATGCAAGGATCCTTTCTTCAAGCTTCAACTTTCTAGTGTTGAAGGAACTCACGGAGTCCCTCTTATTTCGTAAACAAGAGCGAAAATACTGAACTTTGTTAAATTCTTCCACATCAGCGGTATAGCCTTTGGTAACTTTAACTCCTTCATCTTTGAGACCAGCAACGTCTTTCCAGACGAGTGGGAGTAATCTCTATTTCCACTCCTTTGACTTGAGTTTTTAGAGTAGAATCTTCAAATGACGGGTTAGTGAAGAAGACTTTAATAAGGTCGGGATAAATCCTACCATTGAGTTCAAGGAACTTCTGAAGTTTTTGATGTTGTAGCGGTTTCAGAACACCTCCGAACCCTTCGGCGTCCAACCATGAAAATTTTAGAACCTTGGGTATATTGATTTGTTTCCTGCTCATTTCATGAATGAACAAATCCATCTTCTCTTGGTTCCCATTGAACCGAGGATTCAATGCGCCCTCCTACGAGATGTTCCTTGCACGACGACGAGAGGATTCTCCTTTGCTTGAACTTCTTCCTTCCTGATTTGGTGCGCTTGAACATGCTTACTTGTGAGATGAAACGAGAAAAACGAGAAGAGAGAATGTTTTCAAGAAGAAGTATAAGCTTTTCAAACAACTATTGTATGCTAAGATGAAATGAGAACACTCGGTCCCTTCATCTTCTTTGAATAGACAATTTTGTCTTTAATGATTTACTGTCGTTACGCTTCAGCGACGGGGATGGTAAAGGTGGAGAGAGAGAATTGTTACTGTGCAACTTAATTACCCTCACATCTGATATCCAATCATAGTCATTCAACTTTTATTTGATAACTCTGATATTTAAGAGAGTAGCTGAAGCTGATCCCAGTTGTAAATGCACTCAGCACAATCTGCAGTAATTGATTAGAGGCAATGCATACACTACTAACCCTAGGAAAAAATTAACCAATTGATTTTCCATGAAATTAATTGATTTTTCAATTTGTGATATAGACGCAGATTATCAGGAGTAAAATAAATCGATTGAATCGAAGATTTAATCGATTGTTTTTGTGAAAGAAAAACATGCAGAGTATCAAAAGTGAAATAAATCGATTGAATCGAAGATTTAATCGATTGATTTACAAGAGAAAAATATGCAGAGCTACAAGGTTATTGAAATAAATCGATTAAAAGCTTATTTAATCAATTGAATTGGTAACATAACATGAACAAAGATTGAGAATCAGGAAATCAACAGATTATTTCGCAATTTCAATCGATTAAAACACATAATTTCAAGATTTTCAGACAATTTTAATCGATTGAGCATGTTATCAACCTGTTAAAAAGCACACAATCACAATAAAGAATCAATTATTCAATACTAGATATATCCAGAATTCCTAATTCAGTTCTAAGCATATTAAGTCTATCTCTAGGAAGTGGTTTAGTGAATAAGTCAGCTAACTGTTTCTCAGTTTCAATGAATAAAATTTCACAATCACCCCTAGATACATGTTCTCTAATAAAGTGATGTCTAATTTCAATATGCTTAGTTCTAGAGTGTTGAATAGGATTCTTAGTTAGATTTATTGCACTAGTATTATCACAAATCAGAGGTACAGTGTTAAGAGCCACTCCATAATCTTTCAGTTGTTGTTTAAGATAGATACTCTGAGCACAACAACTCCCAGCTGCAATGTATTCAGCTTCTGCAGTTGAAAGAGCAACACATGCTTGCTTTTTGCTGTCCCACGATATGAGGCTGCTTCCCAGTAAATGACATGTACCAGAGGTACTTTTCCTGTCCAATCTACATCCTGCAAAGTCGAGAATCGAGAAAATCCAACAAGTTTAAGAGATGCACCTTCAGGATACCATAGTCAGACATTAATGGTTCCTTTAAGGTACTTAAGAATCCTTTTAGCAGCGGTAAGATGAGATTCCTTTGGATTTGCACTGAAATCTAGCACAAAGGCACACACTGAACATAATGTCGGGCCTACTAGCGATCAGATATAGCGAGAGAACCAATCAAACCTCTATATTTAGTTTGATCAACAGATTTCCCTTTTTCATCTAAATCTAGACAGCAGTTAGTAGACATGGGTGTAGAGGATTCTTTGCAATTGTGCATATCAAATTTCTTCAACAACTCATTACAGTATTTAGATTGACTTAGAAAAATGCCATTTCTTAATTGCTTAACACGGAGACCAAGGAAGAAATTTAATTCTCCCATCATAGACATCTCAAATTCACTTTGCATTTCCTTAACAAACTTATTACACAAGGCATTATTAGTAGAACCGAAAATGATATCATCAACATACACCTGCACCAAAATAATGTCGGTTCAGATTTCTTAATGAATAAGGTTTTATCAACTTCACCTCGTTTGTATCCTTGATCAATTAAGAAGTTACTTAGCCTCTCATACCATTGTCTAAGAGCTTGCTTTAAACCATAAAGAGCCTTTTTTAATTTGTAGACATGGTCAGGATGCTTGTGATTTTCAAAACCAGGAGGTTGAGAAACATAAACTTCTTCATTGATGAGTCCATTTAGAAAGGCACTCTTGACATCCATCTGTAGTAATCTGAAACCACTAATACAAGCATAAGCTAATAATAGTCTAACAGCTTCAAGTCTAGCTACAGGTGCAAAGGTTTCATCAAAATCAATTCCTTCCTGTTGGTTATATCCTTTGGCTACCAATCTAGCTTTATTTCTAGTGATAATGCCGTGTTCATCTAGTTTATTTTTGAATACCCACTTAGTACCAATTACATTGATATCTTTGGTTTTAGGAACTAATTCCCACACGTTATTTCTTTCAAACTGATTAAGCTCATCATGCATAGCACTAACCCAATATTCATCATTTAATGCATCCTTAACAATTTTAGGTTCAATTTGTGAAATGAATGCCATATGATTGCAGAATTGATTAAGAGAATGTCTAGTGGATACTCCCTTATTGATTTGCCCAATAACATTGTCTAGAGAAAGATCTCTTGGGACAATCCATTCTTTAGGAAGCTCATCCAGGATATCTTCTTCCTGTTCTTCGATAATTCTTGGTGGATCAGCTTTTGCAGGATCAATTGATTGATCACCTTCTTCGACGAGTATCGTTGATCTGAGCCACTGGGATGTTTTAAGCTGATAAGAATTATCAGTTAAATCGTCATCATCTACGAGTACCTATTGTTTTATTACTGCAACACTCGAGGAGACTCATTAAAAACAACATGTACTTGATTCTTCAATAGATTTCGAGTCTTAAATTGTAGACTCTATATGCATGGTCGTTAGTAGAATAGCCAAGAAAGATTCCTTTATCAGATTTTTCATCAAACTTGCCAATATTTTCTTTCCCATTGTTTAAAACAAAACATGTACATCCAAAAACCCTGAAATAGTTTATGTTGGGTTTTCTTCCTTTGTACAGTTCATATGGGGTTTTCTTAAGCATGAGTCTAATCAAGACTCTATTCAAAACATGACAAGCAGTGTTTACTGCATCTGCCCAAAAGTATTTAGGTAAAGAATTTTCACAAAGCATTGTTCTAGCAAGTTCCACAATGGATCTGTTCTTTCTTTCCACAACACCATTCTGTTGATGAGTTCTTGGAGCAGAAAAATTGTGTTTTATGCCATACTTTTCACAGAATGATTCAAACTTTTCATTTACAAATTCTCCACCATTGTCACTTTGAATAGAAGTAATGAAATAACATTTCTCATTATGTAAGACCTTGGCAAGCTTTTTGAAAGATTTGTAAGAATCAGATTTGGCTTTTAAAAAGATAGTCCAAGTAAATCTGGAAAAATCATCAACAATTACCATGATATAGAGATTACCACCTAGGCTTTTATTTCTTGAAGAACCAACCAAATCCATGTGAAGCAGTTCCAAAGGTCTAGAAGTAGAAACAATGTTTTTGTTTGAAAAGGATTTCCTAGTTTGTTTACCTTTTAAACAAGCTTCATAGATTTTGTCTTTCGAAATTCGAAGCATAGGTAGCCCAGAGACTAATTCTTTAGAAATTAGTTTATCCAGATGATTAAGATGAATATGTGCAAGCCTTCTATGCCATAACCAAGATTCTTCTTCTTTAGTAAGAAGACAACTTTGAGATGAGATAGAATGCTTGATATCTAACATGTAAATGTTATTTAACCTCTTACCTACCAACATTACCGTGTCAGATTTTGGCTCACAGATTAGGCATTTTTCTGGTTTGAAGATAACCTTGTGACCTAGATCACATAATTGGCTTATGCTGATTAAGTTGTGCTAGAGACCTTCAACAAGAAGAACATTGTGAATGGTCACGGATTCACCATCTCCTATATCTCCAGAACCTAGAATTCTTCCCTTGTTGTTGTCTCCATATGTCACGTGACCTCCATTCTTCAGTCTCAGTTTCTGGAATTTTGAAATATCACCTGTCATGTGCCTTGAGCATCCGTTGTCCAGGTACCAAAGGGACTCTTGTTGCTGTTCCTGAAAGATCAAGCATCAAGTATTTGGTACCCTTAAATATTTTGGGTCCTTAGGAGTCAAATTTTCTGTTTAACATGTTTTGGAACCCATCTCATTCTACCTTGCGGCACAAAATATTTTCTAGCATGACAGAATTTTACAGTATGTCCTTTTTTCATGCAGTAATGACAAGATGAGAAAGGGGATGTTGTTGTTTTTCTGAAAGAAAAGAAGTTCAAATACTTTTAGTTTTCACCCCAACCTTAGGTTTGTACCCGATTCCAGTATGTTCAAAAACACAGTTTTGAGACCCAAGAAGTGTATCTAAATTTTCTTTACCTTGAGTAAACTTAGAAAAAGTTTTAATCAAGTAATCAACCTTATTCTTTAGAAGGATACACTTTTCACAATTATTGTTAGCAGCGAGCATTATCGACGAGATGAATAGATTATTTCAAGATGTTCCATATACTGTTTTGCTTTCTAATAACTCTTTTTCAGAATTTTAACCCTATTTTCTAACCAGTTATTTAGTCCTTTTAACCGATTATTTGTATGAGATAAATTCTTGGCTTCATTATGCATTTCTTTGAAAGCATTTAGTAATGTGCTGTAATTCATTTCATTTTCTGTGGGAGTTGAACTTACATGCGATGAAGAGGATTCACGACCGACCATCAAACATAGGTTCACCTCTTCACCTTCGAGATGCGAAGCTGGAGGATGAATCATTGTCTTGCCAAGCTATGTAGGCCTTTTTCCCTTTGTACTTTGACTCTTTCTTGTTCTGATTCTTGGTTTTTTCCGGACATTCAATCCTTATGTGTCCCTGCTTACCACAAGAATAACAAGCAACAGTATTTTGAATAGATTCAGTTCTTTTATCAGTGTACCTTTTAACTTGGCCAGTTCTATTCTTCCTTCTAAGAAATTTCCCAAACTTCTGAACCAACAGAGTCAGATTCTCGGATTCATCTTCTTCAGACTCAGTATTTTCTTCGATCGTCTTGAGAACAATGTTTACGCTTTTCTTCTCTGCATTTTCTTGTTCTTTGAGCCAGATTGATTTCCAACTCATGTTCCCTTAACTTACCAAATAGTGAAGCGAGTAGTCATTTCGGTTAAGTCTCTTGATTCCGATATAGTTGTCACCTTTGGTTGCCAAGTTCTGTCCAAACATTTCAAGATTTTGATGTTCAACTCTTCCTTGTCAAAAGTCTTTCCTAGCCCAATTAGATGATTGACTATATGCGTGAATCTTTTACGTACATCTGCAATTGTTTCTCCTTACTGCATTTTAAACAATTCATAGTCTCTAATTAATTCATGCTTTCTTGCCCTTTTCACGTCGAGATGTACCCTCATGAGTGACCTCTAGAATTTCCCACATTTCTTTGGCAGAGGCACATTGAGACACCCTGAAAAACTCATCAAGATTTAAAGCGAGAGGTAATAATATTTTTAGCAGTATAATCATATTGGACTCTCCTATTTTACTGCATCGAGTTAATTCAGCCCAATTTTTCTCAACAATTTTACCAGTCCACTGTATGAGTTGGTTTGAAAGGCCCATTAACAATTGTTTCCCAAATACCTCTATCAAGAGATTCAATAAAGATTTTCATTCTAACCTTCCAGAAAGAATAATTCACACCAGCAAAAACAGGAGGCCTGTTTATGGAGGCTCCTTCCGAAAAATCTATCTTTCCCTCAGCCATTCTTGGACCGAATTCTTGAGTAACTTACAAGAACCAGCTCTGGTACCAATTGTAAGAATTAATGGTTGAGTTCAAGAGGGGGGGGGGGGGTGAATTGAACTTTAGAAAACTTTTTCGCAAAACACACTTTCTTTGGGAAGAATGATTTGTCTTTATTCAATTCTTCTATAGGTAGATTTGATTTTAATTATAGCAAGAATATGAACAAGAAATAAAAGAGATGAAAGCAGAAAATCAACACAAAAGTTTATACTGGTTCACTCTTTACGAGAGCTACATCCAGTTCTTGACAAATCTGCCAAGTTCCACTAATTCCAAGTGAAAATTACAACCAGTAGATATTCACCAATCTACCCCAAGAACTATCTCACAAACCCACAAGATAGACTTTTGAAAACCTCCCGAGTAACCAAATCCGATTCACGTAACCGAGTGTAGATCCAACACCCAATCTACACAATCACACTTTATACAAGAATATGAAAAGAAAAAACCTGGACTGCAGCTTTAACAGTATAGATGTCCAGAAGCAATTCTAACTCAGAACTTTCTCTCTTTGATGAACAACAATCTTGATCAAAGCACCTTATGATATGAAAAGTTTTTGAATGCACAGAGAAAGTCACGGATATGATAGCTCTAAGATTGCTTTCAAATGTTTTCTTAAATTGTATATCTCAAAATATAGATCAAACCTGTATTTATAGAATAAAAGAAGGAACTATAATGTTTAAACTGATAAAAACTGATTCAGAGTTGCAAATGATCGATCAGAATAATAGTATGACATGTTAGAATCAGTTATGATCGATTAGAATAGCATTATGACCGATCAGAACTAGTTATGATCGATCAGAATCACATTATGATCGATCATGTAGACCCCAAATCTTGCCCGGCCTCCAAATAAAGTCAGAAAGCTTCCTATTTGAAGACGGCCGGAGCTTAACAAGCCATTAGGAGAAACTATTAGGCTCCCGTACCAAGATAGGAAGGTTTTTTGGCCCGAAAATAAAGTTTCTCACCCTGAAGGGACGAGACCGCCGTCTGGGAATACCAGACCGCCGTCTCATTTTAACGCTAGGACGAGACCGCCGTCTGGAAAATCGAGACGGCGGTCTGGGTTTTCTAGACGGCGGTCTCGATTCTCGCCAAGTCGAGACGGCGGTCTGGATTATCCAGACGGCGGTCTCGACCCTCTGACGCGAACGAGACGGTGGTCTCGAATTACGAGACGGCGGTCTCGACCCTGTCAGACGAGAACGGCGGTCTAGACCCTGACAGCGCGAAAAACTATAAATAGGGGCTCCTCCCCCCTCATTTGGACACAGAATTCACAGAGCTCTCCCTTCTCTCTAGACTTTCTCTCTCTAAGAATCCCTCAGAAGCATTTCGGAGTTTCGAGTGTCTTTAGGAGCATTTTTGAGCGTTCTAAATCTTCTTTAGGATCCCTCAGAGGCATTTCGGAGTTTTCGAGAGTTTGTAGAGTGAAGGGTTGCCAAAACGCACCCTCTCTTTTAAAGAAAATACATAAAGCTTGCTTTGGAGGTGCATATTCTTTCTCCTTCTAAATTTTACCGCTTTCATTTAAATATATGCAATAGAAGTTAGGGCCATGTAGTCATAAATTTAAATACCGCATAATAAAAGGGTAAAAACGCTTTTTTCCAGTTTAATTATTTATTCAAGCTAGCCAGCCTATCATAGGGAACCCGAAAGGGGCGTTGTAAAGGAACTAATACTTCCTTTACACATAACTAACTCCCTTACCCAACTCTGGTTCTAATGACCAAAGTTGGTTTTCGAAAACCAACGCCTTTTAAACCCCTTTTCCGATGTTTATGGTAAAAATATCGGTGGCGACTCCATAGAACCCAAAATAAATAAAGTCCTTGGGTTACCCCGGTTATCGGACAACTCAAGGACACCTTTCGAAAACCTCGTCTCTAGGTTAGCCCGGTTATCGGACAACCTAAAGGCGTTGTAACCACCAATAAAAACGCGAAAACAAGAGAAGAGTCGAAAAACCATCGCGTCGCTCCGACCGACCCTCTCTCTTTTGAGACGGCGGCGACAAATGGCGACTCCGCTGGGGAGGCCTGGAGAGTTGATCCCATTTATTGATGGGCTGGCTTAAAAATAATTAAACCAAGAAAATAGCGCTTTTACCCTACCTTGTATTATAACATGCTTTATTGTTTGGCTTTCAAATAATTGTTGCTTGTTTATACTTATGCAATTGGTTGAAATATAAATTGCACACAAGTCCCTTGCACACTACAGTTCCTCCTATACCTGGGGGCAAGTGAGATAAACATAGGGAGTGGGTGGCAGGTACGGTTCGCTGCAGTTAGGGCCTTGTGCCCACCAGTGTGATCGGAAACCACCACTCAAGGTGATAACCTTCCTCTTTTGGCAACAAGACCGACTCTGGCCTTAGTGCTGAGCATGGTTGGACGGCTGGATAGTGGGGACCCTATAATGGGGGCACCTTGGGGGCCTTAGCCTGGTGAGAACAGTTAGAACCTACCCTAACCAATGCACTTTTCTGCAGGAAAACCCTACCTCGTGATAAAAATGGAATCTCGCCTGTTCGGGAGTAACTGAATTGTGTGTGCATATGATTGTTGCATTTGTATGTTGCATAGCATAAACAAACAACAGAACAAAATCACAAAAATATATTTCACAAATAAACACCCTTATCTCAGACAGTTTGCCTTTTAGCTAGCCTGGTTTCAGGTTCTTTGTAAGCTAAGTAGCCACGCAGTTCCGATAGAAGAGATAAAGGAGGCTAAATATTTCTTTCGCATAAAGCTATATTTTATCTCGGACAGTCTGCCTTTTAGCTAGCCTGGTTTCAGGTTCTTTGTAAGCTAAGTAGCCACACAGTTCCGACAACAGAGATAAAAGGCTATAAAATAAAACATCAAATAAAAATACAAAAACACCAAAAATAAATGAAACAACTCTTGACAAAGTCAAAACATCCATACTACATCATATCATGAGTAAAAACCAAGAGAGAAAATAAAATTGAGAATGCATTCAGCATCATTTAAATAAAATCTCTCATGCATGCTCATGTTAGTTTAAGCACTCAACATGCATTAATAAAACTTTTTCGGACATTCTAGAAAGTGGCTGGTCCTTTTCCTACTCGTACTCGTGCGCAAAAGGCTAAGGCAATGGAAAATCTAGAGGAGCAAAACCGGAAGCTCACTGCAGAGGTTAATATCCTCCGCGAGCAGGTGGCCCAATTAATGGAGGTCGTGCGCCAGGGCCAGAGCAAGGGCGGCGAGGGCCAAGCTGAGCATATCCCTCCTCATGAAGAGGAGGAGGAAGAAGAACACTTCTATGGCGATAAGGATGTTAAGACTGCTCGCATCCTTACCCCAGAAATATCCAAACAACAACTCTCCGCCCTGGAAGAGAGGCTGAAGGCGGTCGAAGGGCATAACTTCGACGTCAAGGAGGTGGCTGACATGTGCCTCGTGAAGGACATCCGCTTCCCTCCCAAATTCAAGATCCCGGACTTCCCCAAGTACGCCGGGATGACCTGCCCCAAGAACCATCTTACGATGTATTGTCGTAAAATGGCCGCCCATGCTGACAATGAAAAACTCCTGATCCACTGCTTCCAGGAGAGCTTGGCGGACACCGCGCTTAACTGGTACATGCAGTTGGAGAGAGGGTAGGTCCAAAACTGGAAACAGTTGGCAGACGCTTTTCTCCGTTGTTACCGATACAACATCGATGTAACACCCGACAGGTCAGATCTTAGAGCGCTGAGCAAGAGGAACGACGAGCCCTTTAAAGCGTATGCCCAAAGGTGGAGGGAAATGGCAGCCCAGATAGAGCCTCCTTTGACGGACAAGGAGACAGTAGCTATGTTCATTGACTCACTGACTGGAGCGTACTACGACAAGGCAATAGCCAGTACCTCCAACCTCTTCTCGGACATAGTCACTGTAGGCGAAAGAGTGGAACAAGGACTGAGGAGCGGGAAGATCGCGCAGTCTTCCCAAGCTGGTGTCTCCTTCAGGAAGCCTGCCGGCAAGAAGAAGGATGAATCTGTGCACGCAATCAATTTTGCCACTCCTTCTTCTACCCCACAAACGCCCAAGCAGCCCCGCAAGAAAGAAAGGAAGTTCACTCCAATCTCCACTTCCTACGGGCTGCTGCTACCTCAACTGCTGGAGGCCAAGCTCCTGACCTATGCCCCTCCCAAGAAAAAGTTGGAGCCTCCCTACCCCGAATGGTACAAGCCAAACAAAAAATGCGCTTACCATTCAGGCGCACCCGATCACTCTACAGAGAACTGCTTGACCCTTAAGTATCGGGTTCAAGAGCTAATCGACGCCGGGTGGATTACTTTTGATGCCTCCGCTTCCAGCACAGATGACAAACCTTTGTCGAAGCCAGAGTAGCAAAGAGGGAGGACTGGGAGGATCAGCCCTAGGGTCTTTTTTTTATATCTCCTGCGGTCCCCGCCCGTGGCCGCAGGAATTTTGATTAAAAGGACTTGTACATACATCTTCATCATCATTAATATACGAGGCATTTTTATCATATTCTTTCTTTTCCCTCTTCTATTTATTATTCTTTCAAAAATAAAATGAATAATAAAATCTATGACTAAAACATAACCTAAAACGCATCATGTCTATGATTGATGAATCTCCATGGACTCTGGAAATGGAAGGCGAATGGACTGAGTCCGACAGTGAGCAGGAGACCATTTCTCCGGACATGCAAAGGATGCTGGAAAAAGAAACACGCATCATACAACCGCATCAGGAAGAAATAGAAACCGTCAATTTGGGAAAAGAGGATGAAGAGAAAAAGGTGAACATCGGCACCCAAACGGAAAACAGCATGAAAAAGGGGTTAATACTGCTTCTGAAAGAATATGTGGATATATTTGCCTGGTCATACCATGACATGCCGGGACTTGACACGAGTATAGTGGAACATAGATTGCCATTAAAAGAGGGGTTCCGACCTATAAAGCAAAAACTTAGAAGAATTAAACCCGATTGGTCCTTAATGATAAAAGAAGAGGTGCAAAGGCAATTGGACGCCAACTTCCTGGTAGTCTCCAAATATCCGGAATGGTTGGCCAACATAGTACCCGTCATCAAAAAGACCGGGAAGGTCAGGGTCTGCGTGGATTATAGGGACCTCAATCGAGCAAGTCCAAAAGACGACTTTCCCCTACCACATATAGACACGCTAGTAGACCATACCGCTACCAACACGTTATACTCCTTCATGGACGGGTATGCGGGGTACAACCAGATCAAGTTGGCCGTTGAGGATAGAGAGAAAACCTCCTTCATTACACCATGGGGCACCTTCTGCTACCGAGTAATGCCATTCGGACTCAAGAATGCGGGGGCAACCTATCAAAGGGCTATGGTCACGCTATTCCACGATATGATCCACAAAGAAATAGAAGTATATGTGGACGATATGATAGACAAGTCCAGGAATGAAATGGACCATATTCAATATCTCCGAAAGCTTTTTGATCGACTTCGGAAATATCAACTTAAGCTAAACCCGACAAAATGCACTTTCGGAGTACGGTCAGGAAAACTCCTAGGGTTCATTGTCAGTGAAAGAGGAATCGAGGTGGACCCCGACAAAACGAAGGCAATTTTGGAAACGCCCCCACCAAGCACAGAAAAGGAGGTCAGAGGATTCCTGGGCCGGATAAACTACATTGCCCGTTTCATCGCACAGTTAACAGATAAATGTATCCCCATCTTTAAACTGTTGCGCAAGAATCAGCCAACGGTGTGGAACGAAGAATGCCAACAAGCGTTCGATAAAATCAAAGCTTGTTTAACTAATCCACCAATATTGGTGCCGCCCGTTGAAGGAAGACCTCTGATCCTATATTTGTCAGTGCTCGAAGAGTCCATGGGATGTGTGCTTGACCAACATGATGAAACCGGAAAAAAGGAATGAGCCATTTACTATCTCAGTAAAAAATTCTCAGATTATGAAACCCGTTATACACCATTCGAAAAAACATGTTGCGCGTTGGTGTGGGTCACTCAACGTCTCAGGCAGTACATGGCTCGACATACAACATGGTTGGTTTCCAAAATGGACCCGATCAAATACATTTTCGAAAAGCCCATCTTGACCGGAAGAATAGCTAGGTGGCAAGTTCTCCTCTCAGAATTTGACATTATCCATGTTACCCAGAAAGATATTAAAGGAAGTCCCCTAGCGGATTATCTAGCTCATGGATCCACAGATGAATACCAATCTTTACAGGATGATTTTCCCGATGAGCACATTATGCACGTCGAACACGAAGAGACCAAAGAAGAGATGTGGACCATGTTCTTCGATGGGGCTTCCAACATGCTTGGACACGGGGTAGGAGCTATTTTGATATCCCCTGAAAAGAAACACATTCCTGTAACGGCCAGGCTTAATTTCGATTGCACCAATAACATGGCCGAATACGAAGCATGTGCACTGGGAATCCGAGCAGCTTTAGATCATGGGGTCACTAAGCTCAAAATATTCGGCGATTCATCCCTCGTCATCTACCAACTTAAGGGTAAATGGGAAACCCGAAACGCCAAATTGATCCCATATCTAGAGTACATCCGAGAGTTGGTCTCAAGAATGGAAAACGTCACTTTCCAGTATATTCCAAGGGAAGACAACCAAATTGCTGACGCCCTCGCCACACTATCATCCATGTTTGCCCTGGACCAGGAGCATGAGATGCCAATCATTCAAGTTAAACTGTATGATAAACAAGCTTTCTGCATGGCAGTAAATGACGAGTGTAACACCCTACCTTATAAACCCTCAATCGAAGAATTAATAATTTTTAGTAGAATTTTTTTTTTTTTTTAACCAATAATAATTTTTCCCTTGTACATAATATTAATATACATAAATTTTCAATAATACATTCCTGCATTTCATCATTTTAAAAAGTACTAAAAGTAAACATTCATAATTACATATAGATAAAATACTAGTACAATCCTCCAGAATATTAAGGGCAACATTGAGGATACTTCCTACAGAGCAGCAAACTACACAAAAGAGTAACTACTACTCACTACCCTGTAGGTCTATATACTATAAAAGACTATCTATAAAAGTTTGGATATATTTATCCCAATACATGTTGCCATCATTGTGGCTCCCAGCTAATGAGTATGAGTAACATATTCATCGAGTGTGGAATCTGTGCCATCTCCCCTTTCTTCAAACAATGACCGATCAGGTCCAACGAGTACCGCAAGCACAAAGGAAATAAAGAAAACAGAAAGACAAGAGGGTGAGCAATAGTTCATACATCATTTTAAAATCAACATCATAAACATTCACAAGTCAATCAAATTCCAAATGATTGATGTTAATGATGCATGATCCTAATATGTTTTCTAAAATGTTTATGCATGCGGGCCCGAATCATTTCTCAAATCAGTACTGGGATAGCCAGGAGTTGACACTACTAGGCATGGAAAATCCACCCACGGGATTGTTGAGACCCATGCTCAAATATAAACCCAGTAGCTCACTGACCATTGATATACGGTAAGAGCACAGTCAGGTATAGCAGAGTTTGTACAGTGGGATCCCCGACAACAGGTAGCGAGCCTGGGTCTTTTGGGGCCTCCAACCACTACCCTTCCTATCCTCAAGTCCTCCCTCAGGGCCTCCCTATCGTATTCTCAGAGTCCATAATCTCCGATTCCCCAGATTTCACAAATCACCATTTTCAAATGAGTAATGTATGAGTCCCTAAGTGGTTTTTCTTAGAAATTCACATTTTCCCAAAAATTTTGACAGAGTTTCCCCTGTAATACAGACTTCCCAAAAATTTCCAATCACCTGTTACAAGCAGAAAACTTCCAATACAGTTCAAAAAGGGTTCACAACCCATCATCCAATTCTTTCAATTTAATTTTCAATGAATTTTCTCATGAAAAACCACCATGCATATAAATGCTCACTCAAAGACCATATATATCATAATAGAGTACCAAGCATATATTTTACACCATCATACACGTAAGCAATTCATGATCACTTTCACAACCAAGCATATAATAAAATCAAAATGATCAATCATAACAAATTTAGACAAATTCAACAAATAAGGTCAAACAAGTTTATGATGTAATCCTTACTATATAGCCCACCCCTTACCTGATACGTTCACACTTATTCCTTTCAAAGCTTGATGTTGTGTTTCAGCAAAATCTATATACGTAATAAAATGCTAGTTAGAATCTTATATTTCTATGATTCTATCTCATGAGAATTTAAATTCATTTTGTATTGTTAATTCATTTCTAATAATATTTTAAGCTCACATTCAGCTTACAATTAACTTAGAAATTATCCTATTTTGTAGGCACTTAGAGTAGAAAGAATCCTAATAACAACCATGGACAAGGTTCAGTATTTCAAAATTTTCTAGAGTTATATAAACTGTTTTGGCATGATATTTGAGCCAAAATTTCAATAACTTAATTACCTACAATTTTGATGAAGGAAATAAATTCAAATACCCTATAGAATAGATGCAGTTTTCAGTTTTCAGTGGTTGTTTCCAACTAGGCTCAACTACAATAACACTCTGAACACGCCTTGTTAATTGGATTATAACTCTTGCTACACATAAGATATTAACATGAAATAAATTTCTAAATTTCGGGGATATAATTTCCTAAAACTTTTATGAAGGAATCAAGTCCTAATTTCATACGTATCAATCCCAGTAATTCAAAAACCGAGGCTGTTGAAACAGGGCAACATCTTAACGTCACAGCTAGAACACTTACAGTAAAATGGGTATAACTTGAGTTACCAATATCCGTTTAATGTAAAACCAGTTTCTAAATTTCGACAACTTAAAGAGCTACAACTTTCATGAAGATACCAATTCCTAATTCTGTTCACACAAGTCCCAAAAATTCAATGAATAGTACCTACGAATTAGGGCTCTTAAAGTTTTTAGCTTAACAACTTCTAATCCTCAATTTTAAGCATCATTCTAGTATTCTAGGTGTAAAACCTACAATAACCTTCTTCCTACATCCATTCAAGTTGAGCCAAGTGAGGAGAAAAATAGAAAATGCACCGTTTTGAAAAATAAAACGGTAGAAATGTAGCGGAGATTGAGATAAACCAACTTACCTCTTGGAGCTTCTCAAGAAAATCAAGATTTTCCCGTTAAAATCAAGTTTGAAGGTAAGGAAATTTTGAGAGAAAGAGATAAACTATGAAACTACGGTTGCACGGTTGCAAAATGACACTCTTAACATTTCACCTAATAATCCGCTCAGCGCATTTCTGATGCGCCCAGCGGATTACAGGCCGCATGTAATAGAGGTTTCGAACCACAATCCGCTCAGCGCATTTCTGATGCGCCCAGCGGATCCCAAAACTCTCTTTTAATCGATTAGAGAATACCTGTTGATCGATTATATTACAAAAATATTACCCATTATTTTCTTCCTTTTTACTCTAACCAGGATTTGAACCCACAACCCCTAAGACTCCAACATCACTCCAAACCATATCAACCATCATATGTTTCTTGTCAATTTATACACATAATAAACTTTTAATGTATCTACACTCAATGCATACAAGAAAATAATAATTTCTAAATGTGACAATTAAAATTGTTAAGTTCATACTCTTTCAATTTCAACCCTAAATCATATAATTACTATCAGGCGTCCAGTTGCCCGCGAAACAGATCAATTTTAAGTATTTTCTAAAAATTCTAGAAAAATTCTAGAAAAACACAAATAATCTAACAAACATCAAACTCTACAGTTTCTTCACCCAATTCTTAATAATTTAATTATTAAAAGTTTGACAAAGACTTTGTCAAAATTTAACAAATCAGGGGTATTGAGAATCAGGATGTTACAACGAGCGCGATCAAGACCCCTGGTACCACGACATCAAGCGGTACCTCATAAAAGGAGAATACCCCGAGGGAATTAGTGACAATGATAAGCGAACCATTCGCAAAAGGGCCATAGGGTTCACGTTGATTGAAGGAACCCTCTACAAAAAGAGCCCCGATTCCACCCTCTTAAGGTGTGTGGACCGAGAAGAAGCCCAAACACTGATAAAAGAAATCCACAAGGGGACTTTCGGAACCCATGCACCCGGGCATGTCATGGAAAAGAAAATCCTCAGGGCAGGGTACTATTGGTCCACGATGGAAGCAGATTGTCACCAATATGCCAAGAAATGTCATATGTGCCAAGTATACGCCGATAACATTCATATACCGCCCGCACCTCTCAGTAACCTGACTACATCGTGGCCATTTTCTATGTGGGGCATGGATGTCATTGGACCCATCGAACCTAAAGCATCTAACGGCCATCGCTTCATATTGGTGGCAATCGACTATTTCACCAAGTGGGTTGAGGCGGCATCATATGCACACGTAACCCGGAAAGTGGTGACCACCTTCATCAAGAAAAACATCATATGTCGGTACGACATCCCTCATAAGCTCATTACTGATAATGGGACCAACCTCAACAATAGAATGATGGAGGAATTATGCCAAGACTTCAAAATCCAGCATCACAATTCCTCTCCGTACCGACCAAAGATGAATGGTGCAGTAGAGGCAGCCAACAAAAATATCAAGAAAATTATCCAGAAAATGGTGGTCACCTACAAGGACTGGCATGAAATGCTTCCTTTTGCCTTGCACGGCTACCGGACGTCGGTTCAAACCTCCACAGGGGCTACCCCGTTTTCCCTCGTATACGGAATGGAGGCCGTGCTACCAATAGAAGTCAAAATACCCTCTCTGCGAGTTGTCTTGGAAGCCAAATTGACAGAAGCTGAATGGGTCCAAAACCGATATGATCAATTGAACTTAATAGAAGAAAAACGGCTGGACGCCATATGTCGAGGGCAAGCTTATCAGCGGAAAATCAAGAGGGCCTACGACAAGAAGGTCAATCCCCGCACTTTCCAAGAAGGAAATCTAGTAGTAAAGAAACTGCTCCCAGCCCAGAAAGACAAAATCGGGAAATGGGCAGCCAACTACGAAGGACCCTTTGTGGTCAAGCGAGCCTTCTCAGGGGGAGCCCTTATCCTCACCAATATGGACGGAGAAGAGCTCCGATACCCTGTCAACTCAGATGCGGTAAAAAGATATTACGCCTAAAAAAAAAAAAAAAAAAAAAAGGGGACATTGCTCATGACCCGTCAGGATGAAAACTCGCAAAGAGCATCCTGGGCAAAAGATAGGGTATATTCCTCGCTAGGACACGTCCCAGGCAAAAATTAGAGGCAAAAAAAAAAATGAAATGATGAAAGAGCAATGATCACCTTAGCCGAAAACCGCAAAGGCGACTAAGGTAATACCTCCACAACAACAAGCAAACTTCGCATAGTCTTCACTCCGGGCTCGGGCATCTCAATTGAAGGGACCAGGAGAAATGGGGAAACAAAGATCACAGACATGATTGCGGCACCTTCATACAGTTTAGCCAACCCTGGCCAGCCATGCTTCCAAATTCTTTTGTAAAACCCCCATGTAAAAATAAACCATCTGGTTACATCAATAAAATTGTCTTTTTCTCTTTACCTACTTGTGTAAATGCCTCTATATTAACGAAATAGGAGCATGCATAAAACAAGCAATTCGAGAAAGCATAAAAAACAAAAGACGCACATCACCAACCAGGGCCGTTCCAAGAAAAATACAGGGTAGCCTGCTAGATCGAAAACCCACAAAGGGCGGTCTAGGCAAAAGATAAGGCTTTCGTAAGAAGAAAAAAGCCCATCAAAATGCCTCACACAAAGAATTAAAACCCGCTAGATCGAAAACCCGCAAAGGGCGGTCTAGGCAAAAGATAGGGTTAAAACAAAAAGTGTAAAAACAAAAATCACGAGAGAACAAAAAGAAGGAGAGTACCGGTCACTTTCTAAATGTCCTCAAATAAAATTGCATTAACAGCATCCACACACAAATAGTCGCACAAAAATGACTTTGTCAAAAGTAAAACAAACAAAAATACTATAGGAAAATAGAAAGCATTCAGCCTCATGCTTGCATTCGTGAAAAAACAACCAAAAAGGGTATCCCGGTATGAATTCACCGACCTTCTTGCACTAACCAAAAAGCTTTATCGCTTCCTTTCTGCAAAAGCCAGCATAACAAAAAGAAACTTAAAAAAGGAAAAAGGCAGAATTAAAGACAACTACCCCAAACCATAAAAACCAACTACCAAGCAAAAGTCAAACACAAAGAGAAGACCCGACTAACCAGCAAGTGTCGGATAACCACCAACAAAAAAATCAAAAGAACAAAAATCCCCAGCAATCAATGAAGCTGGATGAACAACAAACCAAATCCCCGGTACAGTCCGGATGACCATTCAAGAAGACCAAGAACATCTACCAACACAGAAGTCACTCCCCAAGGAGACGGCGCATGAGCCACCCGAGCAGTAAGCCGCCACTACCACCAGTCCTTCGCAACGGGGCTGTACCAGCCTGATAGGGGGTTTATACCTATCAACCCGCACATAAAAAGCGCCCGCCCGGCGCATGAGCCACCCGAGCAGTAAGCCGCCATTACCACCCTGATGGGGGGTTCATACCCATCCGGTCCCACACAACGGACCGTACCACCCTGATGGGGGGTTCATACCCATCCAGTCCCACACAACAGACTGCAACTACCAGCCTGATGGGGGGTTTATACTCATCAACCGAAGGATCGGCTACGTCAGAAGTAGTATCCGGAGGTTCTATCACGTGTAAACCAAAGGGATCGGCTACATCAGGAGTAGTATTCCGGAGGTGCACAAACACAACATCTCCCCAGAGGATCATCCGCCACAAGACGGCAATCCGAAGGGTAGCCGGGCAAGAGGGTCAACTCCTTTACCTTCCTGTCTACCTGTCTGGCACAACAAAGCTAACAGTCGACTAGTCAGGTAAAGGGGGGGCAACTGTAGACCCCAAATCTTGCCCGACCTCCAAATAAAGTCAGAAAGCTTCCTATTTGAAGATGGCCGGAGCTTAACAAGCCATTAGGAGAGACTATTAGGCTCCCGTACCAAGATAGGAAGGTTTTTTGGCCCGAAAATAAAGTTTCTCGCCCTGAAGGGACGAGACCACCGTCTGGGAATACCAGACCGCCGTCTCGTTTTAACGCCAGGACGAGACCGCCGTCTGGAAAATCGAGACGGCGGTCTCGATACTCGAAAAAAACGAGACGGCGGTCTGGGTTTTCCAGACGGCGGTCTCGATTCTCGCCAAGTCGAGACGGCGGTCTGGATTATCCAGACGGCGGTCTCGACCCTCTGACGCGAACGAGACGGCGGTCTCGACCCTGTCAGACGAGAACGGCGGTCTGGACCCTGACAGCGCGAAAAACTATAAATAGGGGCTCCTCCCCCCTCATTTGGACACAGAATTCACAGAGCTCTCCCTTCTCTCTAGACTTTCTCTCTCTAAGAATCCCTCCGAAGCATTTCCGGAGTTTCTGAGTGTCTTTAGGAGCATTTTTGAGTGTTCTAAATCTTCTTTAGGATCCCTCCGAGGCATTTCTGGAGTTTTCTGAGAGTTTGTAGAGTGAAGGGTTGCCAAAACGCACCCTCTCTTTTAAAGAAAATACATAAAGCTTGCTTTGGAGGTGCATATTCTTTCTCCTTCTAAATTTTACCGCTTTCATTTAAATATATGCAATAGAAGTTAGGGCCATGTAGTCATAAATTTAAATACCGCATAATAAAAGGGTAATAACGCTATTTTCCAGTTTAATTATTTATTCAAGCTAGCCAGCCTATCATAGGGAACCCGAAAGGGGCGTTGTAAAGGAACTAATACTTCCTTTACACGTAACTAACTCCCTTACCCAACTCTGGTTCTAATGACCAAAGTTGGTTTTCGAAAACCAACGCCTTTTAAACCCCTTTTCCGATGTTTATGGTAAAAATATCGGTGGCGACTCCATAGAACCCAAAATAAATAAAGTCCTTGGGTTAGCCCGGTTATCGGACAACTCAAGGACACCTTTCGAAAACCTCGTCTCTAGGTTAGCCCGGTTATCGGACAACCTAAAGGCGTTGTAACCACCAATAAAAACGCAAAAACAAGAGAAGAGTCGAAAAACCATCGCGTCGCTCGGACCGACCCTCTCTCTTTTGAGACGGCGGCGACAGATCAAAATACTTTTCAATCGATTAAAACGATATTTCAATCGATTTATTTTATTTAAAACTTCATTCAATCGATTAATTCATGTTTTCAATGGATTGAAGTAGCTTAGAAAAAAATGATAGCTCTCTGTTTCAACAGATTAAAAAAACATTTCAACAGATTGAAATCCTATGAACTCTTAGACTGAAAAAAATGGTCTCTCTGTTTCAACAGATTAAAAAACATTTCAACAGATTGAAATCCTATTAACTCTTAGACTGAAAAAAATGGTCTCTCTGTTTCAACAGATTAAAAAACATTTCAACAGATTGAAAATGCGAAACCTTTAATATTTGAAAAAAATCATTAAGAACATTTTTAACCTGTTGATTCTGCGATTCAACCAATTGATATTTCGACTACAAATCCACACTTCTTATGTTAAGTGATTTTAACAGATTGAAAACTCTTTTTCAACAGATTGAAAAACTTAGTTTGTTCTTTTAATGCTTAAAGGTTAGTTTTTCATGCAGAAAAATGAGTTCAATGAGATGCATCATTTCAAGGCGCTTATCACAAGATCTATTGGCCTATCAAGAGATTAAGTTTTAAACTTCTAACCTATTCATCTACACACCCACAAACTAAACTATGTCAACTCAATATGTCTTCATCAAATCCAACAAGTGCTTCATTCTCTTCACTATTGTTGACCCTTATTGCCTATGTTCGAGTTCTAGTTCTCCCTCGCGCTGTGCTTTCTTCTTCTTCCCCCTTCCCATGGTCTCATATGAAGCACTTGTTGGATTTGATGAAGACATATAGATTTATAGAGTTTAGTTTATGGGTGTGTAGGTGAATAGGTTATAGGTTTATACTTTAATCTCTTGATAGTTTAATAGATCTTGTGATAAGCGCCTTTAAATGATGCATCTCATTGAACTTATTTTACTGCATGAAAAACCAACCTTTAAGCATTAAAAGAACAAACTGAGTTTTTCAATCTGTTAAAAGGAAGTTTCAATCTGTTAAAATCACTTAAAATAGGAAATGTTCATATGTTGTCAAAATTTTAATTGATTGAATTGCAAAATCAACAGGTTAAAATGTTCTTAATGATTTTTCCATATTAAAGGTTTCGCAATTTTAATCTGTTGAAATCAAGTTCAATCTGTTGAAACAGAGAGATGTTATTTTTCACTTTGAAGCATCACAGGATTTCAATCTGTTGAAATAAGTTTTAATCTGTTTGTCGCCGCCGTCCGTTCCGACGTCTAGGGACATCTCGAACGTTTATGCGAGCAGTCACGAAAAGATGGTTTAGACTCGCGTTTTTATGTTAAAATATGTTCATTGCTTCTGAGGTGCTCAACAACTGAACTATCCTCTAATAAAAGCAAGGTTTTCGAAAAGGGGTTCTTATGGAGTCGCCACCAATGTTTTGACCATAAACATTGGAAAAGGATAAAAAGGCGTTGATTTTAATAAAAACAAAACTTGGCCATTATAACCAGAGTTAGGTAAGGGAGTTAGTTACGTGTGGGGAAGGTGTTAGCACCCCACAACGCCCCTTTCGGGTTCCCTATGACAGATTCATTCATTAAGCGAAGATTACGAGAAATTACGCTATTACCCTATTTTATTGCATAATATTGAAAAAATGTCTATCTACATGACTTTATTTCATATTGCATACATGAAGCAATAAAAGAGAAGAGAAGTGAAAAGAACCTCCGTAGCAAGCTTTGTATTACAAATCTTTAACCGTGAGGATGCGTTTTGGCAATCCCCCGCTCTACAAAGACTCTCTTCCCGGAATACAATATCGACTCGACTAAATTTTAAAGAAGAATCGAATGCTGGAATACAATTCCTTAACCGATTGTTACCTTTTTAAGGCAATCGCAGAGTTCATTCGAAGTAGGGAGAGAAGAGAAGTTTCTGGAGTTGTCTAGAGTGTGAAAAAGTGGCAAATGAGCCTCCTATTTATAGTTTTCGCAGCCTGGCAGCTTGGGACGGCCGTCTGGAGCTTGGAAAACTGGGACGGTCGTCTGGGATTTGGGACGGCCGTCCCAAGCGTCATAGCAAGGTGGGACGACCGTCTGGAACTTGGGACGGTCGTCTGGGCCATCTGGGACGGTCGTCCCAACTTCTGGGAGGACCATCTCGACTGTTTTTGCCAGATTTTGTGTTCTGGGACCCCCGGGAAGCTTTCCTTTCTTTATTCGGACGTCGATTGATGCCGATAGACGTCCATCGAAGCTTTATCTTCATATAGGAAGTCTTCTTGGCCTTTATTGAGATGTCGGGCGAGCTTTATCTTCATGTAGGAAGTCTTCTTTGCCTTTATTGAGAGGCCGGGCAAAATTAGGGGTCTACAGCTGCCCCCCGTTCACCTACCTGCTTAATTTGTTGGCCTAATATGCCGACAAAGTTAATTGGTAGGGGAAGGAGTTAACCCTTTTTGCTCGGTTGTCCTTCAGATGCTCCTTCGCTTGAAGTTTTGCTGATCCTCCGGATGATAAATATTTTTGATAGGTACCAACCCCTATCTGGTTTGAACCTTCTTTTACAAGGTTCTGGTGAGTACTTACCCTCACTAGGTATGACTCTGTATTTCACTAGACTCTTGTGGGTACCTACCCCCACTAGGTATGAATCTGCTTTTTGATGAGTACCTACCCTCATCTGGTGCGAACCTTATTTCATAAGGCTCTTATGGGTACCTACCCCCACCCGGTCTTAACCTTGTTCTGCAAGGCTCTGGTGAGTACCTACCCTCACCTGGTATGAACCCTGTTTTGCAAGGTTCTTTGTGGGTACTTACTTCCGAGGTGCTCAACACAGAACTATCCTATAATAGAAGCAAGGTTTTTGCAACCCGTTTTTGTAATGCTCTGGTGAGTATTTTACTCTACCTGATGCATTTTGCTCGGTTTTGATGAGTACCTACCCTCATCCGGTACAAACCTTATTTTATAAGGCTCTGGTGGGTACCTACCCCCACCTGGTACGAATCTGCATTTTTTGCTAGATTCTGATGAGTACTTACCCTCATCCGGTACAAACCTTATTTTATAAGGCTCTAGTGGGTACCTACCCCCACCTGGTATGAATCTGCATTTTTATGCTAGATTCTGATAAGTACCTACCCTCATCCGGTACAAACCTTATTTTATATGGCTCTGGTGGGTACCTAATCCCACCTAGTATGAATCTACGTTTTGCTAGATTCTGATGAGTACCTACCCTCATCCGGTACAAACCTTATTTTATAAGGCTTTGGTGGGTACCTACTCCCACCTGGTATGAATCTGCATTTTTGCTAGATTCTGATGAGTACCTACCCTCACCTGGTACAAACCTTATTTTATAAGGCTCTGGTGGGTACCTACCCCCACCTGGTACGAACCCTATTCTATAAGGCTCTGGTGAGTACCTACTCTCACCCTGTACGAACCCTATTCTATAAGGCTCTTGTGGGTACCTACCCCCACCTGGTACGAACCCTATTCTATAAGGCTCTGGTGTGTACCTACCCTCACCCGGTACAAACCCTATTCTATAAGGCTCTGGTGAGTACCTACCCTCACCCGGTATGAACCCTATTCTATAAGGCTCTTGTGGGTACCTACCCCCACCTGGTACGAACCCTATTCTATAAGGCTCTTGTGGGTACCTACCCCCACCTGGTACGAACCCTATTCTATAAGGCTCTGGTGAGTACCTACCCTCACCCGGTACGAACCCTATTCTATAAGGCTCTGGTGAGTACCTACCCTCACCCGGTACGAACCCTATTCTATAAGGCTCTTGTGGGTACCTACCCCCACCTGGTACGAACCTTATTCTATAAGGCTCTTGTGGGTACCTACCCCCACCTGGTACGAACCCTATTCTATAAGGCTCTAGTGAGTACCTACCCTCACCCGGTACGAACCCTATTCTATAAGGCTCTGGTGAGCACCTACCCTCACCCAGTACGAACCCTATTCTATAAGGCTCTTGTGGGTACTTACCCCCACCAGGTACGAACCCTATTCTATAAGGCTCTTGTGGGTACCTACCCCCACCTGGTACGAACCCTATTTTATAAGGCTCTGGTGAGTACCTACCCTCACCCGGTACGAACCCTATTCTATAAGGCTCTGGTGAGTACCTACCCTCACCCGATACAAACCCTATTCTATAAGGCTCTTGTGGGTACCTACCCCCACTTGGTACCAACCCTATTCTATAAGGCTCTTGGGATGCTCTTTAGGCATTCAATCTTTTAATGTGGTTTTTTGGAAATGTGTTGGCGGCTTATTGTCTCTGATCATTCGCCTATTCCATGGGGAGTGATTGATTTTCTTTCTTGACTTTTCTTTTTTAGTCATCCGGTTTTACCGGGGATTTCTTCGTTTTTGGCTTTTCTTGTTTAGCCATCCGGCTTTGCCGGGGATTCTTTGTTTTTGACTCTTTTTAGCCATCCGGTCTTTGCCGGGGTTTTCTTTGTTTTTGGCTTTTCTTTTTAGCCATCCGATCTTGCCAGGGTTTCTTTGTTTTTGGCTTTTATTTTTTAGCCATCCAGTTTTATCGGTGATTCTTGTTTTGGCTTTTTGTTTAGCCATCCGGTTTTACCGTTGATTTTTTGTTGGTTGCCTCTTGTTTTAGGCAGGAATCTCCTGGGGATTTGTGGTTTTGGTTGATTGTGCCTCTTGATTAGGCAGATGCTTCAATAGTGGTGAAGGCTTTGTTGTTTTTCGCCTCTGAATAGGCTGATGTTCCACTTGAGGATATTTTCTCTTGATAATACCTCTGAGTAGGCAGATGCTTTATTGGAAGCTTTGTGCTTTAGACTTGTATTGCCTCTTGCATAGGTTGATTTCCTGTTTCTTGGGGATATTGGCTCTTTGCTTGTCTTTGAGTAGGTAGAGACTTTTCTTGGGAGTGAAGGCTTTGCATTTCACTGGGGATATTCATATTGGGTGTTATAGGCGATTAACTCCCTAAGGATATGAATTTGTAGTTTGCCCCTGTCGTAGGCTCGCTAGGGATAGTTTTTCTTTTTGGTGATCTGCCGGGGATTTGATTGTTTTCCGGAGATCTATTTTGAATTGCCCCCTAGGGAGGAATGGAGTTTTTGACTCCTTGTTGGATGATGTTGTTTGAGCTGGCTTTGCCTATGCTCTTATTCTGCTGAGGAGTGGGTTTTTACCTTTTTCTCGCGATTTATCTCTTTTTCGCGATTTTGAAAATTTGGCTTTTAAAATGTGTGCGCCTTTTCAATTTCTTTTATGCACACTGGCTTTTTGTTATCTGCTGGATGAAGAGATTTATTTTTTCTCTTTTTTTTTTGGCGATCCTGGGGAGTTTATTGGCTTCCTGGGGATCCAATCTTTGATTTGATTTTTTATGTTGGAGTCTTAGCTCCTGACTTTTGTGAAGCTCTTTATTGAGCGGGATGAAGAGATTTTATTCCTTTTCTCTTTTTTGAAGATTCACCGAGGAGTTTGTCAACTTCCTGGGGATGGAGTCTTGGCCCCTGGCTTTGTGAAGCTCTTATTTGAGCTGGAAGATGGAAAAAAAATTTTGTTTTCCTCTTTTTGTAGATTTTTCTTGATATGCTCTACTTGGAGATTTTTATTCGGCCATTTTCGTGCCTTTATTGGGGAATGAAAAGTTTTTCTTTTCTTTCTTTTTGTTGAACCCCTGGTGATATGGAAGATTTGACTCCGTATTTTCTTTGATGGACTCTTCTGTAGTCCTTATTCTCCTTTGGGGAAGTGGCGGAGATTCTGGATGAGTGTGCTCGATGACTCATGTGGTGATGAAGCTGAGTAGCGAGGTAATCTTTTTGTCTTGCCTCTGGAGTAGGCAAGGATCCTGCTTGGGGATGATCAAGCCTTTCCGTTGGCTTTTCCATGTTGATGACTTCCTTTTTCTTAGATGGAAGGATGTTGATTGAAGCTTCAACTGACTCTTTTTTTATGACTCATGTGGTGGTGCTGAGTCATGAAGTAATTTTTGTTTTGCCTTTGGAGTAGGCAAGGATCCGCTTGGGGATGATCGAGCCTTTCCGTTGGCTTTTCTATGTTGATGGCTTCCTTCTTTTATTGGTGTAGAAGGTTGGAGCTAGTTTCCTTGAAGCTCTTTATTCTGCTGGAATGGTTTTGATTTCGCCTTTCGCGATTTTGATTTTCATATGGAGACTGGATTCTGGCGCCTCCTGTTTTCAATCACAAGTATGGAGACTATCCTCTTTATATGCATGTTTATTATTCTTGTTTGAAGAAAATTATTTTTTCTTGATTTTGACAAAGTCGTATTATGCAACTACTTTGTGTGTGGATGTCCTAAATGCAATCTATTGTTTATTTATTTTTGATGCATTTAAAAAGTAACTGGCCTTCTCCCGTTGGCTTCTTATGAATACGTCGATGGGCTCCTCCTTTATGACCATGATGATGAGCTCCTCTTTTTTATTCATCTCTTGGTTTTAGCCCTATCTTTTGCCTAGACCGCCCTTTACGGGTTTTCGATATAGCGGGCCGCTTTGCCTAGAATGTCTTAGGGGGCTTTTGCCTTATCTTTTTGCCTAGACCGTTCTTTTGGGCTTTCCGATCTAACAGGCTACCCTAATTTTTAAGTAAGAACATCCTAGCAGGCATTTATTATTTTCTTATTTTTTTATGCTTCCTTTTTTTTTAGATGCATACTTTATCTTTGATTAAAGGTCTTTGTGCATATTTATGATTTATCAATAAAGAGGCATTTCCATAATATTTGGTCAAGAGAAAGGAAATGAAAGGGAATTTTATTGATAAATGATCAAAAGTTTATTTCTTTTATAGAAGGATTTCAAGGGTATTTAGAAGAATGGGTGGTCAGGGTTGGCTGTACTGTTTAGGCTTATACAGTCATGTCTATGATATCTGCCCCCTAGTTCTCCTAATTGCTTTAGTTGAGATGCTTGAGCTCAGAGTGAAGACTATGCAGACTGCTTGCTCTTGGAAGAATGTTATCTTAGCCACCTTTCGGTTTTCGACTGAGGTAACCATTGCTCTTAGTTAGTTTTTTTTTCTTTTTTTTTACCTCTACTTTTTGCCTAGGACGTATCCTAGCGAGGAATATGGACCCCATCTTTTTCCCAGGGATGCCCTTTGTGGGTTTTCATTCCTGACGGGTCTTGAGCAATGTCTTCAAGCATAATACTTTTTTACCGCATCAGAATTGATCGGATGTCGAAATTCCTCTCCTTCCATATTAGTGAGGATAAGAGCCCCTCCCGAGAAAGCTTGTTTCACCATAAAGGGTCATTCATAGTTTGTTGCCCACTTTCCAATTTTATTCTTCTAGGCCGGAAGCACATTATTTTACCATTAAATTCCTCTTATGGTAAATATGAGGGTTGACCTTTTTTCGTAAGCCTTTTTTATTTTCCTTTGATAGGCTTGCTCATGACATATAATATTCAGCCGTTTTTCTTCAATAAGGTTTAGCTGGTCATATCGGCTTTGATCCCGTTCAACTTTTATTAATTTTGCTTCCATCATCTTGTGCTTTTGTCAACATGATTAGTTGTACCGATTTGCCGTCTCAGGTCTTTGCTATAACCGAAGAGTAATAATTTTGAATATAGAGCAACTGTCATGTCTATGCCCCTCTTCCTTTCCTGAGGGATTTCAATCCTCCTATTGATCACTATATTTTCACATTCCCCAGCTAATTACTTGAATGCTTTATTGTGAAGGGTCAAGAGAAGAGAAAGAAAGGGATTTATTGCAAAGGCTTGTGTTTTAGTGGGATTTTTTTTTTGAAATAATAGTTTCTGTAAGAATAGCTAGCCAAGGTTGGTCGGTGTTTAGGCTAGTTTAAACAAACGTTTTGTTTTAATGAGGTGGCGTCTTCAGCTGATTACTTTATGGCGCCTATTTGTGACTGATTAACTTTCCTAGTCCGCCCTTTTGGGTTTTCAGCCTAGGATGTTGTGATGTGTCCTAACTTTTGTCTAGGTTCCCCTTTTTCATTTTTTGGGATACCTAGCGGACTTTATTTTGTCTATGACACTTTGATTATTTTGACACATTTTGGAACAAAAAGTTTGTCTAAACATGGTTATTTAATGGGGTATAAACATGTTTAGCAAGAAGAGAAACAGATAGTAAGAATAGCATTCTTTTGTAATTTTAGGGAAAATGTGTGCCCTAGAGATGCTCGGGGGTCGGGCACACCCCGAGGAGTGATTTCTAATAGTCATTGGGTTTACATCCCTTAAAATCGGGAGAAGGACATCTAATGACTAACGCTACCCTTGATGCTAATATCCCTCCCTGTCGGAAGATCGTCTTTAAGGTATGGAGGGGAGACTTCTCTTTTCTTTGTACGACTTGATCTTTTGTAGGGTCGTAATTTAAAGGATTATCCTTAAAATCTGGTGGCTCTCTTATTCCTTGAGCATCCTTTCCAAGCCCTTGTTCTGGGTTGTATCCATATCTCTTCATTATATGGGCCATTTTTATATTACTAGGAAGTCTTTCCATATTTTCAAATGTCTTCTTCAGCCGTATCCATTTAAGGTATGGTGGACGGCTCGCTGATTCGAATGTAGTCTTTAGCTTGAACCATGATCAACTTGTAGTCTACCATGAATTTGATTTTTCGGTGGAGCGTTGAAGAAACTGCCCTAGCACCGTGAATCCAAGGTCTACTTAATCTTCCCCTTGGATTCTTTTTTCCTTTTCCTCATCGGTTTCTTTATTTTTCCTTTGTTTTTAGGAGCATTATCTTGTAGCTCCTTGGATGAATAAATTTTTTTGCTTATTGTCCTGCCCCTAATGCTGGCTATATTGGAGATATCTTCATTGACGGACAATTCTTTTGTGCATATCCATAGTACAGCTTTATCCGATGTATAAGGGAAAGGATGAGGCATGAATAAGCGCAAAGGTGTTATTGCCCCTTCCTTGACATTATCAATTTGGTACCGATATTTATTTCTTTCTTTCTTATTATCTCTTTTTCCCAAATCGATGGCCTAAGTTTTTTTCTAATGGGGCTGTATTGGTTGAGCTTCTTTTTCCAACAGTGTTTGCATGTCCGGGGAAATGGTCCCCTCCTCACTGTCTGACTCAATCCATTCGCCTTCGGCTTTCAGATCCCGCAGAGAGTTTTCAATCACAGACATGACTATTTATATGGTCCTTATTTGGGTTTAGATTTTATTTATTTATTTTGGAATGAGAGAGAAAAGAATGAAAAGAATATGCACATTATGTAAAATGCCTCATTGTATTGATGAAAAGAGAAATATATACACAACCTCTTTAATCAAAAGATCTCGCGGCTATGGGCAGAGACCGCGAGAGATGCATCAGAAGCTTTTTATTATTATTATATTTTTTTTAACCAAAAGATGCACAAAATGATGAGCCCTAGTTAGCTGGCCTTCTCTACCCAAACTCACTATTCTGGTTGTGATAGAGACTTGATATTCACGTAGGGAGTATTGAAGGTGATCCACCCAACATTCAACAACTCTTGGACCTTATATTTCAAGGTCATGCAATTCTCCACAGAATGCCCAGGAGCGCCTGAATGGTAATCACAGTTCTCATTAGGTTTGTACCATTCTGGGTAGGGTGGATCCATCTTCTTTGGAGGGACATATACTAGGAGATGGTCCTTTATCAATTATGGCAGCAGACTTCCATAGGAGGTTGGAATGAGAGTGAATTTCTTCTCCTGTCTGCGTGATTGCCTAGATGGTTGTGAAGAGGAAGAAGGGGTAGTGAGGTTGATAGCATTTACGCTCCCCTCTTTCTTCTTGCCAAAGGACTTCTTGAATGATGCGTGAGATTTCTTAGACTTGGGAGGGAATCGAGTATTTTCGACATGAGTATTTTTGACATCGGTTACCTCCTTTAAATCGAAGTTGTGTCCCTCTAATGCCCTTAATTTCTCTTCTAGGGCAAAAATTCATTGCTCAGAAACCGTATTGTGGAAGCATTGCTGATACATTAGCTCCGTCAACTGCGCTATTTGTTCCTTTATGACATTAAGCTCAGCGGTGAGCATACGGTTCTGCTCCTCTAATTGCTCCATCTTCTTGGCTTTTTGAGCACGAGTGAGAACAGGTAGAAGACCAGCAACTTTCTAAATGATTTAAAGATTTTTATTATTGTGTTTTTTTTATTATGAATGATCAGTGTGAGATAGATATGCCTTAGACAATAACTTTGGTATCTTCTTAAAAGCCTATGTTTTAGGGAGTACCATACCCACCTTGGTGTGATGGTTCCCCTTTTTTCAAAAGGTTACCATCATACCTTAGCGCACTTATCTCTTCTAGGAAGGTTATAAACGCACTTGGTTCTCTTTCGCTATTATCTAAGGATATCTAATGCATCCTAGAATGAATGTGCTTTATGCATGCACTACAAAAATATTTTTTATGACAGCAGATATTGAAAGTGGAATAACTTTTGGTAGGGTTGTTCGATTTGGACGCACATCATGTCAAAACGAAGAGAAAAGGGTGAAGAACCAAGTTGCAGATTCCCAAAGGGGATTTGACCTAGTAATTTTCCCAAAAAAACGCTCCTAAGACCCATTTTTTGGAGGTTTATTAAAATGATGTGCATGCATACTTTTCTTAGTGCATTTATTTTTTCTCTTAGTTTTACCACTTATTGGATGATGTGGTATGGATGATACGACTTTGCCAAGAATCTTTTTATTATAAAAGGCATTCTTATGGGTTTTAATTGTTTTTATTTTTTATGACCCTTTATCTCTTCTGTCGGTCAACGTGACTACTTTGCTTACAAATAACCTGAAACCAGGCTAGCTTAACTGAAGACTGTCCGAGATAAAGTTGGTTTATCTTATCACTTTTATGGTTTTTTAGGGTTTTTCACTATTTTTGTTTGTTGTATGATTACCCTATGCTAATGCATCAATACAAATGCAGCAAACGAATGCACACACAATTCATACATCCACGAGCAGAGCCACACTTATTTTCGAGGTGGGGTTTTCCTGTAGAAACGTGCTTGGTTTAGGTGGTTCTAAACTGTTCTCACCAAGGCCAAAGGTCCCCAAGGTGCCCCCATTATAGGGACCTCTCAATCTCTCAGTCCTCGGGTCATGCACGGAACTCCGTGTCGACATCCTTAGACCAAAAGAAGAGAGTTATCACCTTGATTTGGTGGTTTCCGACAACGGTTGTAGCCCCGTGTGCCAACAAGCCGGTCGTATCTGCCACCCACTCCCTATAGGTATTCACTCTTGCCCCCGGGTATAGAGGGACTGTTGTGTGCAAGGGTTTTTGTGTGCAATTTATATTTCAGACAATTTGCAGAAAATAATCATACAACAATTATTAAAGCCATACAATAAAACATACAGAAGAGGGTAAAGGCATAATTTCAAATCTTCACTTAGTTTGAATTTTATCCGTCACTAAATGGGATCAACTCTAGCTTCCCCAGTGGAGTCGCCAACTGTCGTCGTCGTCCGTTCCGACGTCTAGGGACATCTCGAACGTTTATGCGAGCAGTCGCGAAAAGATGGTTTAGACTCGCGTTTTTATGTTAAAATATGTTCATTGCTTTCGAGGTGCTCAAGAACTGAACTATCCTCTAATAAAAGCAAGGTTTTCGAAAAGGGGTTCTTATGGAGTCGCCACCAATGTTTTGACCATAAACATTGGAAAAGGATAAAAAGGCGTTGATTTTAATAAAAACCAAACTTGACCATTATAACTAGAGTTAGGTAAGGGAGTTAGTTATGTGTGGGGAAGGTGTTAGCACCCCACAACGCCCCTTTCGGGTTCCCTATGACGGATTCATTCATTAAGCGAAGATTACGAGAAATTACGCTATTACCCTATTTTATTGCATAATATTGAAAAAATGTCTATCTACATGACTTTATTTCATATTGCATACATAAAGCAATAAATAAAGCAATAAAAGAGAAGAGAAGTGAAAAGAACCTCCGTAGCAAGCTTTGTATTACAAATCTTTAACCGTGAGGATGCGTTTTGGCAATCCCCCACTCTACAAAGACTCTCCTCCCGGAATACAATATCGACTCGACTAAATTTTAAAGAAGAATCGAATGTTGGAATACAATTCATTAACCGATTGTTACCTTTTTAAGGCAATCGGAGAGTTCATTCGAAGTAGGGAGAGAAGACAAGTGTCTTGAGTTGTCTAGAGTGTGAAAAAGTGACAAATGAGCCTCCTATTTATAGTTTTCGCAGCCTGGCAGCTTGGGACTTGGAAAACTGGGACGGCCGTCTGGGGAAGTTGGGACGACCGTCTGGGATTTGGGACGGCCGTCCCAAGCATCACAGCAAGGTGGGACGGCCGTCTAGAACTTGGGACGACCATCTCGACTGTTTTTGCCAGATTTTGTGTTCTGGGACCCCCGGGAAGCTTTCCTTTCTTTATTCGGACATCGATTGATGCCGATAGACGTCCATCGAAGCTTTATCTTCATATAGGAAGTCTTCTTGGCCTTTATTGAGATGCCGGGCGAGCTTTATCTTCATGTAGGAAGTCTTCTTTGCCTTTATTAAAAGGCCGGGCAAAATTAGGGGTCTACACTGTTGAAACAGAGAGCTACCGTTTTTTCTAAACTGTTTCAATCCATTGAAAACTCAAAACAATCGATTGAAGTAGTTTTAAATGAAATCAATCGATTGAAACGTCATTTTAATCGATTGAATCTATCAGTTTCTCTCTTACTCTATAAATACAGTTTTGATTTCTCTTTTGAGAACACAATTTGGAAAACGATTGAAAGCAATCTTAGAGCTCTCATATTCGTGCCTTTCTATGAGCATTCATAAACTTTTCATATCATAAGGCGTTTAGATCAAGATTGTTGAAAGATCATCAAGAGAGAAAGTTCTGAGTTAGAAAAATTGCTTCTGGACTTCTATATTGTTAAAGCTGCAGTCCAGGTTTATTCTTTTCATACACTTGTACAAAGGTTAATTATGTAGATTGGGTTTGAATCTGCACTGATTACAGTAACTGGGTTTGGTTACTGGGTGGTTAATTCAAGAGTCTATCTTATGGTGTTGTAAGATAGTTCTTGGGGTAGATTGGTGTATTTCTACTGGTTTGTATTTTTCACTTGGAATTAGTGGAACTTGGCAGATTTGTCAAGAACTGGATGTAGCTCTGAGAAAGAGTGAACCAGTATAAACTCTTGTGTTGAATTTCTGCTTTCATATCTTTTCAATTCTTGCTTATATTCTTGCTTTGTTTAAAACCAAATTTGCCTAATAAAAGATTGGATAAAGATTAACCATTCTTCCAAAAGAAAGAGTGTTTTTCGAAAAAGATTTCAAAAGTTCAATTCACCCCCCCTCTTGAACTTAACCATTAATTCTTACAATTGGTATCAGAGCTGGTTCTTGTAAGTTACTCAAGAATTCGGTCCAAGAAAGGTTTAAATGGCTGAGGGAAAGATGACTTTTTCGGAAGGAGCCTCCATCAATAGGCCTCCTCTATTCTTTGGTGTGAATTATTCTTTACTGGAAGGTTAGAATGAAAATCTTTATTGAATCTCTTGATAGGGGTATTTGGGATACAATTGTTAATGGGCCTTTCAAACCAACTCATACAGTAGATGGTAAAATTGTTGAAAAAGACTGGGCTGGATTAACTGATGTAGAAAATAGGAAAGTTCAATATGATTATACTGCTAAGAACATTATTACCTCTGCCTTAAATCTTGATGAGTTTTTCAGGGTTTCTCAATGTGCCTCTGCCAAAGAAATGTGGGAGATTCTACAGGTCACTCATGAGGGTACCTCTGACGTGAAAAGGGCAAGAAAGCATGAATTAATTAGAGACTATGAATTGTTCAAAATGCAGCAAGGTGAAACCATTGCAGATGTGCAGAAAAGATTCATGCATATAGTCAATCATCTAATTAAATTAGGCAAGACATTTGACAAGGAAGAGTGTAGACCCCAAATCTTGCCCGGTCTCCAAATAAAGTCAGAAAGCTTCCTATTTGAAGACGGCCGAAGCCTAACAAGCCATTAGGAGAGACTATTAGGCCCCCGTACTAAGATAGGAGGGTTTTTTGGCCCGAAAAATAAAGTTTCTCGCCCTGAAGGGACGAGACCGCCGTCTGGAAGGACCAGACCGCCGTCTTGTCTCAACGCCAGGACGAGACCGCCGTCTCGATTGTCCAGACGGTGGTCTCGTCACATGCAAAAGTGGACACGGCGGTCTGGGTTTCCCAGACGGCGGTCTCGATTCCTGCAAAAGTCGAGACGGCGGTCTGGGTTTCCCAGACGGCGGTCTCGATTCCTGCCCAATCGAGACGGCGGTCTGGATTATCCAGACGGCGGTCTCGACCCTCTGCCATGAACGAGACGGCGGTCTGGACTTTCCAGACGGTGGTCTCGACCCTGTCAGAGGAGACGGTGGTCTCGACCTGTCAGGCGCGAAAAACTATAAATAGGGGTCCTCCCCCCCTCATTTCCACACGGAATCAACATAGCTCTCCCTTCTCTCTAGACTTTCTCTCTCTAAGAATCCCTCCGAGGCATTTCCGGAGTTTCTGAGTGTCTCTAGGCATAAACTGAGCATTCTAAATCTCCTTTAGAATCCCTCCGAGGCATTTCCGGAGTTTCTGAGAGTTGTAGAGTGAAGGGTTGCCAAAACGCACCCTCTCTTTTAAAATATAAAAGCTTGCTTTGGAGGTGCATATTCTCCCTCTCTATTTTTATTACTGCCATTTAAATTACGCAATAGAAGCTAGGGCCATGTAGTCATAAACTTAAATTTCGCATAATAAAAGGGTAAAAGCGCATTTTTCCAGTTTAATTATTTATTCAAAGTAGCCGGCCTATCATAGGGAACCCGAAAGGGGCGTCGTAAAGGAACTAACACTTCCTTTACACGTAACTAACTCCCTTACCAAACTCTGGTTCTAATGACCAAAGTTGGTTTTCGAAAACCAACGCCTTTTTAAAACCCCTTTTCCGATGTTTATGGTAAAAATATCGGTGGCGACTCCATAGAACCCAAATTAAATAAGTCCCTGGGTTAGCCCGGTTATCGGACAACCCAGGGATACTTTCGAAAAACCTCGCCCCTAGGTTATCCCGGTTATCGAACAACCTAAAGGCATTGTAACCACCAATAAAAAATGCAAAAATAAAGAGGGTCGAAAAAACCATTGCGTCGCTCCGACCGCCTCCTTTTTGATGGCGGCGACAAAGAGTTAAACATCAAGATCCTAAAATGTCTGGACAGAACTTGGCAACCAAAGGTGACAGCTATATCAGAATCAAGAGACTTAACTGAGATGACTATTGCATCATTGTTGGTAAGCTAAGGGAACACGAGTTGGAAATCAATAGGTTCAAAGAACAAGAAAATACAGAAAAGAAAAGAAGAAACATTGTTCTCAAGACAATTGAAGAAAGTAGTAATTCTGAAGAAGATGAATCTGAGAATCTGACTCTGTTGGTTAAGAAGTTTGGGAAATTTCTTAGAAAGAAGAACAGAACTGGCCAAGTTAAAAGGTACACTGATAAAATAACTGAATCTACTCAAAATACTTTTACTTGTTATTCTTGTGGTAAGCAGGGACACATAAGGAGTGAATGTCCAGAAAAATCCAAGAATCAAAACAAGAAAGACTTAAAGTACAAAGGGAAAAAGACCTACATAGCTTGGCAAGACAATGATTCATCCTCTAGTTCTGTATCTAAAGGTGAAGAAGTGAATCTATGCTTAATGGCTGGCTGTGAATCCTCTTCATCTCATGTAAGTTCAACCCCCACAGAAAATGAAATGAATTACAACACATTACTAACTGCTTTCAATGAAATGCATAATGAAGCTAGGACTTTATCTCATACAAATAATCGGTTAAAAGGACTAAATAATTGGTTAGAGAATAGGGTTAAAGTTCTAGAAGAAGAGTTACTAGAAAGCAAGACAGATATGGAACATCTTGAAATAATCTACAATAATTCATCTGCTGGTAATGCTGCTGCTAACAACAATTGTGAAAAGTGTATCTCTCTGCAGAATAAGGTTGAGTACTTGATTAAAACTTTGTCTAAGTTTACTCAAGGTAAAGAAAATTTAGATACACTTCTTGGGTCCCAAAACTGTGTTTTTGATCATACTGGAATTGGGTACAAACCTAAGGTTGGGGTTAAAACTAAAAGATATTTGAATTTCTTTTCTTTTAGAAAATCAACAACATCTCCTTTCTCATCTTGTCATTATTGTATGAAAAAAGGACATACTGTAAAATTCTGTCATATTAGAAAACACTTTGTGCCACAGGGTAAAATGAGATGGGTTCCAAAATATGTTAAACAGAAAATTTGACCACTAAGGACCCAAAGTAATTAAGGGTACCAAATACTTGATGTTTGATTTTTCAGGAACAACAGCAAGAATCACTTTGGTACTTGGACAACGGATGCTCAAGGCATATGACAGGTGATATTTCCAAATTCCAGAAACTGAGATTGAAGAATGGAGGACACGTGACATATGGAGACAACAACAAGGGAAGAATCTTAGGTTCTGGAGATATAGGAGATGGTGAAACCGTGACCATTCACAATGTTCTTCTTGTTGAAGGTCTCAAGCACAACTTAATCAGTATAAGTCAATTATGTGATCTAGGTCACAAGGTTATCTTCAAACCAAAAATCTGCCTAATCTGTGAGCCAAAATCTGACACGGTAATGTTGGTAGGTAAGAGGATAAATAACATTTACATGCTAGATATCAAGCATTCTATCTCATCTCAAAGTTGTCTTCTTACTAAAGAAGAAGAATCTTGGTTATGGCATAGAAGGCTTGCACATATTCATCTTAATCATCTTGACAAACTGATTTCTAAATATTTATTCTCTGGGCTACCTAAGCTTCAAATTCTGAAAGACAAAATCTGTGAAGCTTGTTTAAAAGGTAAACAAACTAGAAAATCCTTTTCAAACAAAAACATTATTTCTACTTCTAGACCTTTGGAACTTCTTCACATGGATTTGGTTGGTCCTTCAAGAAATAAAAGCCTAGGTGGTAATCTCTATATCATGGTAATTGTTGATGATTTTTCCAGATTTACTTGGACTATATTTCTAAAAGCCAAATATGATTCTTTCAAATCTTTTAAAAAAGCTTGCCAAGGTTCTACATAATGAGAAACGTTATGTCATTACTTCTATTCAAAGAGACAATGGTGGAGAATTTGTAAATGAAAAGTTTGAATTATTCTGTGAAAAGTATGGCATAAAGCACAACTTTTCTGCTCCAAGAGCTCCTCAACAGAATGGTGTTGTGGAAAGAAAGAACAGATCCATTGTGGAACTGGCTAGAACAATGCTTTGTGAAAATGCCTTACCTAAATACTTTTGGGCAGATGCTGTAAACACAACTTGTCATGTTTTGAATAGAGTTTTGATTAGACCCATTCTTAAGAAAACCCCATATGAACTTTACAAAGGAAGAAAACCCAACATAAACTATTTCAGGGTTTTTGGATGTACATGTTTTGTTTTAAACAATGGGAAAGAAAATATTGGCAATTTTGATGAAAAATCTGATAAAGGGATCTTTCTTGGCTATTCTTCTAACAATCATGCATATAGAGTCTATAATTTAAGACTAAAATCTGTTGAAGAATCAGTACATGTTGTTTTTAATGAGTCTCCTCGAGTGTTGCAGAATAAAACAACGAGTACTCGTAGATGATGACGATTTAACTGATAATTCTTATCAGTTAAAACATCCCAGTGGTTTAGATCAGCATATTGTCAAAGAAGGTGATCAGTCAATTGATCCTACAAAAGCTGATCCACCAGAAAGAATTGCTTAAGAATAGGAAGAAGATATCTTGGATGAGCTTCCTAAAGAATGGATTGTCCCAAGAGATCTTTCTCTAGACAATGTCATTGGACAAATCAATAAGGGAGTATCCACTAGGCATTCTCTTAATCAATTCTGCAATCATATGACATTCATTTCACAAATTAAACCTAAAACTATTAAGGATGCATTAAATGATGAATATTGGTTTAGTGCCATGCATGATGAGCTTAATCAGTTTGAAAGAAATAATGTGTGGGAATTAGTTCCTAAATCCAAAGATATCAATGTAATTGGTACTAAGTGGGTATTCAAAAACAAATTAGATGAACATGGCATTATTACTAGAAATAAAGCTAGGTTGGTAGCCAAAGGATATAATCAACAGGAAGGAATTGATTTTGATGAAACCTTTGCACCAGTAGCTAGACTTGAAACTGTTAGACTGTTATTAGCTTATGCTTGTATTAGTGGTTTCAGATTACTTCAGATGGATGTCAAGAGTGCCTTTCTAAATGGACTCATTAATGAAGAAGTCTATGTTGCTCAGCCTCCTGGTTTTGAAAATCACAAGCATCCTAACCATGTCTACAAGTTGAAAAAGGCTCTTTATGGATTAAAACAAGCTCCTAGACAATGATATGAGAGGCTAAGTAATTTCTTAATTGATCAAGGCTACAAACGAGGTGAAGTTGACAAAACCTTATTCATTAAGAAATCTGGATCTGACATTATTCTGGTGCAGGTTTATGTTGATGATATCATCTTTGGTTCTACTAATAAAGCCCTGTGTAATAAGTTTGTTAAGGAAATGCAAAGTGAATTTGAAAGGTCTATGATGGGAGAATTGAATTTCTTCCTTGGTCTCCACGTTAAGCAATTAAGGGATGGTATTTTCCTAAATCAATCTAAATACTGTAATGAGTTGTTGAAGAAATTCGATATGCATAATTGCAAAGAATCCTCCACACCCATGTCTACTACTGCTGTCTAGATTTTCTGACTGCTAGTAGGCCTGACATTATGTTCAGTGTTTGTCTTTGTGCTAGGTTTCAGGCAAATCCAAAGGAATCTCACCTCACCGCTGCTAAAAGGATTCTCAAGTACCTTAAAGGAACCATTAATGTTGGACTATGGTATCCTGAAGGTGCCTCTCTAAAACTTGTTGGATTTTTTGATTCTGACTTTGCAGGATGTAGATTGGATAGGAAAAGTACCTCTGATACATGTCATTTACTGGGAAGCAGTCTCATATCATGGCACAACAAAAAACAAGCATGTGTATCTCTTTCAACCGCTGAAGTTGAATACATAGCAGCCAGGAGTTGTTATGCTCAAAGTATCTACCTTAAACAACAATTGAAAGATTATGGAGTATTTCTCAACACGGTACCTCTGGTTTGTGATAATACTAGTGCAATTAATCTAACTAAGAATCCTATTCAACACTCTAGAACTAAGCATATTGAAATTAGACATCACTTTATTAGAGAACATGTATCTAGGGGTGATTGTGAAATTTTATTCATTGAAACTGAGAAACAATTAGCTAACTTGTTCACCAAACCACTCCCTAGAGATAGACTTAATATGCTTAGAACTGAATTAGGAATTCTGGATATATCTAGCATTGAATAATTGATTCTTTATTATGATTCTGTGCTTTTTAACAGATTGATAACATGATTCAATCGATTAAATTGACTGAAAATTTTGAAATTATGTGTTGTAATCGATTGAAATTGCGAAATAATCTGTTGATTTCCTGATTCTCAATCTCTGTTCATGATGTATTACCAGTTTAATCGATTAAATAAGCTTTTAATCGATTTATTTCAATAACTCTGTAGCTCTGCAGGTTTTTTCTTTTATAAATCAATCGATTAAATCGATTTAATTCACTTTTGATGCTCTGCATGTTTTTTCTTTTACAAATCAATCGATTAAATCTTCGATTCAATCGATTTATTTTACTTGTGGTGATCTGCATCTATATCAGTAAATGAAAATCAATTGATTTTATGGAAAATCAATTGGTTAATTTTTTTCTAGGGTTAGTAGTGTATGCGTTGCCTCTAATCACTTACTGTAGATTGAGTTGAGTGCTTGTACAACTGGATCCAACTTCAGCTACTCTCTTTAATGTAATAGTTATCCAATAAAAGCTGAATGACTGTGATTGGAAATCAGATGTGAAGGTAATTGAATATCACAGTAACAACTCTCTTTCTCTCTCTCTACCTTTACCATCTCTGACGCATGGAGCAGAACAACAGTAATTTACAAAAAGACAAAATTGACTATTCAAAGTAGATGAAGGGTCTCATTCCTTTTTAACATGCAATAGTGATTCGAAAATCTTGTACTCTCTCCTTGAAATTTTCTCTTCTCTGTTTTTTGGTTCATCTCTCAAAACAAAATGTTCAAGCGCACCAAATCCGGGAGGAAGAAGTTCAGCAAAGGAGAATCCTTAGCTGCTGTGTAAGAAACATCAGGAGGAGGGCGCATTGAATCCTGGTTCAATGGGAACCAAGAAAAGATGGACTTATTCATTCACGAAATGAGTAGGAAACAAATTAATATTCCCAAGGTTCTGAAATTCTCGTGGTTGGATGCTGAAGGATTCAGAGGTGTTCGGAAGCTGCTGCAACACCAAAAGCTTCAGAAGTTCCTTGAGCTCAATGGTAGAATCTATCCAGATCTTATTAAAGTTTTCTTCACTAATCTGTCATTTGAAGGCTCAACACTCAAAACTCAAGTTAAAGGAGTGGAAATAGAGATTACTCCCACTGTCTGGAAAAATGTTGCTGGACTCAAGGATGAAGGAGTGAAAGTCACTAAAGGGTATACCTCTGATGTAGAAGAAATCAACAAAGTCCAATACTTTCGCTCATGTATGAGAAATAAGCGTGACTCTGTGAGTTCCTTCAACACTGGAAAGTTGAATCTTGAAGAAAGAATTCTTGCATTCATAGTGGCCTGGCAGCTTACTCCCAGGGGGAGCAATCATGCAGTACTAAATGAAGGTGATTTGGTGCTGATGTACTGTATCCATCACAGAATCAGAGTAAACTGGGTGTTTGTCATTAAGGACCATATGATCAAAGCAAAAAGGCTAAGTGATTTTAGGTATCCTTATGCAATCCTAATTTCTAAATTTCTAACTCATTTTGGTATTGACTTGGAAGGAGAATTGGCTGAAATCATTCGCCCCACAAATGAGGTTAACAACTCCATCCTTCATAAAATGGGATTCATCAAGATTGATGGTGAGTGGATTTCGAAAGAAGAAGCTGGGAGAGAAGAAGAAGTCGAAGAAGAAGAAGAAGAAGAAGAGGAAGAAGATGAGAATACTGGTGCTCCGAGTGCTGCTGAAGTAAGACAAATAGACCCCATGGAAAATGTTATGGAAGAGCAGTCTCCATTGGAAGTGATTCCTTATGTGGCACAACCTGACCGTGGCACACCTCTTTCACAATTCGAACGGACTATGCTGCGTCAGATGAATGAAATACAAACAAATCAAAGGAGGCACATGGAGATGACATTTGCTCTGCAAGCTCGCCAGCATCGACTGTATGAAGACTCCATTGCCAGATTTCAACACATTGACAATCAACTGGAAGATATCTTCAACAGAATTGGTGACATCCAATTCAATCAGGGTCCCTGGGATGGTGAAGAATGAAGTTTAGTTCTTTAAGTTCACTTGTTTCTTTTGTTTTTTTTTGGTACCTACGTGGTACTTATGGACTGTAATTAAACACTTTTTCATGAAGTCAAATAGGGGGAGAAGTATTTGCTTATAACTGACACTACACACACATCACAAAATCATATGTCTCTGTTCTGTTATTGTTCATGCAGGTGCAGTGGTTATTTGTCTCCATCAAATAGGGGGATATTGAAGCCCTTGTTGGATTTGATGAAGACATATAGATTTATAAAGTTTAGTTTGTGGGTGTGTAGGTGAATAGGTTATAGGTTTAGAATTTAATCTCTTGATAGTTCAATAGATCTTGTGATAAGCGCCTTTAAATGATGCATCTCATTGAACTTATTTTACTGCATGAAAAACCAACCTTTAAGCATTAAAAGAACAAACTGAGTTTTTCAATCTGTTAAAAAGAAGTTTCAATCTGTTAAAATCACTTAAAATAGGAAATGTTCATATGTTGTCAAAATTTTAATTGATTGAATCGCAGAATCAACAGGTTAAAATGTTCTTAATGATTTTTCCATATTAAAGGTTTCGCAATTTTAATCTGTTGAAATCAAGTTCAATCTGTTGAAACAGAGAGATGTTATTTTTCACTTTGAAGCATCACAGGATTTTAATCTGTTGAAATAAGTTTTAATCTGTTGAAACAGAGAGCTACCATTTTTTCTAAACTGTTTCAATCCATTGAAAACTCGAAACAACCGATTGAATTAGTTTTAAATGAAATCAATCGATTGAAACGTCATTTTAATCGATTGAATCTATCAGTTTCTCTCTTTTACTCTATAAATACAGTTTTGATTTCTCTTTTGAGAACACAATTTGGAAAACGATTGAAAGCAATCTTAGAGCTCTCATATTCGTGCCTTTCTCTGAGCATTCATAAACTTTTCATATCATAAGGCGTTTAGATCAAGATTGTTGAAAGATCATCAAGAGAGAAAGTTCTGAGTTAGAAAAATTGCTTTTGGACTTCTATATTGTTAAAGCTGCAGTCCAGGTTTATTCTTTTCATACACTTGTACAAAGGTTAATTGTGTAGATTGGGTTTGAATTTGCACTGGTTACAGTAACTAGGTTTGGTTACTGGGTGGTTAATTCAAGAGTCTATCTTGTGGTGTTGTAAAATAGTTCTTGGGGTAGATTGGTGTATATCTACTGGTTTGTATTTTTCACTTGGAATTAGTGGAACTTGGCAGATTTGTCAAGAACTGGATGTAGCTCTGAGAAAGAGTGAACTAGTATAAACTCTTGTGATGAATTTCTGCTTTCATATCTTTTCAATTCTTGCTTATATTCTTGCTTTGTTTAAAACCAAATCTGCCTAATAAAAGATTGGATAAAGATTAACCATTCTTCCAAAAGAAAGAGTGTTTTTCGAAAAAGATTTCAAAAGTTCAATTCACCCCCCCTCTTGAACTTTACCATTAATTCTTACATCATAATCTTCTTTCACACTGCACAATTCGATCTTCAGTATCTTCAACGTGCATTGCCTTTGTTCAAGTTTTAATTTTCCTTCCTCTATTTAAGTTATAGTTCTTCTTCATCTATTTTCTCTATTGTCTCATTCCATTTCCACACTCATTAACAATTTCAAATGTCATGGACGAGTTTTAATTTTGGTTTAAAATTTGATTTCATTGTTGAAAATGTGTATATGGTGATGATAATTATGGAGTGATTGAATGCAATAGGTGTATGGAAAGGTTCTGTTGGTGTTTACGGGATAGTGATAGTGCTGAATATTCTCAATTGGACACATCTATATGGAACATATCCTAAAGGATAAAGTAAGACAACTTCTAATTTCCAAGTTTACTCGTTTATATTTAGCTTTTGTTTTTCTTTATTTGAAGTTTAGGATTTGAATGATTGAAACTAGAGGAATTCGGTAAAAAAAAAGGAATTGAATATTTTTTATTGTTAAAATTTGTCAATATATTATAATTAAGTAAGTGTATTGGCTGTCTCATGAAACCATTTGATAGAAGTTCATTGATATACTATTTTTATAAGGCAAATCGACTTTGATTCTTGAATAATAAATATCACTTATGCTTTTATTGTAACAAAAAATTTCCTTTTTATGTGAAAAAGACCCGTATCAATAATTATGATTTTACGTATGGACAATTCCTCAAAATCTTGTTCATTCCCAACAAAATCTTTGATATCCACTTCATGACCATATATAGTGAGCATTATGATTAATCAATTAATTACACAATTAGGCAAATCAAATTATCCCCTAACATTGTCGATAGACAACAAGACACCTAGCTTCTAGGCAACCTTCATTATAAAATTATCATTAGTGGAAAATATACTTAATTTGATTATATCCAGGTAATTAAATTTCATTTTCTCTGTATTGGAATCGTACTTAACAATGTCAAAATTCATAGTTTAATATGTTTGTTAGATTATATGTTTAACCAACCTAGTTTAAGGTATTTGTCCCATATCTTTCTTAGATGTTAGTTGGTGGTTGATGAGAAATAATGGTGTCTAATAGGAGGGCTTTTGGCCTTTGGAGTGCATGCAGAATCGAAAAGCTTTTTATTATATATAATAGCAAATCAATGTTAAAAGTAAGAGCCCAATTTTCTAAAAACAAACATTGAGAAATAAAAATACAAGTTGTGTGTACATTAACCTAAATAGAAGTAACTAATCTTAATTTAAGAGATCATCAAGGGCCATAGTGTTTTTTTAGTGTTAATCCATGTTGGTTAGATCTAATAGCATGTACACTTGTATTCCATTTACATGTTTCTATACACCTAATTAAGATGTCATTCATTATATATATCTCAAAACTTGGTCACTTACTATGTTACTCTACTGACATGTTAATATCTAGGTTAAGATTAACATAATAACTTTATTAATGTGTCATAACTCTCATCCAACTTCACTCATATGCCACCAGACAGTCCCGATTGCACTTGGACCACATTTACATGTCCTTCCACAATTTTTCAATCCTTCCATGTCTTTTCTTCGGGTACATAGAATAAAATGAATTTGTACTAAGAAGAATATAACATTATCATGATGACTGAACCATCGTAGAAAAGCAAAACTTTCTATGACCGTTAAGGTAGAAACCGTCATAGAAAGTGTCTAACCAGATTTATTTTGTATCATATATTGAAATTTTTTATAACGGTTGGATGTGCAACCGACATAAAAAGTGATTTTTTAAGTCGTTTCAAAATTCAACATAAAAAATGAAGATTTTTTTATCTATTGTGAGAGTCAATGTATTTAACATATTTAATATGTAGAGTTAATGATGAATAAATGAAATATATTCATGCATTACAAGATATTTACAATAGTAATAAAAACTTGATTTTTTTAAGATGAAGTAAACTAATAATGTAAAAAGTCAATGTATAACCTTAGAGAGGTAAAGAGAAGACCAATCGAAAAAGAAAAAAAAAACAGAGGAGATGAAAAAGTTAGTATAAGAAAAAAAAAACAAACAAAAATAAAATAGAAAAAAAACAAAAAATGAAGAAGAAATAAGAAAAATAAATATCATTTCTTCAATTGTCTTTTTTAACAACATATTATATATACCAATGTTTTTAAAATCGAATCCACGGAATTGGTAAAGATATGTGTTGGGAGTTTAAAGTTTTAAACGAGATCTAATCAGATTTAATAAAATAATATTTTTATACTATAATAAATATATATTAAATTTATTAGTAATAATATTTTTTATAAAAAGAAAATAATAATAAAGATTAATGTTAGGTTTATTGTATATTATGAAAGTTATAAATATAAAATATATTAGAAATTGAAATATGAATAATTATTAAAATAAGATAAAAATGTAATAAAATAATTATTATTTCAAATAACTTTAAAAAATATCTAAAATATATTATATCTTTTTATAAAAGAATATATATTAAAATAATTGGATTCTAAATTTTATTTTTTTCAAAATTGGGTTCGACCAAAAAAATTCAACCAAATTTTTCGATTTTTTTTATTTTGTCTCGATTTAATTATTTTAAAATAATATATTGAATTATAGTCTCATTCAATTTTCAACCCATTGAACTAATGAGTCTATTTTTAAAACATTAATATATATATTATTTGGAATTCTTCAACTTACTCTCCAGACAGACGTTAAGCTCATAAAACAATCACATCCATGGAAAAGTTTGGCAAACAAGTTGGCTTTGAAGATCATATACTTTCCCTCACAATTTCAGGATGCCACTGAAATGATTCCTTGCTACTTTTCTTTTCTTTCCGGAAGATCAGCACGCACCTATAAAATCACCACGACTTGGTCCGTGGGGTCCTTTTCAAGTTCGCTTTTGATCCAATGTCTTTGTCTCCTCTATGGCTTGTCTTGTACTTCTAAATAGTTCCAATGCATGATTGTGTCCATTGCATGTCAACAACAATTATTGGGAACTGATTTATATTTTCCTCAATTCACGATGCTGAGCTATAATCCACTTCAGTTGCACCCTTATGTCTACATCATGGTGTCAAATGTGGATAACACCCAGGTTCAATCCTTGGTATCGTAATCCCCGTGGTCCATGACCAGATCAAAGCCAAAGCATTGGTTCCTGTACATACACCAGTTTATCATCATAAAACCAATTAACATAGTTTTCATATAGTGTTCGGGGGGACATGTCGATATGGGATGAAAGTATTATCTGATCACATTACATAACTGTTAACTATAGCAGATATTCTCACTTTGAGATCAATGTAACTTATCTTTCCGAATTTGTTGAAGTCTTCAGCTTGTAAAATAAGTTCCACGCTACCTTTGATTTTCTTCGTATACCAAACTAGAATTTACGGCCAATTTCGATATGGATAGATGAAGGAAAAGCGTAACTCAATAGGGGCGAACAAGGTGGGGCGCAGAAGTTAATTAGTCTCGTTTCATACAAACATTTTTTCTTTTATTTCTCATTCCATACAAATTACTTAAGCAACTTATAGAATGATTTAGATTTTTTAGCCATCTTAAGAAGAAAATAGGTTAAAGAAGCTAATTTCCTGTTTAGACGATGTATCTCTTTTATATTTCAAAGACTTGTCGTTGAAATAATTATTTTACGATTAGCTGGGGTGACCTTAATTCTTCTCTAAGTGATCATGAAATCGAGGAATTAGCCTCCGCCGATTCTATAATAGAGTGGTTTAGGGGCATATTTTGCTGTCTTATTTCCTAAAAAAGAGGGGATTATATCTATATTATATTGTCTTATTTCCAATGTGATTTCAATGCTAATTTGACTATCAGATCGTGTGATGGATATATTTTACCTATGCTTTTATCTATATATATTATATATATATATATATATATATATATATATATATATTTATTTATATCATACCATTATTTATTATTAACATAATTTTAGGAAAATAAAATTGTAAAAATATTTAATCAAATTATTGATTAAATTATACATTTTATTAAATATTTATATATTAATGAAAAATTAAGTAGATTTAAAACTTTGATTCTAATTATGTTTGCTCAATCAAAAAAGCTTTACTCAATGAATATTGGAAAGAAAGCAAAATTCTAAAATGATCAATTCATTTAGGGAAATTACAAACTGTTGACCAAAATCTTAAGGATTGGTTAACTAGTCGTAACTAATTATTTTTCACCTAACAAAACATAAAGTGCTCAGCGAGAAATTATAGACTTGTCTTCTGTAGAATTGAAAAATTAAGTTCTAACTTTTCTAGTATATAGTTTATGAAAAATTTAGTTCTAACTTTTCTAGTTTATAGTTTATGAGTCTTGGATGTACCTTGAATGTCAAATTAATTTTATAAATAGACATTAGAATGTAAAAGACATAAGTATATTTTAGTTTCAATATAGTTTTTCAAACTTAGAACTTTTTCTCTCTAAATTTTAGTTATATTGTACAAGTTCTTATATATATATATATATATAATTTTTTTTTTGCCTCCAGATCAATTAAATTAATTAGTTCTAACTAATTGATCGTTTGTAATTAGATATTACACAATAAAATTCATAAAACCTCTAATTCTAACTCTTTTACAATCGAAAATTGGATATATTACATGTTATATAATATTCCTTAATAATACGATCTAGATTTCCCCTTAACTATTGTATGTTTTTCTAGTTAAAAATTATGTTTAGTGACAAACCGTGGTTTGATCACTAAGTTTATGCAAAAAAGATATCATAAGATCGTCTACAAGTTATCAATTCATCTAATAAAGATAGATTGGTATGTTGTCATGTGTTATTAACTCGTCTTATGAAATATCACTAAGCTAACCACATGTTTATGGGATTGATGAAGATGTACGATCATAGTAAACTATATGTCATCACATTATCTAAAGAGGTCAACTTCGACCCATGTCATGTGTCATAAGCTTATCTAAGGAAGTTTAACTAAAGATGATCACATGTTTTCAAATCATAACAAGAATTGGAAGAAAATTGAATTGCATTTCATCAACTAGTATGTAAAAATTCAAACATGACAAGCTACTCACCATGAGTTCTTCTGATGAATAATGTGTTGACTAGTTATAAGGTGCATTGACCAACTAAAGTCCATCGCATGTCTAATGGAAGTGTTGATCACCTTAAAGTTAACCATCTTACCATCCTTACATCATCTAATGAAGTATTGATCATTGTCGAACGTTTATGCGAGCGGAAAAATGGTTTAGACTCGCATTTTATGCGAGCGGTCGCGAAAAGATGGTTTATGCGAGCGGTCGCGAAAAGATGGTTTAGACTCGCATTTTATTAAAAAATGTGATCATTGCTTCTGAGGTGCTCAACAACTGAACTATCCTCTAATAAAAACAAGGTTTTCGTAAAAAGGTTCTTATGGAGTCGCCACCAATGTTTTGACCATAAACATTGGAAAAGGATAAAAAGGCATTGATTTTAAGAAAAACCAAACTTGACCATTATAACTAGAGTTAGGTAAGGGAGTTAGTTACGCGTGAGAAAGGTGTTAGCACCCCCACAACGCCCCTTCCGGGTTCCTTATGACAGATTAATTCATAAAGTAAAGATTAAGAGAAATTACGCTATTACCCTATTTTATTACACAATATTAAAAATGGCTATCTACATTATTCTATTTTCTATTGCATACAGAAAACAGTAAATAAAACAATAAAAGAGAAGAGAAGTGAAAAGAACCTTTGTAGCAGGCTTTTATTATAAATCTTCAATTATGAGGATGCGTTTTGGCAATCCCCCCACTACAAGAAAATCGCATATTACCGACGGATATTTATCGACGGATTTAAATCCGTCGGAAAATAATTATTACCAATGGAAATTACCAACGGAAATAAAATATTTGTGGAATTTGATTTTACCGACGGAAATATCCGTCGGTAAAATAATAATTAGTTACCGACGGATATATTCGTCGATAAATCCGTCGGTAATTTACAGATGAATTTACCGACCGGATATATCCGTCGGTAAATCGTCGTTAATTTACGAGATGATTTTACCGACGGATATATCCGTCGGTAAATTCATCTGTAAATTACCGACGAATATTTCCGTCGATAAATTAACAATTAGTAAATATTCACCTAATTAAAAAATTAAATATTTTTTATTTAATAATTTAATTTAATCATAATTAGATTAATTTATAATAATTTCTTAAATTAAATAATTTTAAAAAATAAATATTTAATTATATAAAAATATATAAAAATATTTAATTATATATAAATATATATAAAAATATAAAAATATATAAAATAAAAATATATAAATATATAAAATATAAATATATAAAATATAAATATATAAATATATAAATATATAAATATAATTTATTTGTAAATTATTATCAAAAAATTCAGCAGACTTAGTGGTTGGAGTATCGACCTCTAACTCTAAGGTACTGGGTTCGAGTATTTCTATAAAATAAATAAGCTATATAAGTAAAATATTTAATAAATAATAAAAATATTACCGACGGATTCTCGTCCAGTCGGTAATTTCATAAAACATTTAGCGACGGATATATCCGTCGGTAATTACCGACGAACTATTAAATCCGTCGGTAATATTTACCGACCATCAAATTTCCGACGGATTTTTGGCCGTCGAAAATCCATCGGTAAATGAAAATTACCAACGGATTTTTGTTATTACCGACGGATTTTGACCGTCGGTAATATTAAAATTTCTTGTAGTGCCCGCACTACACAGACTCCCGAATACAAGAATAAAACTAAAGAAAATATTTAAGAAGAATCAATGCTGGAAGAAACTTCCTTAGCCGATTGTTACCTTATAGGCAATCAGAGAGATCATTCGAAAGAGGGAGAGAAGAGAAGAGTGAGGTGTGTCTAAAAATGTCACCTAAGGTCCCTATTTATAGTATTTTTCAGCCAAAAACTCGAGACAGCCGTCTCAGGCCCAGAAAATAGGGACAACGGTCCAAACAGCTTGGGACGGCCGTCTGGAAGTGAGACAGCCATCCCAAGTGTAAAAATGGGTTTGGGACAGCCGTCTGGGAAGTGGGATGGCCGTCCCAAACCCCCTGACAACATTTTCATACCTTTTTCTTATTTTTTTGAGTCCAGAAAGCTCTCCTATCCTCACATGGAGCCTATTGAACATTACTAGGGGCCCAATGATGCCTTGTTCATCTTCGAACGGAGGATCTTTGACCTTTATTAAGAGGCCGGGTAAGATTTGGGGTCTACAGCTGCGCCCCCTTCAACTGACTAACCGACTGTTGGCTCAATATGCCTGCGAGATCGGTTGGCAGGTGAAGGAGTTAACCCTCTTGTTCGACTGTCCTTCATATGCTCCTTTGGTGGGGTAGCCGATCCTCTAGACGATGAATGCAATCTGATGTTGTCTTCAGGATGCTTCCTTGCTGGGGAGGCTGATCCCTCAGACGATATATGTGAAGCTTCAGGATGCTCCTTTGATACGGTAGCTGACCCTTCGACTAGTGAATGAAGATTTTCCCTTAGGATGCTCCTTTGATGCGGTAGCTAATCTTGTGGTTGATGAGTATGAACTCCGTAGCTTTGGGATGCTCCTTCGATGCGGTACTGACCCCGTAGCTGACGAGTGTGAAACCTCAGGATGCTCCTTCAGTGAGGTAGTCGATCCTTCGATTTGCAAGATGCTCATTCGGTGAGGTAGCCGATCCTTCGATTTGTAGGATGCTCCTTCGGTGAGGTAGCCGATCCTTCGGTCTGCAGGATGCTCCTTCGGTGAGGTAGCCGATCCTTCGGTCTGTAGGATGCTCCTTCGGTGAGGTAGCCGATCCTTCGGTTTGTAGGATGCTCCTTCGGAGAGGTAGCCGATCCTTCGGTTTGCAGGATGCTCCTTCGAAGAGGTAGCCGATCCTTCGGCTGATGAATATTTTTGATAGGTACAAACCCCTATCTGGTTTGATGAGAATGAACCCCCATTTGGTCCGAACCTCCTTCTGAAAGACCCTTGTGAGTACAAACCCCCACCAGGTTTGAGTCAGCATTTGCTAAAATCTTGTGAGTACTTACCCTCACTAGGTATGAGTCCGCGTTTGCTACGCTCTTGTGGGTACCTACCCCCACCAGGTACGAATCCACATTTGCTAGATTCTTGTGAGTACTTACCCTCACCAGGTACGAGCCCGTGTTTGCTAAGCTCTTGTGGGTACCTACCCCTACTAGGTACGAATCTGTATTTGCTAGATTCTTGTGAGTACTTACCCTTACCAGGTACGAGCCCACGTTTGCTAAATTCTTGACGAGCCCCATTCTGCAAGGCTCTTGTGGGTATCTACCCCCACCAGGTACGAATCCGCATTTGCTAGATTCTTGTGAGTACTTACCCTCACCAGGTACGAGCCCGCGTTCGCTAAGCTCTTGTGGGTACCTACCCCCACCAGGTACGAATCCGCATTTGCTAGATTCTTATGAGTACTTACCCTCACCAGGTACGACCCTACGTTTGCTAAACTCTTGACGAACCCCGTTCTGCAAGGCTCTTGTGGGTACCTACCCTCACTAGGTACGAATCCGTATTTTGCTAAACTCTTGACGAGCCCCGTTCTGTAAGGCTTTTGTGGGTACCTACCCCCACCAGATACGAGTCCGAGTTTGCTAAACTCTTGACGAGCCTCGTTCTGCAAGGCTTTTGTGGGTACCTACCCCCACCAAGTATGAGTCCGCGTTTGCTAAACTCTTGATGAGCCTCGTTCTACAAGGCTCTTGTGGGTACCTACCCCCACCAGGTACGAGTCTGCGTTTGCTAAACTCTTGACGAGCCCCGTTCTACAAGGCTCTTGTGGGTGCCTACCCCCACCAGGTGCAAGTCCGCGTTTGCTAAACTCTTGACGAGCCCCGTTCTGTAAGTCTCTTGTGGGTACCTACCCCCAACAGGTACAAGTCTGCGTTGGCTAAACTCTTGTGGGTACCTACCCCCACCAAGTACGAATCTGCTTTTGCTAGATTCTTGTGAGTACTTACCCTCACCAGGTACAAGCCTGCATTTGCTAAGCTTTTGTGGGTACCTACCCCCACCATGTACGAGTCCGCATTTGCTAAACTCTTGTGGGTACCTACCCCCACCAGGTACGAATCTGCATTTGCTAGATTCTTGTGAGTACTTACCCTCACTAGGTACGAGCCCGCGTTTGCTAAGCTCTTGTGGGTACCTACCCCCACCAGGTACGAATCTGCATTTGCTAGATTCTTGTGAGTACTTACCCTCACCAGGTACGAGCCTGCATTTGCTAAGCTCTTGCGGGTACCTACCCCCACCAGGTACAAATACGCATTTGCTAGATTCTTATGGGTACTTTCCCCCACTAGGTTTGAGTCAGCGTTTGCTAAACTCTTGTGGGTACTAACCCCCACCAGGTTTGAATCTGCACTTGCTAGATTCTTGTGGGTACTTTCCCCCATTAGGTTCGAGTCCACGCTTGCTAAACTCTTGACGAGCTCCGTTCTGCAAGGTTTTTGTGGGTACCTACCCCCACCAGGTGCGAGCCCGCGTTCGCTAAGCTCTGGTGAGTACCTACCGTCACCAGGTACGAATCCACTTGAGCCTCATTCTGCAAGGCTTTCAGGATGCTCTTTTTTGGTAGTCAATCTTGTGTTTGATGAGTAAAAACCCTCATCCGGTTTTGGAGATGTGTTGGCGGCTTACTGTTTCTGATCATGTGCCCATTCCATGGGGAGTGATTGATTTTGTTTTTGACTTTTCTGTTTTAGTCATCTGGTCTAGCCGGAGATTATTTGTTTTTGGCTTTTCTGTTTAGCCATCCGGTTTTGCCAGGGATTCTTTGTTTTTGGCTTTTCTGTTTAGCCATCTGACATGTTGTTTGTCGGGGATTATTTTTTGGTTGCCTCTTATTTAGGCAGGAATCCACTGGGGATTTTTTATTTTTGTTTATTGTGCCTCTTAAGTAGGTGGATGCTTCAATAATGATGAAGACTTTATATTTGGGCTTGTATTGCCTCTACATAGGTTGATTTCCCTTTCTTGGGGATATTGGATCTTTTCTTTCCAGGTCTTGCCTATATATTTATAGGCAATTAACTTCTTGAGGATATGGATTTGTAATTTTGCCTTTGCTGATAGGCTCACTGGGGATAGTTTTTTTTTCTTTTTGATGATCCACCGGGGAATTGATTTCCTTCTCGGATATCTATTTTGATTTGCCCCGTGGGGGGGGGGGAATGGAGTTTTTGACTCCTTGTTGGATGCTGTTAGTTTGAGTTGGCTTTGTCGATGCTCTTATTCCGCTGGGGAATGGGTTTTCTAATTATTTAATTTTTGCCTTTTTCTCGCATTTTATCTCTTTTTTCCATGATTTTGAAATTTGGCTTCTTTCTTTTGGATAATGCGTGCGCCTTTTTACTTTTTAATTTCTTTTATGCACGTAAGCTTTTTCTTCTTTTTGAGTATCTGCTAGGGATGAAAGATTTTCTTCTTTTTCTTTTTTGGCGATCCACCAAGGAATTCGTTGGCTTCCTGGGGATCCAACTTTGATTTGATTTTTTGATGATGGAGTCTTGGCTCCTGGCTTTGTGAAGCTCTTATGGAACTGGAGGATGGGAATTTTCTTGTTTTCCTCGTTTTGTTGATTTTTCTGAGATGCTCTACTTGGGGATTTTATTCGGCCTTTTTTGTTTGTGGCCTTTTTCTTTTTGGTCCTCTGCTAGGTGTTGAAACATACAAGGACTTGATGTTGAACTTACATGCACATGAAGCTTGTTGATTTTGATGATGATTCAAGAACAAAGAACTTAGAGAGTTGAAGACTTATATTCTTGTGTAATAACTCTATTTTGATGAGTTTGAGTCTGTAATATTAGAGTCTAAGATAGCCAGTACATAGCCTACTCTTTAGAAGCTTCAAAAACTCATTTTTATAAAAAACCCACTGGTTTAATCGATTAATAGGCCAAATAATCGATTATTACAGAGAGAAAAACCATTTTTTGTATCAGCTCTCTGTAATAATCGATTAATACTTCTGTTAATCGATTAACAGGCCTGTTAATCGATTAACAGGGCAAATAATCAATTAAAGCAGTGCGTTGTGGGTTCCTGTTGATTTTGGCTCTGGAATAATCGATTAACACTTGAGATAATCGATTATTTCAGTCATATTTGCATTTTGAACTTCAAATTAAACCTATTTCCGAAAACCTTAGTCCCAATACACCAAGTTTCGAAAATCCCCAATTCCCAAACCCTAATTCATCTACTTAAGGTTCTCTAAGGCTCTAAGAAAATTGAACAACCTTTTTCAAACAAAAGTTGAAAGCTGTGATTGCCAGAGAACTGTTTGTTGGAGGAAAAAGGGGTTTTTGGAACCTAGTGTGGGCTTGAAGCCATAAGAATCACTAAGTGGAGTTCTTGGTGGATTGTGTGTTGTGCCGTCTCTAGGGAAAATTGTTCTTCATCTCTTGTGTGACTCGAGAGAGGTGTTTTCGTTACTCTATCTTTTCATTTGTAATCTGCTTGTATAACTTTAATTATAGTGACAACGTTAATCCTCTGCTTGAGTGATTAACAACTGGACGTAGGGTCTTTTGATCCGAACCAGTATAAATCTTCTATGTAAGACTCTATCCTTATTCTATTTACGTTTACACATCATTTTAATCGGTAAAATTTGGGGAAAATTTTTAAAACCTAATTTTTGTTAAGAAACCAATTCACCCCCCTCTTGGTTTTTGTCCGTTCACACAAACATTCCGTTGTGCGATTCTAACAAGTGGTATCAGAGCTTGTTTTGATAGTAATTCAAATTTTTCAAAAATGGCCGGACAAAATCAAACTTTTGCCGAAGGTGCTTCTATCAACAGACCCCCACTTTTTGCGGGTCAAAATTATCCTTTCTGGAAAGTTAGAATGCAAATATTTTTAGAGTCTGTTGATAGAGGCGTTTGGGACGCTATTTTAAACGGTCCCTATATTCCTAAAGTTTCTGAAAACAGAGTAGACGTCCCTAAACCATTTTCTAGATGGACAATGGAGGAAAATAGAAAAACTCAATTTGACGTTAGGGCTAGAAATATTATTTCATTTGCTTTAACCCTTGATGAGTTTTACAGGATCTCCGTTTGTAAAAGTGCTTAAGAGATGTGGGAAATGTTAAGAGTGACCCACGAAGGTACCAACGATGTTAAGAGAGCACGAAAAAATTCTCTAATCCAAGAATATGAGATGTTCTGAATGCAACAAGGCGAAACGATATTTGACGTTCAAAAGCGTTTCACACACATTGTGAACCATCTCACCGGGTTAGGTAAAATTTTTGATGTTGATGAATTAAATGTTAAAATCTTGAAATCTTTGGATAGGAAATGGCAACCTAAAGTGACGACCATCTCGGAGTCACAAAACCTTGCCACAATGTCTATGACGGCGCTCTTTGGAAAGTTGAGAGAGCATGAGCTTGAGCTAGGAAGGCTAAATGATGAGGAAGGACAACATCAAAAGAGGAACGAAAATTGTATGTATAGATGAGAATGATGATAAAAATATAGCATGTGCATCATGTAAAGAGTATGAATATGACATTGATATACTTAATCATTTGCTTGATAAAGCCGAGAAGCAATTAAGTAATAATAATAAAGATAAAGTTGTTATTGCTCAAAATAGGGTAAACCATCATGTTCCTTTGAAAAAGCCTAAAATGAAAAGTAAAAGAGTATGGGTTGAAAAAGGAACTGGAGCATCTATTATTAGAAATGCATCATATTCAAAAGCTACATCTAAAGCATGTTTTTATTGTATGAAACATGGTCATACTTCAAATAGATGTAAAATGTTCCTAAAGGAAAATATATTTGGGTTCCTTTAGTTAAATGAATTGTTTGTCTCTAACCCCAAGGACCCAAAAGTTATGGGGACCTAAGTTTACTATGTTCTTGTTTTGTAGGAAACTTCCAAATCAAAGAAGTCTATGTGGCATCTTGATAGTGGTTGCTGTAAACATATGACCGAAGGCAAAGCGAAATTTGTGAGTTTTAAAGCTAAAGAACAAGGATATGTAACTTATGGGGACAATAACAAAGGAAAGATTCTTGGAATTGGAAATATAGGTGGTGAAAACACTTTGGAGATTAAGGATGTGCTTCTTGTTGATGGGCTAAAGCTTAATCTCCTTAGCATAAGTCAACTTTGTGACAAAGGATTCAAGGTAATCTTTGAAAGTAAGTTTTGTACCATACATTTGATAGATTCCGAAAATGTAGCATTGAAAGGCATTAGGCATAATAATATATATTTGATTGATTTGGATTGTATACATGATACTAGTATAACATGCTTAGTTGCTAAGGAAGAGAACCCATGGTTATGGCATAAGAGAGCGGCTCATATAAATATGCATCATTTAAACAAATTGATTTCAAAAGACTTAGTTATTGGTTTGCCTAAGTTAAAATTTGAAAAAGATAGATTATGTGATGCATGTCAAAAAGGTAAACAAGTAAAATCAACATTTAAATCAAAGAATGTTATTTCCACATCAAAACCTTTAGAGTTATTTGATGTGACTGATTTTCAGCACATCTTAAGTAGCTTATAATGTTATATTATTGTTTATAATATGTTAATAAAGCTTAATTAACTATAATTTGTATTACTAGGCCTTTAGAAGCCGTAATATAAAATTCTGCATAAAAACAATAAATTGGCTGTATTTTATTGTATACAGGTACTGATATTAGTTTACTGTTTTATTTATTATATTTTCTACAGAGATCCTAAAATCATGATTCTTGAAGCATTGAAAGCTAGACAAATTCATCTTTCCAGCGGATCAAGAAACACTCAATTCGGAGCTAACTTGAATTTTATATAAATTAGTTAAGGGAGGTTATGCGCACAGAGTCGGTCCACCCGGCATGCCTCAGTAAAATAATTATCATAAAATCGATAGACCGCCAAAATTAGTCAAAATGGTGGCGTTTGAAAGATAACTTAACAAGCTTTCTAATGAGACCATAATCGTTCCATTTGAAGAATAATTGAGAAAACTGCAAGCTTCGAATCGCGCGGTACTGCACTGAAACGAAGGCAGTGCGACTCTTCAATATCTTATTGGATTAGGTCCGGTTATGGGCCTTGTAAGTTGTAATTGTACATTAGTTGAAGTATATAGTAAATTAACTTAATGTAATAACATATAGTCGAAGTTTTCAAGTTCATATTCAATCAAATCGATCAGAATTCTCTCAGTTGTTCTCTCCACTGCACCATGGCTCTTTCTCCTTGCTTGCATCTCAATCTTCCATGTATGTGTTCATTCTTCTTCATTGTTCTTCACGAATTGGATCTGGATTTCTTTCTTCTATCATCTTTAATTGTTTTTCTTTACTGAATTCATGAATTAGATTAGGTTTTTACCGAACAAAATCTGCTGGAACTGAATTGCATGTGACAACTTGTTTAAGACTTGTGTTCTTGACTTGCTTTAGCTTGTGGATGTCTCTCGGTTGAGGATTGAAGCTTGCAATCACTTTGGTGAACTGTATGGTGAATGCTTGATTGATTAATTAGGTTTTCACAATGTCAAAAACGCAGTAGTTTTGCAATTTTGCTTACACCGAATCTGCTCCATAGTTCTTGTTCTTACTTTCTTTAATTTTCTCGCATTTTACTCGCTTCTACTTTACTGTTTTGATGTTTTAATTGCTTTACAGTCACGGTAGCTAGGTTTTATTGCTTTGTTTACTTGCTTTAATCTCTGTAGAAGCTTAGTTTTAGGTTTAGATAGATTTTACTGCATTGTTTTAGGTTCTCGTCATAGATTAGCATAAGATTAGAATAGTTTAAGTGTAGCTAGGTTCTCATTTTAATTTTCTGTACTACAAATTCCCCTTGAATACTGAAAAACTCATAAATATACATTACTTCACTCATTCCATCATTCACATCACACATTTACCACTGTTTTGAACATTTTGACCGAAGTGACCACTCGTCACTCGGTCAGGTTTTCAACCACACGCACCAAAACACTCTCACACTGGTCATCTCACATTTTTAAAACTCAAAATACAAAAATATTTGCATTTACATCGGTCAACCGTACATTTTATACACTTCATTTGATTCTTGACCGAGGCATTTCTTCATATATTCATTTTGACCGAGACCTTTTATTTTGTTGATTTTCTCGACCACTTTTCCGACCACCAGCATCGTTCACTACTCGGTCATTTTCCATTTTAAAAACTCAAATCTCCAACATAATTACATTTCACTCGGCCATTCATATATTTTACACCTTGAATTTGATTCTTGACTGAGAAATTGTTTTTACATTTCATTCCGACCGAAAGTTCACATTTCGATCGTGGTTTCGACCGTGGTTACTATTCATTGTGGTCGATTTATGAATTTCGTTTAACTTCATTCATCTCGCATTTTGTTTTCATTTCTGTTTACATTCTTATAGGTCAATCATATATTTTGTTCACTAATTTCCATTTTTGACCGAGACAACTCATTAGTTTTTGTATGTTGACCGAGAGCACAAAATTCCGACAGTTGATTCCCGACCGTTATTACCGTTCACGTCTGGTCGATTTACGATACCGACCGTGGTTACTCGTTCATCACGGTCGATTTGTGATTTTGGGTCAGATTTGTGATTTTCCATATTTTTAGCCATTTTTGCATTCTCGCAGAATTTTCATTCACTGCATATTAGGATTTTACCTCATTTTAATTTAGTCTAAGATTGTAAATTTCATTTTTAGTTTAGTTCCCCATTGAATCATTCATAACTCAATCATATACTCTTATTACTTCCACGGATTGATATTCTGGTTCCCATTGTACTACATTATTACTGTTTTAGGGGAACTCATTTGAAAGTGTTGAAACTGCGACATATCAATTTAACATCTTTCATTATTACATTTAGATTTATTTGGTCCTTCTAGGATAAAAAGTTTTGGTGGAAATTATTATGCTCTTGTGATTGTTGATGACTTTTCTAGATATACTTGGACATTTTTCTTAACATTGAAAAGTGAAGCTTTTAAGGTCTTTAGAAAGTTTTCAAAGCAAATTCAAAATGAGAAAGAATTAAAGTTTTAAGAAGTGACCATGGTGGTGAGTTTCAAAATGAAAGGTTTGAAAATTATTGTGAGGAAAATGAAATATTACATAATTTTTCTACTCCTAGGACTCCCCAAAAAAATGGTGTAGTTGAAAGGAAAAATAGGTCACTAGAGGAACTTGCTAGAACAATGCTAAATGAATCAAATGTTCCTAAATATTTTTGGGTTGATGCTATAAGTATTGCATGTTATGTTTTGAATAGAATGATCATTAGGTCAATTATAAAATCAACTCCCTATGAATTGTTAAATGGTAGAAAGTCTAATGTTGCTCATTTGAAAATATTTGGATGTAAATGCCTTGTGTTAAATAATGGAAAGGACAACTTAGGAAAATTTGACTCAAAAGTCGATGAGGGCATTTTCTTAGGTTATTCACTAACTAGCAAAACATATAGAGTGTTTAATAGAAGAACTTTAAATGTTGAAGAATCTATACATGTTACTTTTGATGAAATTGTAGACCTTGGGGGAAATCCTCTTGAGTCAAATAAAGAACTTGCCTGGTGATGATGAGTACATAAGAGAGGCTCTTGATGAATTGTATTTGGAAGAAAATGAGCCTTCTCAACCAACCGAATTAGCTAAAGAATGACAATCACCAAGAGGACTTTCAATGGACAATATTATTGGTGATATCTCAAAAGGGGTAAGAACTAGAAATATGACTAATTTCTCGCATGTCTATAGATTTTCTGTCACGGATAGAACCCAAAAATGTTAAGGAAGCGCTTAAAGATAACCAATGGTGCATAACAATGCAAGAAGAACTTAATCAATTTGAAAGGAATCAAGTCTCGGGAATTAATCCCAAGAGAAGAAATCACATCAAGTAATTGGAACTAAATGGGTATTTAGAAACAAACTTGATGAAGATGGAAATATAACAAAGAATAAAGCCGAACTTGTTGCCAAAGGTTACCGTCAGGAGGAAGGTATTGATTATGATGAAACTTATGCTCTCGTTGCTAAGTTAGAGGCTATACGCCTACTTCTTGCTTATGCTTCATTGATGAAATTTAAATTATATCAAATGGATGTTAAAAGTGCATTTTTGAATGGGTTTATTAAAGAAGAAGTATATGTGGAGCAACCCCTGGATTTGAAGATTTTAGTTATCCTAATCATATTTTTAAATTAAAGAAAGCATTATATGGTTTGAAACAAGCTCCTAGGTCTTGGTATGAAAGCTTAAGTAGATTTCTAACTTCAAATGCTATTTCTAGAGGAAAAAATTATTCTACTTTGTTTATATAGAAAGTAAAAGAACATATATTATTGGTTCAAGTATATGTTGATGATATCATTTTTGGATCAATTGATAATTCTTTGTGTGTAGAATTTGCTAAGATAATGCAGGGAGAGTTTGAAATGTCTATGATGGGAGAATTAACATTATTCCTTGGACTTGAAATCAAGCAACTTAAAGATGACATTTTTGTCTCTCAAACCAAATACTGCAAAGAGATTCTCAAGAAGTTTGGAATGGACACTTCAAAGGAAGCTAACACACACATGGGAACTTCATGCTATTTAGACAAGGATGAATCAGGTTTGGAAATTAATCAATCCATGTACAGAGGTATGATAGGTTCACTATTATACTTAATTGCAAGTAGACCTGATACAGTGCACTCCCATCACAACCTAAAGTAAATCCTAGGGGAGATTTGAATGCCATTACCCTGAGAAGTGGCAATCAGGTAAAATTTGATGATGCACCAATTCAGATTTCTGCCACTGTCCAGGACAAATCACTGGAGGAAGATGTCCCACCACAACAAGTTCGTGCTAAACCTGTGATTCCCCCTCCTTTTCCATCTAGAGTTCGTGCTGTTAAGTATAAGGAGGTAGATCCAGAGTTGATGGAGATGTTTAAAAAGGTGGAAATTAATTTGCCCCTGTTAGAAGCTATCAGACAGGTCCCTAAGTATGCTAAGTTTTTGAAAGAGCTCTGCACTTATAAGAGGAAACTTAAAGGAGCTAACATTGAAGCCGTTTCTACACTATCACAGTTGCCACTACCTCAGAAGTGTGGTGATCCTGGTTCATTCTCTATCCCTTGCACTATTGGAAATTTGACTTTTGGAAATGCTTTAATTGATTTAGGTGCAAGTATAAATGTCATGCCTACAGCTTTGTATAAGATGCTTCAGTTAGGAGAACTCAAAGAAACCAGTGTGGTGATTCAGCTTGCTAATAAAACCACTGTGCAGCCACTTGGTCTTCTTGAGGATGTGCTTGTTAAGGTAAACAATTTAATTTTTCCTGCTGACTTCTACATAATTGACATGGACGATGAGAGGAAGACCAGCCAGTCCACCATTATTCTGGGTAGGCCATTTTTGATGACAGGAAAGACAAAGATTGATGTGTACGCTGGTGTACTTACTATGGAATTTGGAGAAGAGAAAGTGACTTTCAACATATTTGCTGCATTGAAGTTTCCTATAGAGAGTCACTCTGTAATATATGATCATTCTTTGTTTGTTTTAGATGCTTTGAATAATGTAGATTGTACAGATGTAGATAAAACTTTGGATTGTATAAATGTAGATGACTCTTTGGACCGTGTACAGTTGAGCAACATAGACTCATATGCAAGTGTTCGACTACATTGGCCAGCTTTGCAAAGTTTTACACTAACCATGATGTAGATACTCTATTAGATTTGTTTTCTGCAGGTATAACACTTGAAAATTCACACAAAAAGGAAGAAAATGAAGAAAATACAGTAAAGAGAAAGTGGAAAAGAAAGTGAGCAAGCAAACACAAAGTACAGATGAACTTAAAAAGCTGCTCGCTCACCTCAAATATACATTTTTGGGTAAGTTAAATACTAAACCTGTGATTATTCCTAATAATTTATCTCGTTGCGTAAGAAGCAGCTTTGATTAATGTATTGAAGGCAAATGAAAAAGCTATTGGATGGAGCCTTGAGGATATTCCAGGGATAAGTCCTGCTATATGTATGCATAAGATTTTGCTTGATGATAATATTAAGACGTATAGGCAACATCAAAGGCGAGTCAATCCAACCATAGCTGAAGAAGTGAAAAAAGAAGTAGCTAAGTTATTGAAGGCCTGAATAATTTATCCAATTTCGACACAGTGAGTGGGTATCTCCTGTCCATGTGGTACCCAAGAAATCGGGAACTACAGCTTATTGAAGGAAAAAATAAAGAAATGCCGCGAGCACGAATTGTAAATAAATGGAGGGTGTGTATTGATTATAGAAAGCTTAACTAGGCTACCAGGAAAGATCATTTCCCTCTTCCTTTTATTGATCGGATGTTAGAGCGCCTTGCGTGTAAGTCACATTATTGCTTTTTGGATGGTTTTTCTGGTTATTTTCGGATACATATTGCACCGGAGGACCAACATAAGACTACATTCACATGTCCTTTTGGTACCTTTGCATATTCTAGGATGCCATTTGGTTTGTGTAATGCTCCTCGCTACTTTTCGGAGATGTATGTTGAGTATATTTAGTGATTTAATTGAGCATTGTATGGAAGTATATATGGATGATTTTACTCGTATTTGGTTCTAATTTTGATTTATGTCTTGATAATTTATCTAAAGTATTGCATAGATGTGTAGAATCTAATTTGGTGTTAAATTATGAGAAATGTCATTTTATGGTTCAAGAAGGCATAGTCCTAGGCCATTTGATTTCAGCCAAAGGAATACAGGTAGACAAGACTAAGGTAGAAGCAATTGCAGCCCTTAATTATCCAGAATCCATGAAGGAGGTAAGATCTTTTCTTGGGCATGCAGGTTTTTATAGAAGGTTCATTAAAGACTTTAGTAAATTAGCTTCTCCTTTATCTAAATTATTGCAAAAAGATGTGAAATATGTATTTGATGATGATTGTAAAATTGCATTTGATGAGTTAAAGAATAAGTTGATTTCGCTCCTATTATGCAACCCCCGATTGGAGTTTGCCATTTGAGTTAATGTGTGATGCATCTCGATTATGCTTTAGGAGCTATGTTATCCCAAAGGGAAGATAAAGTAACTTATGTTATTGCTTATGCATCCGAACTTTAGATTCTGCACAGTGTTAATTATACTACCACCGAGAAGGAGTTATTAGCTATTGTATTTGCTTTGGATAAGTTCAGATCTTATTTATTAGGTACAAAGATTGTTGTTTATACCGACCATGCAGCTCTTAAGTATTTATTGAAGAAGCAAGATTCCAAACCGAGGCTCATTAGATGGATTTTATTATTGCAAGAGTTTGATTTGATTATTAAGGACAGAGCTGGACTCGTGTAACCAAGTAGCTGATCATTTAAGTAGAATCCAGTCCACTATTCCCCCGATAACATTAATGAGTTATTTCCCGATGAGCATTTGTATGAAGTTAAATCTATTCCTTGGTTTGCTGACTTGGCTAATTATATTTCTTCTTCTGTTTTACCTATTAATGCAAATAAGAATTATTTGAATAAATTAAAATCCGATGCTAAGTATTATTTCGGGAAGAACCTTATTTATGGAAATTGTGCACTGATCAAATTATTCGCAGATGTGTAACTTATGAAGATAGTATTCACATTTTACAATTGTGTCACAACTCACCAGCTGGAGGACACCTTGGTTCAAAAAGGACAGCTATAAGAGTCCTGGAATGTGGATTCTATTGGCCTACTATATTTACAGATTCCTATCATTATGTGTTAAATTGTGAACAATGCCAAAGAGTCGGGCATGCCATTTCTAAAAGAGATGAGATGCCACAGCAAGCTATTTTATTCTCGTGAAGTATTTGATGTTTGGGGTATTGATTTTATGGGCCCCTTTCCTGTTTCTAATGGATTTAATTATGTATTATTGGTCGTTGATTATGCATCCAGGTGGGTGGAAGCTAAAGCAGTTAAGGATAATGATTCTAAGACTGTGGTTAAGTTTATTCGCTCTAATATATTTTGCAGTGTTTGGAGTGCCTAAGGCCATCATTAGTGACCAAGGGAGCCACTTCGTAATAAAACTATGGTTGCCTTATTTGCTAAGTATGGGGTTACACATAAAGTATCCACAACCTACCATCCACAAACAAATGGCCAAGCGTAAGTATTTAACAGAGAGGTAAAAAATTTATTGCGTAAACTTGTACAACCAAATAGGAAAGATTGGAGCCAACATCTAGAAGATGCATTATGGGCTCAAAGGACTGCTTACGTAACACCATTAGGCATGTCCCCATTTTGAGTTATTTATGGCAGATCTTGCCATTTGCCCGTGGAAATAGAGCACAGATCATATTGGGCAGTGAAAGCTTGTAACTTATCCATGGAGGAAGCTCGGACAACAAAGGAAATTGGAACTTCGGGAGCTAGAAGAGATAAGACTTCAAGCTTATGAAAATAGCAGTAATATATAAAGAAAAAGCAAGGAGGTTCCATGATGATAACGTATGTAGGAAGCAATTTAAAGAAGGACAAAAGGTACTCTTATTTAATTCTAGACTTAAACTTATTGCAGGTAAATTAAAATCCAAATGGACAGTGTCCTTATGTTATTACTAAAGTATTTCCCCATGGAGTCGTTGAAATTTCTGATCCAAAAACAGGTAATATATTTACGCTTAATGGTCATAGACTTAAGATATTCCATGAAAGTCAACCGGTTTCACATATGGATAATCATATAATTTCTTTAGCTAACCCAGATTGTGCAAAGAATAAGTTATGTGCTGATTAATTATGCAGATTAAAGTTTTTTTTTCGTGTATTATTTTTCTAAACTTATCTGACTCACATTGAGGACAATGTGTCTTTCAAGTGTGGGGTATTTAGGGAGATTTCTAAATTAATTAATGACTTTGATTTGTTCATACTTGAGCTTTGTAATTCGAGTTGGGCAAGTCGATGCAGTATTATGTTTTATATAATCTGTTTTATATAATCTGATTTTCTAAATTATGTGAGCTACAACCTTGATTTATTCATTGCTTTATGATTATTTAAGTGAGGTATTTAGACATTTTGATGACTGAATTAGTGGATGCCATGATAAGTTAGACATTTTGATGACTGAATTAGTGGATGCCATGATAAGTTAAAACAGGATTGATTCCAGCTGAATTGAGTTTAAAAGCCGTGAGATTTGAGCCTTCATTCTTTGATGTGTGATTTATTCTTGATGTTTTAACTATTGCAGAACTTGACTTTATTCTCTCGAGTAAATTATCTCGGTTCTATGCATCCGTTGAAAATGATCAAGGCCATCTTTGTTGCAGCCACTCGACCAAATAAAGCCAACCTTTAAATATTATTGACCCTAGTCACCCCCTTGAGCCTCGATTTATCTTTTCTTTGTTTATAACCTCGTACATTACAAGCCTGAAGCCAGAAAAAACCAGTTTTAACCCTGGACTTTGGTGAAGGAAAGAGGTTTTAATTCATAGATTGAGCAAATCTAAAGTGTGGGGTGGTGTTTAAATTATGTAAGGTTTAAAAAAAAAAAAGTTGAAAAGCTAAAAACAGCAAAGTTGGATTGTATTAAAAAAAAAAAAAAAAAGAAGAGGAATGATAAATTATGAAGCCGAAGGCATTGAAAGGCATTATGTATTAAAGATTTCCACCACACTTATGCAGTATTGAAAACCATATTTCTTTTATCAAAGTTCCATTATTTAAAGCCTTGCATCCCTTTGTTATCCATACCTAAAAGTTATAACCCATGGCCACGTTATAAGCTTAATTAAAGTCCTTTTGATTCTTTGGATGCATGGTAATTAGGATGATTGAAATTAGAATTTATTCAAGCCTATGATAATGGTTTTGCATTGAGAATATTTGAGTGAAACAACACCTATATTTAAACAGTTGAGAGATGAGTGAAACACTTGACCTAGTGAGGAAATTCTCAAGTAAAGCTGGATAGATTTTTGTTTAAATTATTCATGAGTGCCTATTAATTGAGGAGTCAAGTGTTTGATGCTGTAACTTAGATGCATGAGGCTTGGATATGAATTTTTATATGCTCACTTTACTTAATTGATTTATAAAACATGGAACTCGTAGAACTTAAGCTTTGCCCAGGAGTGCAAAGGGCTAAGTGTGGGGTATTTGATGTGACTGATTTTTAGCACATCTTAAGTAGCTTATAATGTTATATTATTGTTTATAATATGTTAATAAAGCTTAATTAACTATAATTTGTATTACTAGGCCTTTAGAAGCCGTAATATAAAATTCTGCATAAAAACAATAAATTGGCTGTATTTTATTGTATACGGGTACTGATATTAGTTTACTGTTTTACTTATTACTTTTTCTACAGAGATCCTAAAATCATGATTCTTGAAGCATTGAAAGCTATACAAATTCATCTTTCCAGCGGATCAAGAAACACTCAATTCGGAGCTAAATTGAATTTTATATAAATTAGTTAAGGGAGGTTACGCGCACAGAGTCGGTCCACCGGGCATGCCTCAGTAAAATAATTATCATAAAATCGATAGACCGCCAAAATTAGTCCAAACGGTGGCGTTTGAAAGATAACTTAACAAGCTTTCTAATGAGACCATAATCGTTCCATTTGAAGAATAATTGAGAAAACTGCAAGCTTCGAATCGCGCGGTACTGCACTGAAACGAAGGCAGTGCGACTCTTCAATATCTTATTGGATTAGGTCCGGTTATGGGCCTTGTAAGTTGTAATTGTACATTAGTTGAAGTATATAGTAAATTAACTTAATGTAATAACATATAGTCGAATTTTTCAAGTTCAGATTCAATCAAATCGATCAGAATTCTCTCAGTTGTTCTCTCCACTGCACCATGGCTCTTTCTCCTTGCTTGCATCTCAATCTTCCATGTATGTGTTCATTCTTCTTCATTGTTCTTCACGAATTGGATCTGGATTTCTTTCTTCTATCATCTTTAATTGTTTTTCTTTACTGAATTCATGAATTAGATTAGGTTTTTACCGAACAAAATCTGCTGGAACTGAATTGCATGTGACAACTTGTTTAAGACTTGTGTTCTTGACTTGCTTTAGCTTGTGGATGTCTCTCGGTTGAGGATTGAAGCTTGCAATCACTTTGGTGAACTGTATGGTGAATGCTTGATTGATTAATTAGGTTTTCACAATGTCAAAAACGCAGTAGTTTTGCAATTTTGCTTACACCGAATCTGCTCCACAGTTCTTGTTCTTGCTTTCTTTAATTTTCTGCATTTTACTGCTTCTACTTTACTGTTTTGATGTTTTAATTGCTTTACAGTCACGGTAGCTAGGTTTTATTGCTTTGTTTACTTGCTTTAATCTCTGTAGAAGCTTAGTTTTAGGTTTAGATAGATTTTACTGCATTGTTTTAGGTTCTGTCATAGATTAGCATAAGATTAGAATAGTTTAAGTGTAGCTAGGTTCTCATTTTAATTTTCTATACTACAAATTCCCCTTGAATACTGAAAAACTCATAAATATACATTACTTCACTCATTCCATCATTCACATCACACATTTACCACTGTTTTGAACATTTTGACCGAAGTGACCACTGTCACTCGGTCAGGTTTTCAGCCACACGCACCAAAACACTCTCACACGGTCATCTCACATTTTTAAAACTCAAAATACAAAAATATTTGCATTTACATCGGTCAACCGTACATTTTATACACTTCATTTGATTCTTGACCGAGGCATTTCTTCATATATTCATTTTGACCGAGACCTTTTATTTTGTTGATTTTCTCGACCACTTTTCTCGACCACTAGTACTCGTTCACTACGGTCATTTTCCATTTTAAAAACTCAAAACTCCAACATAATTACATTTCACTCTGGTCATTCATATATTTTACACCTTGAATTTGATTCTTGACTGAGAAATTGTTTTTACATTTCATTCTGACCGAAAGTTCACATTTCGATCGTGGTTTCTGATCGTGGTTACTATTCATTGTTGTCGATTTATGAATTTCGTTTAACTTCATTCATCTCGCATTTTGTTTTCATTTCGTTTACATTCTTATAGGTCAATCATATATTTTGTTCACTAATTTCCATTTTTGACCGAGACAACTCATTAGTTTTTGTATGTTGACCGAGAGCACAAAATTCTCGACAGTGATTCCTGATCGTTATTACTGTTCACGTCGGTCGATTTACGATACCGACCGTGGTTACTGTTCATCACTGGTCGATTTGTGATTTTGGGTCGATTTGTGATTTTCCATATTTTTAGCCATTTTTGCATTCTGCAGAATTTTCATTCACTGCATATTAGGATTTTACCTCATTTTAATTTAGTCTAAGATTGTAAATTTCATTTTTAGTTTAGTTCCCCATTGAATCATTCATAACTCAATCATATACTCTTATTACTTCCACGGATTGATATTCTGGTTCCCATTGTACTGCATTATTACTGTTTTAGGGGAACTCATTTGAAAGTGTTGAAACTGCGACATATCAATTTAACATCTTTCATTATTACATTTAGATTTATTTGGTCCTTCTAGGATAAGAAGTTTTGGTGGAAATTATTATGCTCTTGTGATTGTTGATGACTTTTCTAGATATACTTGGACATTTTTCTTAACATTGAAAAGTGAAGCTTTTAAGGTCTTTAGAAAGTTTTCAAAGCAAATTCAAAATGAGAAAGAATTAAAGTTTTAAGAAGTGACCATGGTGGTGAGTTTCAAAATGAAAGGTTTGAAAATTATTGTGAGGAAAATGAAATATTACATAATTTTTCTACTCCTAGGACTCCCCAAAAAAATGGTGTAGTTGAAAGGAAAAATAGGTCACTAGAGGAACTTGCTAGAACAATGCTAAATGAATCAAATGTTCCTAAATATTTTTGGGTTGATGCTATAAGTATTGCATGTTATGTTTTGAATAGAATGATCATTAGGTCAATTATAAAATCAACTCCCTATGAATTGTTAAATGGTAGAAAGTCTAATGTTGCTCATTTGAAAATATTTGGATGTAAATGCCTTGTGTTAAATAATGGAAAGGACAACTTAGGAAAATTTGACTCAAAAGTCGATGAGGGCATTTTCTTAGGTTATTCACTAACTAGCAAAACATATAGAGTGTTTAATAGAAGAACTTTAAATGTTGAAGAATCTATACATGTTACTTTTGATGAAATTGTAGACCTTGGGGGAAATCCTCTTGAGTCAAATAAAGAACTTGCCGGTGATGATGAGTACATAAGAGAGGCTCTTGATGAATTGTATTTGGAAGAAAATGAGCCTTCTCAACCAACTGAATTAGCTAAAGAATGGCAATCACCAAGAGGACTTTCAATGGACAATATTATTGGTGATATCTCAAAAGGGGTAAGAACTAGAAATATGACTAATTTCTGCATGTCTATAGATTTTCTGTCACAGATAGAACCCAAAAATGTTGAGGAAGCGCTTAAAGATAACCAATGGTGCATAACAATGCAAGAAGAACTTAATCAATTTGAAAGGAATCAAGTCTGGGAATTAATCCCAAGAGAAGAAATCACATCAAGTAATTGGAACTAAATGGGTATTTAGAAACAAACTTGATGAAGATGGAAATATAACAAAGAATAAAGCCAGACTTGTTGTCAAAGGTTACTGTCAGGAGGAAGGTATTGATTATGATGAAACTTATGCTCCTATTGCCAGGTTAGAGGCTATACGCCTACTTCTTGCTTATGCTTCATTGATGAAATTTAAATTATATCAAATGGATGTTAAAAGTGCATTTTTGAATGGGTTTATTAAAGAAGAAGTATATGTGGAGCAACCCCCTGGATTTGAAGATTTTAGTTATCCTAATCATATTTTTAAATTAAAGAAAGCATTATATGGTTTGAAACAAGCTCCTAGGTCTTGGTATGAAAGCTTAAGTAGATTTCTAACTTCAAATGCTATTTCTAGAGGAAAAAATTATTCTACTTTGTTTATAAAGAAAGTAAAAGAACATATATTATTGGTTCAAGTATATGTTGATGATATCATTTTTGGATCAACTGATAATTCTTTGTGTGTAGAATTTGCTAAGATAATGCAGAGAGAGTTTGAAATGTCTATGATGGGAGAATTAACATTCTTCCTTGGACTTCAAATCAAGCAACTTAAAGATGACATTTTTGTCTCTCAAACCAAATACTGCAAAGAGATTCTCAAGAAGTTTGGAATGGACACTTCAAAGGAAGCTAACACACACATGGGAACTTCATGCTATTTAGACAAGGATGAATCAAGTTTGGAAATTAATCAATCCATGTACAGAGGTATGATAGGTTCACTATTATACTTAATTGCAAAAGAATGACAATCATCAAGAGGACTCTCAATGGACAATATCATTGGTGATATCTCAAAAGGGGTAAGAACCAGAAATATGACTAATTTCTGCATGTTTGTAGCTTTTGTGTCACAGATAGAACCCAAAAATATTGAGGAAGCGCTTAAAGATTGAAGCACTTGGTGGATTTGATGAAGACTTAGATATAATTTGATGAAGACATAAATTTAGTTTAGGTTGTGGGTGTGTAGATGATTAGGTTTTTTAGCTTGAGCACTTAATCCCTTGATAGGCCATTATATGTTGTGATGAAGCGCCTTAATCTTCTGCATAGCATTGAAAATCATTTTCTACATTAAAAGAACAAACTAAGTTTTTCAATCTGTTGAAAAAGATTTTCAATCTGTTAAAATCACTTAACGTAATAAGTGGTTCTATATAATCGTATTTTCAATTGATTGATTCGCAGAATCAACAAGTTAAAATAACTTAGTAAATTTCTCAATATGAAGGTTTCTGAAAAACAATCAATTGAAATACTTTTTAATCTGCTGAAAAAGAAAGATATTTTTCAATCTAAGAGTTTTCGAAAAACAATCAGCTTGAAACGCTTTTTCAATCTGTTAAAATAAAGATATTTTTTAAGTCTAAGAGTTTTTAGAAAATCAATCTGTTGAAATATTTTTCAATCTGCTGAAACAGAGAGACTATTTTTTAACTAAGTATTTGCAGGAATTTAATCTGTTGAAATGATTTTCAATCGATTGAAACAGAGTGTCGTCATTTTTCATTAAGTTGTTTTAATCCATTAAAACTCGAATCAATCGATTAAATGGAACTTTAAATGAAATCAATCGATTGAATCGATGTCTTAATCGATTAAATGGAACTTTAAATGAAATCAATCGATTGAATCGATATTTTAATCGATTGAAATAATATTCTGATCGATCATAGTTTCATTTTAATCGATCATAACTCTGTCTGATCGATCATACTTCAGCTTCTAATCGATCATAACTTGGTCTGATCGATCATACTTCAGCTTCTAATCGATCAGAGTCTCTTCTAAACTATTTTACTTCAATCTAATCGATCTTTTGACTCTCTGAAACAGCTTTTTGACAGCTTGAATCGATCTGATTCTATGATTTACTCTATATATACAGATTTGATCTAACTTTTGATATATACAATACAATACAACACACTACTTGAGAAAACTTGAGAAATCAATCTGTGAATCGCTCATCTACGTTTTTCTCTCGCATTCAAGATTTTGTCATATCATAAGGTGCTTTGATCAACATTGTGGTCATTCACAAGTGAGAGAGTGCTTTAGAATTGGTGTCGGGCAATTAGAATTCAAAGTCCAGGTTTCTTCTTTCCTTATTCTTTTGTATCGTGTGAATTGTGTAGATTGGATTGTAAGCTACACTTGGTACAAGAATCGGATTTGGTTATCGGGTGTTTTTCAAGATTCTATCTTATAGGTTGAAAAGATAGTTCTTGGTGTAGATTGGTGAGGATCTACTGGATTGTAATTGTCACTTGGTATTAGTGGAAACTTGACAGGTTTTGTCAAGAACTCGACGTAGCTCTGGATTAGAGTGAACCAAGTATAAATTTGTGTGTTGATTTCTTTCTATCATCTCTTTTAAATTCTGAATATAATCTTGTCGTGTTTTAAATCAAATCATCTTTTCAAGAATTGAATAAAGATAACTCATTCTTCCAAAAGAAAGTAAAGTTTTGTGAAAAAGTTTTTAAGTTCAATTCACCCCCCTCTTGAACTCAACCATTAATTCTTTCAATTGGTATCGGAGCTGGTTCTTGTAAGTTACTCAAGTAATCGGTCCAATGGTCGAGGGAAAGATGAATTTTTCGAAGGAGCCTCCATAAACAGGCCTCCACTTTTTGCTGGTGTGAATTATTCTTTCCGGAAGGTTAGAATGAAAATCTTTATTGAATCCCTTGATAGAGGCATTTGGGAAACAATTGTTAATGGTCCTTTTAAACCAACTCATATAGTAGATGGTAAAACCGTTGAGAAAAGTTGGAGTGAGTTGACCGATGCGTAAAATAGGAGAGTGCAATATGATTATACCGCAAAGAATATTATTACCTCTCGCCTTAAATCTTGATGAGTTTTTCAGTGGTGTCTCAAGTGTGCCTCGCCAAAGAGATGTGGGAAATTTTAGAGGTTACACATGAAGGAACGTCTCGATGTGAAAAGGGCAAGAAAGCATGAGTTAATCAGTGGACTATGAGTTGTTTAAAATGCAGCAAGGGGAGACAATTGCGTATGTGCAGTAAAAGATTCACGCACATAGTTAATCATTTGATCGAGCTAGGGAAGACCTTTGACAAGGAGGAGTTGAATATCAAAATACTCGAAGTGTTTGGACAGAACTTGGCAACCAAAGGTGACAAGAATATCTCGAATCAAGAGATTTGACTCGAAATGACTACCGCCTCACTTTTTGGTAAGTTAAGGGAACATGAGTTGGAAATCAATCGGTTCAAAGAACAAGAGAATGCAGAAAAGAAAAGTAGAAATATTGTTCTCAAGACGATTGAAGAAAACAAGTGATTCTCAAGAAGATGAGTCCGAGAACCTGACTTTATTGGTTAAGAAATTCGGAAATTTCTGAGAAGAAAGAACAAGACTGGCCAAGTAAAAAGGTACAATGATAGAAAGACCGAATCTGCTCAAAATAATATTACTTGTTATTCTTGTGGAAAACAGGGTCACATAAGGAGCGATCAGTCTGTAAAAGATCAAGAATCGTAACAAGAAAGATTCAAGATACAAAGGGAAAAAGGCCTACATAGCTTGGCAAGACAATGAATCTTCTTCCAGCTTCGAATCCGAAGGTGAAGAGGTGAACTTGTGTTTGATGGCCGGCCGTGAATCCTCTTCATCACATGTAAGTTCAACTCCTACGTAAAATGAAATGAATTACAAGACATTACCGAATGCTTTCAATGAAATGCATAGTGAAGCCAGAAATTTATCTCATACAAATAATCGGTTGAAAGGGCTAAATAATCTGGTTAGAAAATAGAGTTAAAACTCGGAAAAGAACTCGCTAGAAAGCAAAACAGCATTTAGAACATCTAGATATTATCTATTCATCTCGCAGATAATGTCATCGTTAATAAGAATTGTGAAAAGTGTACTATTTTACAAAATAAGGTTGATTACTTAACTAAAACCTTAACAAAATTTACTCAAGGTAAAGAGAATTTAGATGCACTCGCTTGGATCTCAAAACTGTGTGTTTGAACGTTCGGAATCGGGTACAAACCTAAGAATGGGGTAAAAACTAAAAAATATTTGAACTTCTTTTCATACAGAAAACAACAAGCATCCCCTTTCTCATCTTGTCATTATCGCATGAAGAAAGGACATACTATAAAATTCTGTCATGCTAGGAAATATTTTGTGCCGCAAGGTAGGAAGAAATGGGTTCCAAAACATGTTAAACAGAAAATTTGACTTCTAAGGACCCAAAATACGTAAGGGTACCGTAAAAATTCTTAACTTGTTTTGCAGGAACAAAGTCCGGGAATCCCTTGAAGTTCGTAGCTACGAATCAGGTTCTGTTTGTCTAAACTGATTGTTTTAATTGATATAAACCAAGATTAATCGATTAAAATAACTTACGTAAGATTTTAGTAAATCTGTCCGTACAGCTTTAATCGATTGAAATGCGAATCAATCGATTAAAATGTTCTCATGATTTGAGTTTTAGCTGCTTTAATCGATTAGAATGAATTTATATCAACTAAAATCACTAAGGTATCAAATTTAATCGACTCATTTTCGCTTTAATCGATTTAAATTCTGGTATCATCTTCTAGATCTCTTCCAATACGTAAACAATCGATTCTTTCAAGTATTAATCGATCATTTTACTATTGCATTTTCAAAACGAATATTAAAGACCAAATTAGTAAAATAATTTGTTTAATCAGCTTTGTTACTGAAAATCATTTTCAAAACATCCAAATGAAATTTGGCCATGCATATAGAGTTTACAATTTAAGATTGAAATCAGTTGAAGAATCTGTACATGTTGTGTTTAATGAGTTTCCTCGAGTTGTGCGAATAGATCAACAGTACTCGCTGATGAAGAAGATTTAACTGATAATTCTTATCGCTTGAAATGTCCCAGAGAGCACAGATCAGACATACCGTTGAAGAGGGTGATCCATCTCGTGGACTCTGCAAAAGCTGATCCATCTACAATTACTGTAGAACAGGAAGAAGGTGTTCTGGAAGAGCTTTCCAAAGAGTGGATTGTCCCAAGAGATCTCTCTCTAGACAATGTCATCGGGCAAATTAATAAGGGAGTATCTACTAGACATTCTCTTAATCAATTCTGTAATCATATGGCATTCATTTCACAAATAGAGCCTAAGACAGTTAAAGAAGCATTAAATGATGAATACTGGGTTAGTGCCATGCATGATGAGCTTAATCAATTTGAAAGAAATAAAGTGTGGGAATTAGTTCCTAAAATCAAAGATATCAATATAATTGGTACTAAGTGGGTATTCAAAAACAAGCTAGATGAACACGGCATTATCACTAGGAATAAAGCTAGGTTGGTAGCCAAAGGGTATAACCAACAAGAGGGCATTGATTTTGATGAAACATTTGCACTCGTAGCTAGGCTTGAAGTCGTTAGATTATTATTAGCTTATGCCTGTTTGAATGGTTTCAGATCACTACGATGGATGTAAAGAGTGCCTTTCTTAATGGACTTATCAATGAAGAAGTGTATGTTTCTCAACCTCCTGGGTTTGAAGATCACAAGCATCCTGACCATGTCTACAAATTGAAAAAGGCTCTTTATGGCTTGAAGCAAGCACCTAGACAATGGTATGAGAGGTTAAGTAATTTTCTAATTGATCAAGGGTACAAGCGAGGTGAGGTTGATAAAACTCTGTTCATTAAGAAATCTGGAACTGACATTATTCTGGTGCAGGTGTATGTGGATGATATTATTTTCGGTTCCACCAATAATGCCATGTGTAATAAGTTTGTAAAAGAAATGCAAAGTGAATTTGAAATGTCTATGATGGGAGAATTGAATTTCTTCCTTGGTCTACAGAGTTAAACAATTAACAAATGGCATTTTTCTTAGTCAATCTAAATACTGCAATGAACTGTTAAAGAAATTTGATATGCACAATTGCAAGGAATCCTCTACACCAATGTCTACTAACTGCCGTTTAGATTTAGATGAAAAAGGGAAATCTGTTGATCAAACTAAATATAGAGGTTTGATTGGTTCTCTGCTATATCTAACTGCTAGTAGACTCGACATTATGTTTAGTGTATGTCTCGTGTGCAAGATTTCGTGCAAATCCAAAGGAATCACATCTTATCACTGCTAAAAGGATTCTCAAGTACCTTAAGGGAACAATCAATGTTGGACTATGGTATCCTGAAGGTGCGTCCCTTAAGCTTGTTGGATTTTCTGATTCTGACTTTGCAGGATGTAGATTGGACGTAAAAAGTACCTCGGTACTTGTCATCTACTAGGGAGCAGCTCTTATATCGTGGCACAAAGAAAAAGCAAGCGTGTGTTGCTCTGTCAACTGCAGAAGCTGAATATATTGCGTACTGGAGTCGCTAGTGCTCAAAGCATTTATCTCAAGCAACAACTAACAGATTATGGAGTGACTCTAAACAAGGTACCTCTGGTTTGTGACAATACTAGTGCGATAAACTTAACTAAGAATCCTATTCAACACTCTAGAACTAAGCATATTGAAATTAGACATCACTTTATTAGAGAACACGTATCTAGGGGTGACTGTGAGATATTATTTGTTGAATCTGAAAAACAGTTAGTCGATTTATTCACTAAACCACTTCCTAGAGATAGACTTAATATGCTTAGGACTGAATTAGGAATTCTAGATATATCTAGTATTGTATAACTGATTCTTTATAGTAATTGTATGTCTTTTAACAAGCTGATAACAAGTTCAATCGATTAATAATTGCATGAATAACTTGATATTATTTGTTTTAATCGATTGAAACTGCAAAATAATCTGTTGATTTCCTGTTTCTTACTCTGGTATTGATATGTTATTAGTTCAATCGATTAGATACGCTTTTAATCGATTTATTTCACTAACCCTCGTAGCTTTGCAAATTTTCTTCTATAAATCAATCGATTAAATCTTCGATTCAATCGATTGAATTCACTAATGGTACTTTGCTTAATTTTCCTTTGCAAAAACAATCGATTTATTCATTGATTCAATTGGTTTATTTCACTTATGAATTTCTGCAAGTGCGAAATCAATTGGTTACGTGAAAAATCAATTGATTAATTGAAATTAAATGAATTGGCTCTGCACACAAGTAATTTCGCAGATTAGGTTGAACTCATTTACAATAAGATAAAATCTCAACCACTTCCTTTAATACTGATCGACTTCGATTGGATACATACTGCGAAGGTAATTAAGTGTTTCAGTATCAAACTCTTCTCTCTCCACCTTTATCATCACCGTGCAAGATCACAAAAAGACTAAAGACAAAATCCCGAAGTCAAACGATTTCGTATTCCTATTTCCTTAACTTGAACTCTTTCTTTCTCGCTCCTCTCGCTTTGCTCATCAAGCATGTTCAAACGATCGAAGTCCGGAAGAAAGAAATCAAGCAGGGCGAGTCGTCTTCTGTTCTAGCAGAACAAAATGTTGAAGGAAGGATTGAGACTTGGTTCAACTGGGACCAAGAGCAAATGAATCTATTTATTCATGAGTTGAGCGTAAAACAAGTCAACATACCAAAGTCGTTAAAGTTTTCCTGGTTTGATGTCGAAGGATTTAGAGGCATCGAAAGTCGCTGCAACATCAAAAGCTTCGAAGTTTCGGAGTTGGACTAGTAGGATTTATCCCGACTTAATCAAAGTTTTCTTCACAAATTTGTCCTTTGAAGGTTCCACCTTGAAAACCCAAGTTAAAGGTGTGGACATTGAGATTACTCCTAACATCCGGAATGAGGTTGCTCGGTTTAAAGGATTTAGGAGTGAAAGTCACCAAAGGGTGTACTTCGATGTGGAGGAATTTAATAAGGTTCAATATTTTCGGTCATGCATGAAGAATAGGCATGACTCGTCACTGCTCAATACCGGGAAACTAAAATTGGAAGAAAGGTTGCTTGCCTCGCATTGTGTCTTGGCAGCTCACTCCGAGGGGGAGCAATCATGCGGTGCTAAATGAAGGAGATTTAGTACTAATGTATTGCATTCACCACAGGATTCGGGTGAACTGGGTTTTTGTCATCAAAGACCACATGATCAAGGCAAAAAGACTCAGTGATTTCAGGTACCCCTATGCTATACCGATTTCCAAATTTTTAACATATTTTGGTGTTGATCTTGAAGGAGAACTTGTCGAGACAGCTCGTTCAACAAACGAAATAAATAACTCTATGCTTCACAAAATGGGATTTATGAAAGTTGATGGTGAGTGGGTCTCCAAGGAGGATGCCTGGAAGAGATGAAGAAAGTGATGAAGATGAACAAGAGGAAGAAAATATCAACACCGATATTCCTGGCACTTCCGGAGCTCATCCATCCGATCCTATGGAAGAAGTGATCCCGCTGGAGATGATTCCATATAATCCACCCCCGACCGTGGCACACCTCTCGTCACAGCTTGAAAGAACAATGCTCGCAAAGCAAATGAATCAACTTCAAGCCGATCAAAGGAGGCATATGAATATGACTACAGCTATAAGGGCTCGACAACACTATTTGGATGAGAATTTTATTGCAAGGTTCCAAGACATCGATAATCAACTTGAAGACATTTACAACAGAATTGTGGAAATACAATTCAACCCAGGTCCCGAGATGATTGAAGTTTACTCGATCAATGTCTCGTCGATAATTCTGTTTTTTTTTTTTTTTCTTTTCTTAGTTGGTTTTATATTCTCGCTTTTTATTTGGGGGTTCTCAAGTGGCCCCATTGGACCGTATCCATGACAATCTATTTGATGCAGTCAAATAGGGGAGAATTATTTTGATTAAAATCGCCACTACACACACACCACATCACAAAATATATGTCTCTCGGTATGCATGTCTCTCGGTCTCGATTTTATGCAGGTGCAGTGGTTATTTGTCTCCATCAAATAGGGGGAGATTGAAGCACTTGGTGGATTTGATGAAGACTTAGATATAATTTGATGAAGATATAAATTTAGTTTAGGTTGTGGGTGTGTAGATGATTAGGTTTTTTAGCTTGAGCACTTAATCCCTTGATAGGCCATTATATGTTGTGATGAAGCGCCTTAATCTTCTCGCATAGCATTGAAAATCATTTTCTGCATTAAAAGAACAAACTAAGTTTTTCAATCTGTTGAAAAAGATTTTCAATCGGTTAAAATCACTTAACGAATAAGTGGTTCTATATAATCGTATTTTCAATTGATTGATTCGCGTAATCAACAAGTTAAAATAACTTAGTAAATTTCTCAATATGAAGGTTTCTGAAAAACAATCAATTGAAATACTTTTTAATCTGTTGAAAAAGAAAGATATTTTTCAATCTAAGAGTTTTCTGAAAAACAATCAGTTGAAACGTTTTTCAATCTGTTAAAATAAAGATATTTTTTAAGTCTAAGAGTTTTTAGAAAATCAATCTGTTGAAATATTTTTCAATCTGTTGAAACAGAGAGACTATTTTTTAACTAAGTATTTGCAGGAATTTAATCGTTGAAATGATTTTCAATCGATTGAAACAGAGTGTCGTCATTTTTCATTAAGTTGTTTTAATCCATTAAAACTCGAATCAATCGATTAAATGGAACTTTAAATGAAATCAATCGATTGAATCGATGTCTTAATCGATTAAATGGAACTTTAAATGAAATCAATCGATTGAATCGATATTTTAATCGATTGAAATAATATTCTGATCGATCATAGTTTCATTTTAATCGATCATAACTCTGTCTGATCGATCATACTTCAGCTTCTAATCGATCATAACTTGGTCTGATCGATCATACTTCAGCTTCTAATCGATCAGAGTCTCTTCTAAACTATTTTACTTCAATCTAATCGATCTTTTGACTCTCTGAAACAGTTTTTGACAGTTGAATCAGTCTGATTCTATGATTTACTCTATATATACAGATTTGATCTAACTTTTGATATATACAATACAATACAACACACTACTTGAGAAAACTTGAGAAATCAATCTGTGAATCGTTCATCTACGTTTTTCTCTCGCATTCAAGATTTTGTCATATCATAAGGTGCTTTGATCAACATTGTGGTCATTCACAAGTGAGAGAGTGCTTTAGAATTGGTGCTGGGCAATTAGAATTCAAAGTCCAGGTTTCTTCTTTCCTTATTCTTTTGTATCGTGTGAATTGTGTAGATTGGATTGTAAGCTACACTTGGTACAGTAACTGGATTTGGTTACTGGGTGTTTTTCAAGATTCTATCTTATAGGTTGAAAAGATAGTTCTTGGTGTAGATTGGTGAGGATCTACGGATTGTAATTGTCACTTGGTATTAGTGGAAACTTGACAGGTTTTGTCAAGAACTGGACGTAGCTCTGGATTAGAGTGAACCAGTATAAATTTGTGTGTTGATTTCTTTCTATCATCTCTTTTAAATTCTGAATATAATCTTGCTGTGTTTTAAATCAAATCATCTTTTCAAGAATTGAATAAAGATAACTCATTCTTCCAAAAGAAAGTAAAGTTTTGTGAAAAAGTTTTTAAGTTCAATTCACCCCCCCCCCCTCTTGAACTCAACCATTAATTCTTTCAAAGATTACCAATGGTGCATTGTTATGCAAGAGGAACTTAACAAATTTGAAAGGAATCAAGTTTGGGAATTAATCCCAAGAGAAGAATCACATCAAGTATATGTTGATGTATGATGGGGGAATTAACATTCTTCCTTGGACTTCAAATAAATCAACTTAAAGATGGTATCTTTGTCTCTCAAACAAAATACTGCAAAGAGATACTCAAAAAGTTTGGAATGGACACCTCAAAGGAAGCTAACACACCCATGGGAACTTCATGCTATTTAGACAAGGATGAATCAGGTTTGGAAATTAATCAATCTATGTATAGAGGTATGATAGGTTCTCTGTTATACTTAACTGCAAGTAGACCTGATATTATGCATTCTATTTGTGTGTGTGCTAGATTTCAGGCTTGTCCAAAAGAATCTCACCTAATTGCAGTAAAACGTATTTTAAATTATTTAAAAGGAACTACTGGTTTTGGTTTATGGTATCCATCTGATGCTTGTACTAGTTTAATAGGATATTCTGATGCTGATTATGGTGGATGCAAAATTGATAGAAAGAGTACTAGTGGGACATGTCATTTGTTAGGTTCATCTTTAGTATCTTGGCATTCTAAGAAACAGGCATGTGTTGCCTTATCCACCACTGAAGCTGAATATATTGCAGCTGGTAATTGTTGTGCTCAAATTTTGTGGATGAAACAACAGCTAGAAGATTATAGTATATTTCTAAATGGTATACCTTTGATGTGTGATAATACGAGTGCAATCAATCTTACTAAGAATCCAGTAATGCACTCTAGGACTAAGCATATAGAGATTAGACATCACTTCTTAAGAGATCATATAAGTAAAGGAAACCGTAAAATTGAGTATGTTGATACAAAGCATCAATTTGCAGATATTTTTACTAAGCCTCTTCCCAAGGATAAATTCTATGATCTTAGAAGAGACTTAGGGATATTATAAATAACTTAAATTCTGCTTAATTAAATAGTTTTTGGATGGTTGTAATGTTATAATTCATTTTGTAGGATGTTAATAGATTATCTTGTGTTGTAAATTACTTTCACTTATGAAATAAAGTTTGTATTCTTTTATTGCTTTGTTTGAGGGGGAGCTATTTCCAAGTTATGCATATTTTGAGTGGGAGCTCTTAATTTTTTATTATAATCAAAATAGGGGGAGAAATATTTAAAGCCTCTTATGATTGAATTTAAATATTATTTGGTATATTTAATGTGTTTGTTAGTATGACAGATAAAACAGGTTATTACATGGCTTTAAAAGAAAATTTTGATCATCATAAAAAAGGGGGAGATTATTGAACATTCAAGGACTTGATGTTGAACTTACATGGACATGAAGCTTGTTGATTTTGATGATGATTCAAGAACAAAGAACTTAGAGAGTTGAAGACTTGTTTTATTGTGTAATAACTCTATTTTGATTATTTTGAGTCTGTAATATTAGAGTCTAAGATAGCCGGTACATAGTCTGAAAGTGATGAAGATCTCATTGAAATACTTTGGCAAAGATCTCGTTGATTTGATGAAGTCAAAGATGAAGTCAAAAGCAACTTTGCAGTGGACAAAAGTCACTAAGATAAAAGAGTAGAAGAATTAGTGTGTCTTCAGCTATGCTTAGGTATAATCATTTTATCTTTTCTGCTGCATGAGGTTTCTTCACTTAAAAGATTTTCAAAATGCCTCTAAAAATGTTTTTAACAATTAAAAACAAAGTATTTTGACAAAAGCTTTCTTAAACAAGTTTTTAACTAATACAACTTTGATAGAACCGATTAAAATTACTTAGAATGTTCAGAGAAGTGTTTTTACAGTATTTTAATCGATACAACTTGAGTTTAATCGGTTAAAACCACTTGGAGTTCAGGATGATCGATCAGAATACAATTATGACCGATCAAAATCAGATATGATCGATCAGAATTGAATTATGACCAATCAGAATCAATTATGATCGATCAGAATTTAGTTATGACTGATCAGAACTCTTTTAATCGATTAAATCTCGTTTCAATCGATTAAAACAACTTAGAAAATTTCTACACAGCGTTTTAATCGATTAAAACTTATTTTTATCAGTTAAAATAACTTGAAAAGGTTTACAAGAAAGTTTTGCAGTATTTCAATCGATTGAATCGCGAAACAAGCGATTAAATCAACTTAGAAGATTTTTTGTAAAGTGTTTTAATTGATACAAACGTTGTCGTATCAGTTAAAACAAATCTGTTAAAGAATCAAGAACGTATTAATGGATTAAAAGAAGTTTTAACAGATTAAAACTGCAATTTTAACAGATTAAAAGAATCTTTTAACAGATTAATTAATACAGCTGTTTTGAAAATCTTCTATAAAAACAGTTTGGATTAAACTTTTTAAACATACATTGAACATCAGTTTTTACACATCCTTGAGCAATCAATCAAGCAAACTTTAGCACTCTTTTCAAGAAAGATTCGCATCAGTTTTTTGAGAAGTTCTTTGAAAATCTTTCTTGAGGCAACTTGATTTCTTTTGAAGAAGAAACACTTACAGCAGAATTGCATAAACTGGTTTGAGCATTCTAGTTTCTTCTTTTTCATTTCTTTACATTCTTTTTGTATTGTTTGGTGCCTGGAATTTGGGCACTGATTTCTCTGCAGTTGGAATTTGGTTGTAGAGGTTATCAAGAACTGGAATTTGGTTCTTGGTGAGAGGTTGAGTGCAGGAACTGGAATTTGGTTCTTGTGGTAGATTAAGTGTAAGATTGTAAATCTGTAAAACATTTGATCTAGTGGAACCCAGCTGGAATTTGGCTGGAGACTAGACGTAGCCCTGGTATTGGCTGAACCAGTTTAAAACACCGGTGATATCTTTCATAACCTTTCTCTCCATTAATTCTGTCGCTACATTTATATTGATTGATTGCTTTGTAATTCAAGAACAGATCTGGAATCTTAATTTTTGAATTAGATAATCTGTTATTTGCGAAAAACTTTTAAAGATCAATTCACCCCCCCTCTTGATCTCAGCCTACTTTTCTAACATAGTCTACACTTTAGAAGCTTCAAAAACTCACATTTATCAATTTGCCTCGAGTTTAATCGATTAAATGGTCAGATAATCGATTATTACAGTGAAAAAAACCATTTTCTGTCACTGTTCACTGTAATAATCGATTAACACATCTGTTAATCGATTAACATGGCTTTTAATCGATTAAAACAAAGAGTTTTGGGGTTCTATTGATTTTGGCTCTGTAATAATCGATTAACACTTCATTTAATCGATTATTTCAGTCAGATTTTGATTTTCAACTTCAAATTAAACTTATTTTCGAAAACCCTAATCCCAATACTCTCTAGTTCCTAAAATACCAATTCCCAAACCCTAATTTCTCTACTTAAGGTTTTCTAAGGCTCTCAGAGAAAAGAACAACTTTTTTCAAACAAAAGTTAAGTGCTGTGAGTGCCAGAGAACTGTTTGTTGGAGGAAAAAGGGGCTTTTGGAGCCTGGTGTGGGCTAGAAGCGATAAGAATCACTAAGTGGAGTTCTTAGTGGATTGTGTGTTGTGCCGTCTCTGGGGAAAGCTGTTCTTCATCTCTTGTGGGTTTCAAGAGAGGTGTTTTCTTTACTTTGTATTTTCAATTGTTATATGTTTGTAACAACTTTGATTATAGTTACAGCGTTAATCCTCGGTTTGAGTGATTAGCAACTGGACGTAGGGTCTTTTGATCCGAACCAGTATAAATCTCCTGTGTAAGACTCTATCTCTATTCTATTTACGTTTACACAGTATTTTAATCGGTAAAATTTGGGGAAAATTTTTAAAACCTAATTTTTGTTAAGAAACCAATTCACCCCCCCTCTTGGTTTTTTTTCCGACCTCGCGAACATTCCGCTGCGCGATTCTAACATAAGGGAGTTAGTTACGCGTGGGAAAGGTGTTAGCACCCTAACAACGCCCCTTCCGGGTTCCCTATGACTAATTAATTCATAAAGTAAAGATTAAGAGAAATTACGCTATTACCCTATTTTATTACACAGTATTAAAAATGGCTATCTACATGATTCTATTTTCTATTGCATACAGAAAGCAGTAAATAAAGCAATAAAAGAGAAGAGAAGTGAAAATAACCTTCGTAGCAGGCTTTTATTATAAATCTTCAACTATGAGGATACGTTTTGGCAATCCCCCGCACTACACAGACTCTCTTCCCGAATACAGGAATAAAGCTAAAGAAAATCTTTAAGAAGAATTGAATGTCGGAAGAAACTTCCTTAACCGATTGTTATCTTATAGGCAATCGGAGAGATCATTCGAAAGAGGGAGAGAAGAGAAGAGTGAGGTGTGTCTAAAAACGTCACCTAAGGTCCCTATTTATAGTATTTTTTTGCCAAAAACTCGAGATAACTGTCTCAGGCCCAGAAAATAGGGACAACGGTCCAAACAACTTGGGACGGCCGTCCGACGGCCATCCCAATTGAAAAATTAGGTTGGGACAGCCGTCTGGGAAGTGAGACAGCCGTCCCAAGTGTAAAAATGGGTTTGGGACAGCCGTCTGGGAAGTGGGATGGTCGTCCCAAACCCCCTGACAACATTTTCTTATCTTTTTCTTATTTTTTTTTTAGTCCAGAAAGCTCTCCTATCTTCACATGGAGCCTAGTGAACATTACTAGGGGCCCAATGATGCCTTGTTCATCTTCGAACGGAGGATCTCTGACCTTTATTGAGAGACCGAGCAAGATTTGGGGTCTACAATCATCTAATGAAGAATTACCCTAGTAAGTTTTAAATGCAAATTAAATTAGCATATTCATAATTAAGTAAATTTCAAAATATGACATAAAAATATATAAATGGTTATATGAAGATTAAAATTAAAATATGAAAAATTGAATGAATTTTTTAATATGATATAAAATTATAATAAAATACTACATGAGAATTGAATCTAAATAAATCTTTTATTCAACCGATAAACTCAATACTCATATATATTATCTTATATAAAATAAATATATTATCTACTAAAATTTGTATTGCACTATATTTCCTTTTTAATAGTTATCATCAATACTTTATGGTGGAAGAAGTTTGAGTAAAGATCAAGGCAATATTAAAGTAATATTATTTATCAAGATATTAAATAATTATTTCTAAAGAATATTAGAAACGGAAATATTTTGTACTAACAATTATATTTTTAAAGCCTATAAAAGATGAAGAATGGAAAAGGAAGAAGACATAACTACAACAAATAACCATTCTTTCAAGTCTCTCGTTCAATCCTTATAAGGGTTATCAATTAGAAAGTTTAGTAGTGGAGAGAAAACCATTACTAAGTTTTCACCCAGAGAAAGTTAGGACCATAATCGTACATCCTTTATGTGAGAGTTTTTCCAGTGATTTTTTTTAACACTTGTTTTTTGTAGCTACGAGTGGTAATTAGGATTAGTCATAGTTCTTAATCTCAGTTGGAAATTATAAGTTGATAGCTAGAAGTTACAGTAAGGTAACTTGGTTGTAATATATTTGATTATAATGCAACTCTATAAGTGTTTCTCAAAGAAAAATTGAATGTAGACCAAGAGTTGAAGTAAACTAGTGTATAAGCTATGTGTTTTTATTTTTTTTATCTACCTTACTTATTTACATATTTCTTTCTATATAATTGTTTTAAAAAGAACACCTTTTATGAAAGTATTGTGAAAACATTTATAAGTTTCCCATGGCCTTATGAATAGCTTTTCAAAGTGTTGAGATCCTCATCAAAGAACATGTCTCAATGGTCATCCACTTGATGAAAAATTGGGTATCCAATATTGTCTAAACTTCTATGAAACAATAAGTTCCAATATTGTTTTATGTTCTTACAAGACCTAAAACCTCTAACAAAACTGTGATATGGCTTTGTACTTTACTCTGATGATGTATTCCACTAAATATTCGTGACTCTACTCTTAGTGTACTTTGTCCTCCAAGTTGAGATGTTGTTGATGTGTATGCCAAAGACACTTCAATGCTCAGGTTAGTAAAGTGAGCAATCAAATGAGAATCAATATATGAATATATAATGTTCATACCTTAAGAATGTCACCTATTTATACTACCTTTTTGGCCTTGGGTCTTTAGTTCTTCTGTTTTTGGTTGCATGATTATAGTATAGGTGTCTTGATTTGTGTGGCTATAATGCCATATGGGATGGTTTGTATACCTATAGTACATTTTATCCCCCAAGTTCAAGGAAACTTTGAGTGACGAAGAAGTTCGTAACCCTTTTAGAAAGAAAAATTACACTCTTTGATTACTCTCCAACTTCTCTTATCTACTAGCTACCCAAGCTTAAGGAGTATGCAAAAGATGAAGAGTCGGATGAAGGGGTTTTTTACATGCACTATTTAAGAAGGTGCTTTTGGCAGGAAATTTAGATGTGATATCTTGCATTTATGTCATGAATATCTATCGTGAGATCAATAGGATCTAATGTTTGAGGTGCATGATGTTTCAATTTGCATGCCTACCTTGTTTACAAGTACGTGGTGTGTGACACTTTTACTACCAACATTCACTTTATTATTATTTATTACTTATTATTGGTTCCTCTTAATATTTGATTACCAATACACACTCGTAGAAGTAAGGTACACAATAAATAGAACATACATTTAGTGATTAATATACATATCATTCATAAGTATCAAGTATAACCATATAGTAAATATACACAAAGTCATTCCAAAATACACCTAACAAGGGTTCACAATACCAGAGCAGACAAAACACTAACTATAAAACCTAACAAAAAAGGAGATATATTTCATACGTCCACTAAAATGAAGTATCTTTTATAGCACTGTAGTGGTGTCTGATCAAGTCCTCTACCTAATACTTGTAGCGATCACATTTAAACTCTACTTGGAGATGGTACTGGGGATGAGTTGTGGTCAACATCACCTGTGTAAATATTTCATAACAACAATACATGCATAACAAGGATAAGATAACTTTATATTCACTTAGAGCATGCACATAACATTGAGTTAATTAGAAATTACACATACAAACATACTAGCAATCAACACAAAATGATATGATATTATGAATGCAATGTATCCACTAATCTTTTCTAGGACACATCCTAGTATGCAAGACCATGGGGATCCTAAAACCACTTTCTCTTTTCTCTTTTTTTTTTTCTTAATTTCAATCTTTTTTTTTCGAGAAGGATCAGGAGTTTCACTGGTGTCGTCGCCGTCAAAACGAGGCAGTCGGAGCGACGCGATGGTTCCGACTTTCCAATTTTCGCATTTTCATTGTTGTGGTTACAACGCCTTTAGGTTGTTCGATAACCGGGTTAACCCAAGAATTAGTTTTGAAGGGTTCTTTTGGAGTCGCCATCGATGTTTTTACCGGAAACATCGGAAAAGGAGTGAAAAGGCGTTGGCTTTCGAAAAACCAACTTTGGTCATTAGAGCCAGAGTTGGGTAAGGGAGTTAGTTACGTGTAAGGGAAGTGTTAGTTCCCTTACGATGCCCCTTTCGGGTTCCCTATGATAGGCCAACTATTTAAATAAGTAAACCAGTGAAAATACGCTTTTATTACCCTTTATTTACGTAATTCAAAGTTACGACTACATGGCCCTAATATCTACTGCGCAATTTAAAGATAAAGCAGTAAAGAGAGAGAGAGAATGTAGAAACCTCCGAGGTGAGCTTTATATTAATCTCTTGAAAATTAGGGTGCTTTTTGGTAGCCCTTCACTCGTTACAACGCCGAAAACCTCTAAAAACTGCTATAAAAACTCTTAGAAACTCTCAGAAAACTCCGGAAGTGCTTCAGAGGGGTTCTAGGAAGAGAATTTTATGAAGTGACAAGAGAGAGGATGGAAGAACTGTGTGAAATGAGGAGAATGGCGTGGCTATTTATAGGGATTCGCGCCTGTCAGGTCAAGACGGTCGTCTCGTCTGACAAGGTCGAGACGGTTGTCTCGCCATTCGAGATGGCCGTCTCGCCTTGCAGAAATGGCGAGACGGCCGTCTCGCCAACCGGGAGGGCCGTCTCGCCAAACGAGACGGCGGTCTCGACTTGCAGGAGTGGCGAGACGGCGGTCCCGAGAAGCAAGATGGCCATCTCGACCCTAAAAGGCGAAAATCCTTATTTACATGCAGAAAATCCCTCCTATCCTAGTATGGGGCCTAATAGTCTCTCCTAGTGGCTTCTTAGGCTTCGTCCATCTTCGAAAAGGAGGTCTTCTGGTCTTTATTATGAGGCCGAGCAAGATTTGGGGTCTACAACTACCCCCCCTTTACCTGACCAGTCGACTGTTGGCCTGTTGTGCCAAGAAGATCGACTGGAAGGTAAAGGAGTTGACCCTCTTGCCCGGTTACCCTTCGGATGTTCCGTCTTGCGGCGGTTGATCTTCTGGGGAAAATTTGTGTTGTGCACCTCCAGGATACTCCTTCTGACGGTAGCCGATCCCTTTGGTTGACACGTGGTAGAACCTCAGGATACTCCTTCTGACGGTAGCCGATCCTTCGGTTGATGGGTATAAACCCCCCATCAGGCTGGTAGTTGCAATCCGTTGTGCGTCGGACTGGATGAGTATGAACCCCCCATCAGGCTGGTAGTTGCAGTTCGTTGTGCGTCAGACTGGATGAGTATGAACCCCGCATCAGGCTGGTAGTTGCGACTTGTTGATCCGACTCGAGCGCAGATCAGGCGCACTGCGTGCGCAGGTTGATAGGTATGAACCCCCTATCAGGCTGGTACAGTCCACTACGTTGGACTGGTGGTGGTGGCGGCTTACTGCTCGGGTGGCTCATGCGCCGAGCATTGTGATGTGCTTTCTTATCTTTGTTTGTTTGTTTTTCTAGGAAGGGTCGTCCGGATTGTGCCGGGGATTTTTTTGGTGTTCATCCAGCTTGTTGGTTGTTGGAGATTCTTGATTTTGATCTTTTGGTAGTGGTTATCCGACTTCGCTGGTTGTCGGGGAGTCTTTGTTTGCTTTGCTACTTGATCGTCGATTTTGTTGGTCAGGGTGATTGACTTGTTTTAATCCTGCCTTTTTTTGCTGTTTTATCTCTTTTTTCTCGCGATCTTGGATTTTGGCTTTTTTCTGAGCGTACTTCTTTTTAGTCTTAGTTTTTTTTGTTACGCTGACTTTTTGGAAGGGAGAGTAAAAATGTATGAAATAAAATTTTATTTATAAAAATTTTATTACAGCAGTTTTATTTCCTAAGCCCTATCTCTAAGGTGGAGGACTAGTGTCTGGAGACGATCCATAAGAGGGGAACTATCGGTACATATGCCTCCGGAATTCTGCTTGCTCCCGGGCTTCGTCGCGGTATTCTTGCTGGAATGTTGCCCAGTCTTGCCTCATTCCCTCTTGATATTGGTATATCGTCTCCAACCTTGTGTCGAAGGCCTCCTACGTTAGAGACATCTGCTCTTACCTCACAGACATCTGATCGAATTGTTGGCGCAAATCGTAGATGTTGCGGTTTACGCCAGCAAAATCGTCTGTGTACTGCTGTTGTTGTTGTTGGAACTCGGGAGGTGTTGGGAGATCATGCATCGCCACGATATCCTGGAGATCCAAAGTGATATCCAGCGAAGGGTGGAGGATCAGCTGGGTCCCGAGGCGCAGCAGCATCCCCATGCTGACTAGGACCGACCCGTTGATGGACTCGGGTCGGAGGCTGGAGGCCAGTTCCTCCCTGCCACTGCACCCCCATTTTTCTACCAGGGGGGTGATGAGGGGAGCCATGAGGACGGCTCCCACGGGCCGGCTCTCGAAGTCCTTGAGGGCCTTCAGGAAGAAATAGCCAGGGTTGCACCGGCGCCTCTGGCTCATGCAGTAAAGGACGAAGAGGTCCGGGAGGGTTACCTTTCCCTGACTCTCTTTCTACCCGTGGATGGTCCCCGCCAGAAGCTTGTGGCAAATGCGGAGGGCTGGAGGAAGTGCGAAGCCCTTCATCAGCGTGGGCAAAGTGGGCACCCTAGTGAGCTCTTCCCACATCTCGCCAGCAATGAGGTTGGTGGGGCACGCGCAGATAGCCTCCTGGTAGTCCCGAGTCAGCACGTCCTCGGGCCGGACGAACCCAATGTTCACATTGAATTCGTCCAGGGTGGTGGTCCTATACATCCCACCCATGAAATATGTCACCATTTTTGTTGGTGACAATCCTGGTACCATGGCGGGTGTCTCGGCGTAGGAGATGCAGGCGAGAAATTCCAGTACCGCCTGGGGGTATACGTGGGTAGGTGGAGACTGTAGGAGGAAGCCCCATCCGATGCTATCAATGTGGGCCTGGACGTCGTCCTCCCACCCGAATTCGGCGAGAATGCCGAAATCTAATTTGAGCATGGGGTGCCATGTGTATCTCCTGATATGCTCAAGACGGGTCTGGTGTAGTGGCGAGAGCTGAGTAGGGTCCTGGGGAGTACTGGGACCAGCAGAGCCTCTTCTCTTCCTGGACTGGCTTCCACGATGCATCTTGACGGTAGAGTGCTCAAGAGTGAGAGAATAGAGAGTTGGGGTGCAGGTGGAGGTGTGGAGACCCCTTAGACCCCTCCTCTATTTATAGGAGAAAATTTCAATTCGGGACCGCCGTCTGGGAAGTCGAGACGGCGGTCTCGATTTTGCGCAAGTCGAGATGGCCGTCTGGGACCTCAAGACGACGGTCTCGACTTTGGCCTTAAGCGAGACGGCCGTCTCGCCTAGCGAGATGGCGGTCTCATTTTTGGCCAAGTCGAGACGGCAGTCTCGTTGGTCGGGATGACGGTCTCAATTTTCTAGAGATCGAGACAGTGGTCTGGGAATGCGAGACGACCATCTCGATTTTAAGAGTTTTTAGAAAAATAGGACCTGATTCAAAAACATTTTATGCATGCAATGTTTTTATGTTTGATGTCCTATAATGCCTATTTCAATTAGTTTTTCAGAAGGATTTAACTGACGTGTCTCGTAGCGTCAAGTGCCCTCTGATCTGCGTTCTCGCATTTGGCTGTACCGTTCTGGACTTCTTGTGACCGAAGAATAATCTATTCTTTTTTTCCTTCCTTTTTTTTTGTAGAGCACATTTCGCCATGTTAGTGTCCCTTTTTCTTCACTTTAGGGATTTCAATCCTCTTGTTGACTATACGCCTCCATATTCCCAAATTAATTATTAGAATTTTGTTGTGAGGGTCAAGAGAAAAGAAGTAAGAGGGTAAATTCAATGGCTTGTGTTTTAGAAGGTTAATTTTTATTTTAGAAAAAAGTTTTTTGTAAGAATGGTTGGCTAGGGTTAGGTCTGGGTGTTTAAGCTTTTGTCTAAGCAAACGTTCTCCCCCCTTTTTTTTGTATTTGTGCCTTGGTTCGTTTCCATTGCTTTATATGGCTAGTTGATCTCCCTAGATCACCCTTTGGGTTCTCGAACTAGGATATTGTGTTTTGGCCCTATCTTTTATCTAGGTTCCTTCTTTTTGTTTTTGTTTTAGGGAATCCTAGCGGACCTTATTTTGTAACCCTAACTTTTGCCTAGGCTACCCTTTATTTTTGTTCGGGTATCCTACCTGGTTGACCCTATCTTTTGCGTAGCCCCCTTAGTGGGTTTCCTACCGGGTATTTTGCCCTTTCTTTTTTGGCCTTTGGCTTCTATGGGCTTTTTCTTTTTTGTGTATTTTTTTTTTACAATATTGACGAAGCATGACTTTTTTATGGTGAGGTAAAGTCCTATTTGGTGCTTCTAATCAACTAGCTTGACTGTAATGGCAATGGTGAATTTATTTGGATGCCATTTTTATTCTTCTTTTTCTTTTTGTTTACTTAGACAAGGTTATTGTGAGGTCTAGTCATGAAATAGCAAGAAGAGAAACAGATAGTAAGAAGTATTTTTTATTAATTAATAAGGGAATATGTGCCCTAAAATGCCCGGGGGTCGGGCTAGCCCCGGGGGATAATCTCTAACAATCATGGGGTTTACATCCCTTAAATGAAGAAAAAGATCTCCTAATGACAAGGGTAGCTCTTGACGCTTGCACCCCTCCGCTTCGGAAAATTTGCTTGAGTGTGCGGAGGGGAGACTTCCCTTTTCCTCTTTCTGCTCGGCCCTTAATAGGGTCATATCCTAGGTCACACTTGAAAGGATTGTCTTTGAATTCCGGGGTTCCTTCATCCCTTGGGAATCTGCCCCCAGTCCTTGGCCAGGATGGTAACCATGCTTCAACATCATGTGGGCTACCTTGGTGTTTTTGGGAAGTCGCTCTATGTTGGCAATTTCGAGCGCTTGAAAAGATGTTTCAAGGGCCTCTTCAGCCGCATCCGCATAAGGTTGGGTGGACGGTCCACTGATCAAGATATCATCTTCTGCTTGGACCGTGACCAATTTGTCATCCACTATGAACTTCACTTTTTGGTGGAGCGTCGAAGGTACTGCCTTAGCGTCATGAATCCAAGGCTTGTCGAGGAGACAACTGTATGCTGGAGTAATATACATTACATGGAAATTGACGTTGAAAATAGTGGGTCCAACTTGAATTGGTAAATTAACTTCTCCCACTACTTCTCATTTTGATCCGTCGAAGGCTCGAACGATAGTGCTGCTTGGGCGCAGACGGGTTCCTTGGATAGTCAACTTGTCCAGTGTGCACTTGGGCATCACGTTCAAGGATGACTCGTTATCCACAAGAACTTTGGCGATGAGGTATTCCTTGCACTTGATGGAAATGTGCAAGGGCTTGTTGTGGTTTGACCCCTCGAGGGGGAGTTCTTCCTTTGTGAAGGTGAGGTGATCGCTTGCCATAATGTGACCGACGATCCTCTCAACTTTTTCTTGGGATATGGTGTGAGGTACATGTGCTTCGCTCAAGACCTTCAGCAGGGCATTTCTGTGCGGTTCCGAGCTCATCATTAGAGATAACAATGTTATCTTTGCAGGTGTATGATTGAGCTGGTCAATAATGGAATACTCGCTTTGCCTTATAAACTGGAGTAATTCCTCTGTCTCCTCCTTAGATTCCTTATTTTCTTTTGCTTCGGTCTTTTTATTTTTTCCTTTATTTTTGGGGACATCTTCTTGTGAGTCCTTGGGGGAGTAGACTCTTCCACTTCTAGTCATGCCCCAATGCCGGCTATATTCGAGATATCCTCCTTTATTGGTGAAGATTCTTCATATCTCCATGGTACAACTTTATTTGATTCGTAGGGGAAAGGACGTGGCATAAATAGTCGCACTGGCGTCCTGGCCCCCTCTTCCTTATTTTTGAGGACCAACGGTCGAGGCTTATTTTCCTCTTGTGGCGAGTCAACCATTGGGGAAAGCTTGATTAGGAGTAGCTTTCTCTTCATTCTTCTGATTTGGAAGACGTGTCAGTTAATCCTTCATTTTTATTATCTTATTTATTAAAAGTGAAGGAGGGGAAATTAAATATGCAAATGAATGATATGCATGCAAGTAGACAATTGTTGAATAAAGAGAAATTTCATTTATCCGTTGGAAGGTGTACATTCCCCTATTCCATACTACGAAGCAACTTTTGACAGAAACGGAAAAGCCTAAAGAAACCCACAGGCGGGTCTTGATCTCTATGTAATTCCCTTTCGGCTTCCCGGACGTGACAAGCAAGTGCTTCGCTTTGCTTCTGGACCGCCTGACTCATATCTTCACTATACTTCTGAGCCTCTTTGATCTTCGCCTCTTGATGGATGACCAAGGCTTGCAGTTCATCGAGTTTTGCAAGGGCTCAGTCCTTTTCTTGTAGTACTTGGTCGTACTGAGCTAGCCCGTCTCTTTCTTTACAGCGTAGCTCAGCGAGACTTTTGTTGAGTCTCCGATTGGCCTCTCACTCTTGGCGTATTTCTGACCGAGTCTTGGTGAGTTCTTGCAACAAATCCTTGATTGTCTGAGCCTGTTTTGCTGATTCAGCCTCAAGGCGTGCTGATTTGGCTGTTATTTCTTGAAGTTGGCTATCCGAGTTGGTTTTAGCAGCTTTGGATGCTCGGGTAGCTTGCTCATTAGAGTCAGCACACTGATCCTTGAGGCGCTCTATTTCATGATCCTTTTTCTTGCATTGCCTTTGCAGACCATCAATGGTGAGGATAGATTCTTGCTCTCTCTCTTGAAGGGCCCTCATCTGGGCTCCCATGATTTCTACCCTCTGGGTCAAGGCATTGACTTGAGCTTGCAGCTCTTCGCTATTGGTGCTTGTAATGAGTGAGGTGGATGGTTGAGACATCCCTCTTCTTTTTCTCCACACCTCATAGTCACTGGAGATAGCCACTCGAGCTTTTCCTAGCTCTCTATCTCCCATAAAGACTAGCTTCTACCATGCTTTTCTCACGGCTAGTGAGTTGGCGATTGTGCATGGGTCTCCGAAGAAACACAGTCCTCCGAGTTTCCCTTGAGAAATTGTAGTTTGAGTCCTCATGAGTTGTCTCATAGCTACTCTAGGTGAATAGGCTATGCAACCCCTGAGTCCTATCAAGGGTACGTTCGGATAATCTCCACATCCGATGAGGACTGAACCGGGTCGAAACCAAGGGCAGACCTGTAAGAATTAATGGTTGAGTTCAAGAGGGGGGGTGAATTGAACTTTAGAAAACTTTTTCGCAAAACACACTTTCTTTGGAAGAATGATTTATCTTTATTCAATTCTTCTATTAGGTAGATTTGGTTTTAATCACAGCAAGAATATAGACAAGAAATAAAAGAGATGAAAGCAGAAATACAACACAAAAGTTTATACTGGTTCACTCTTTCCCAGAGCTACATCCAGTTCTTGACAAATCTGCCAAGTTCCACTAATTCCAAGTGAAAATTACAACCAGTAGATTTACACCAATCTACCCCAAGAACTATCTCACAAACCCACAAGATAGATTCTTGAATAACCACCCAGTAACCAAATCCAGTTACTGTAACCAGTGCAGATTCAACACCCAATCTACACAATCACACTTTATACAAGAATATGAAAAGAATAAACCTGGACTGTAGCTTTAACAATATAGAAGTCCAGAAGCAATTCTAACTCAGAACTTTCTCTCTTTGATGAACAACAATCTTGATCAAAGCACCTTATGATATGAACAGTTTTTGAATGCACAGAGAAAGTCACGGATATGATAGCTCTAAGATTGCTCTCAAATGTTTTCACAAATTGTATGTATCAATAGACAAATCAAAAACTGTATTTATAGAATAAAAAAGAGAACCTGATTGTCTAAATTGATTAAAACTGATTTAGAGTAACAGATGATCGATTAGAATAATAATATAACAGGTCAGAATCAGTTATGATCGATCAGAATAACTTTATGACCGATCAGAACCAGTTATGATCGATTAGAATCAAATTGTGATCGATCAGAATTCTTTTCAATTGATTAAAACGACGTTTCAATCGATTGATTTTATTTAAAACTTCATTCAATCGATTGATTCGAGTTTTCAATGGATTCAAACAGTTTTAGAAAAAAATGATAGCTCTCTGTTTCAACAGATTAAAAAATATTTCAACAGATTGAAATTCTGAGATACTCCAAATTTAAAAAATAACATCTCTCTGTTTCAACAGATTGATCTTGTTTTCAACAGATTGAAAATGCGCAACCTTTAATTGAAAAAATCATTACGAACATTTTAACATATTGATTCTGCGATTCAATCAATTAAAATTTTGACTGTATATGAACATTTTCTATGTTAAGTAATTTTAACAGATTGAAACTTCTTTTTAATAGATTGAAAAACTCAGTTTGTTCTTTTAATGCTTAAAGGTTGGTTTTTCATGCAGAAAAATAAGTTTAATGAGATGCATCATTTCAAGGCGCTTATCACAAGATCTATTGAACTATCAAGAGATTAAATTCTAAACCTATAACCTATTCACCTACACACCTACAAACTAAACTCTATAAACTCTATATGTCTTCATCAAATCCAACAAGTGCTTCAAGACCCAGGATAAATTGTTGGCGTCCCATTGTTCTAACTCGTCCTTCCACTCTGAGGTTAAGCGTATTGGAGAGGTATTTTGGAGAAGCTCCTCAAAGGGTCGAGGAACATCCCCATGTGACTAGAGGCGTAAAAATGAGTATTGCCCCACACAAAGAGTAGTGAAGAGCAGCAACAAAGTGTTTTTCCTTGTTTCTGGCGGCAGAATTCCACCGAGAGCAAGGTGTCGGCAAGAATTGCAGGCAAGGGACTCTTCGAATTCGCGTCCCAGGCGAAGAAGGCGTCCATGACGGCTTGGTCCACTGTGTCGAGATGGAAGGGAAACAAGATTGTCCCAAATATGATTAAGGCCAGGGTTTTGTTAAAAGCAACCCATTCTGCCCTTTCAGCCAAGTCGGACAGATGGTCTTCTAACATTGAGACTTTCCAACCCCGGATGTTCCCATTTTCCATCAGGGTAGTCTGCCGGAATGGTAGTTGGATATGGACCCCGGCTGATTTGGGCCATTTCAGCATAATTTCGTACTCCTCCAAGGTAGGCACCATATCGAACTGTGAAAATTCGAAGCAGCGCAGACTGGAGTTCCAGAAGTGAATTAATACCCTGATGAACACTTGATCGACACAGATCTTCAACAGGTCGAGAATCCATCCATAGGATTTTTCAAAGTCGAAGCGAACCTCTGGTGGCATTATCGCGCAAAGTCGTTCCAACTTCTCAGTATGGTATTGGGGAATATCCACCTTCTTCAATTGTCTACTAGTCCCCTCCATCTTCTAAAACCAAAATGCATGTTTTATGAAAATGATGCTTATTGAATGAATGTGGGTGTTTATTTTTCTATTTATCATGTTTTATATGGTATTTGCGTATTTTTTTTTTGGAAAATAAACTACCTATATGAATGATTTATGAGTGTAATGTTTATGAACAAGGTCCCATTTATTGCTTTAAACTGGATTTTTATTTGATTTTTATTATTTTTATTTTATAGTCTTTTATCTCTTCTGTCGGACTGCGTGGCTACTTAGCTTACAAAGAACCTGAAACCAGGCTAGCTAAAAGGCAGACTGTCCGAGATAAAAAAAATGGCTTTATGCAAAATAATATTTAATGTCCCTTATCCCTTCTGTCGGACTGCGTGGCTACTTAGCTTACAAAGAACCTGAAGCCAGGCTAGCTAAAAGGTAGACTGTACGAGATAAGGGTGTTTATTGCCAAAAATGTTTTTTTTGTGATTTTTTTGTTGTTTGGTTATGCTATGCAATAAACAAATGCAACAAACAAATGCGCACACAATTCGATCATCCGCGAACAGACGAGAAGTCATTTTAATCACGAGGTAGGGTTTTCCTGCAGAAAAGTGCTTTGGCGAAGGTAGGTTCTAACTGTTCTCACCAAGGCTAAGGCCCCCAAGGTGCCCCCATTATAGGGTCCCCACTCTCCAGCCTTCCGACCATGCTTAGCACTATGGCCATAGTCAGTCTTTGTGACAAAAGAGGAAGGTTATCACCTTGAGTGGTGGTTTCCGATCACACTGGTGGGCACAAGGCCATCACTACAACGAACCGTACCTGCCACCCACTCCCTATGGATTTCTCACTTGCCCCCGGGTATAGAGGGAACTATTGTGTGCAAGGGTTTGTGTACTGTTTGTATTTCAAACAATTGCGTAAGTATAAACAAACAACAGTTATTAAAGCCAAGCATTAAAACATGTTATAATACAAGGTAGGGTAAAAGCGTGATTTCTTGGTTTATTTATTTAAGCTGGTCCATCACTAAATGGGATCAACTCTCTAGGCTTCCCCAGTTGAGTCGCCATCTGTCGCCGCCGTCAAAACGAGGCGGTCGGAGCGACGCGATGGTTCCGACTTTCCAATTTTCGCGTTTTTATTGGTGTGGTTACAACGCCTTTAGGTTGTCCGATAACCGAGCTGAACCTAGGGGCGAGGATTTTGAAAGGGAGTTCTTGGGTTGTCCGATAATCGGGCTAACCCAAGAACTAGTTTTGAAGGGTTCTTCTGGAGTCGCCACCGATGTTTTTACCGGAAACATCGGAAAAGGAGTGAAAAGGCGTTGGTTTTCGAAAAACCAACTTTGGTCATTAGAACCAGAGTTGGGTAAGGGAGTTAGTTACGTGTAAGGGAAGTGTTAGTTCCCTTACGACGCCCCTTTCGGGTTCCCTATGATAGGCCAACTATTTAAATAAGTAAACCGGTGAAAATACGCTTTTACCCTTTATTTACGGAATTCAAAGTTACGACTACATGGCCCTAATATCTACTGCGCAATTTAAAGATAAAGCAGTAAAGAGAGAGAGAGAGAATGTAGAAACCTCCAAGGCGAGCTTTATATTAATCTCTTGAAAATTAGGGTGATTTTTGGCAGCCCTTCACTCGTTACAGCGCCGAAAACCTCTCAAAAGCGCTATAAAAACTCTTAGAAACTCTCAGAAAACTCCGAAAGTGCTTTGGAAGGGTTCTAGGAAGATAATTTTATGAAGTGACAAGAGAGAGGATGGAAGAACTGTGTGAAATGAGGGGAATGGCGCGACTATTTATAGGGATTCGCGCCTGTCAGGTCGAGACGGCCGTCTCGCCATTAGAGACTGTAGACCCCAAATCTTGCCCCGCCTCCAAATAAAGAGAAGAAGACCTCCTATTCGAAGATGGACGAAGCCTAACAAGCCACTAGGAGAGACTATTAGGCCCCATACTAGGATGGGAGGGGTTTTTTGTACAAAAAAAAAGTTTTCTCGCCTTTTTGGGATGAGACCGCCGTCTCGAAATCGAGACCGCCGTCTCGCCTCATGCAAATGGCGAGACAGCGGTCTCGCTTTCCCAGACGGCGGTCTCGCCACCTGCGAAGGATGAGACGACGGTCTCGTTTGGTGAGACGGCAGTCTCGCCACCTGCGAAGGACGAGACAACGGTCTCGTTTGGCGAGACGACGGTCTCGACCCTGTCAGACGAGAACGGCGGTCTCGCCACTGCCAGGCGCGAAAACCTATAAATAGGGGCCTCGCCCCCCTCATTTCCACATACCACACAGCTTTTGCTCTCCTTTCTCTCTAAAAACCTCTCTCTAGAATCCCTCCGACGCATTTCCGGAGTTTCTGAGTGCCTTTGTGAGCGTTTTTCGGCGTCTAGAAAAGTCTCCAGCGCTGTGTAGAGTGAAGGGCTGCCACAAAGCACCCTCTTTTTTAAAAGAAATAAAAAGAAAGCTTGCTTCGGAGGTTTAAACTCTCCCTCTCCACTTTTACTGCTTTAAATTTAAATTATGCAATAGATTAGGGCCATGTAGTCATAGTTTTAAATTCCGCAAAATAAAAGGGCAAAAACGTGTTTTTCCGGTTTATTTATTAACAAAATAGTTGGCCTGTCATAGGAACCCGAAAGGGGCATCGTAAAGGAACTAACACTTCCTTTACGCGTAACTAACTCCCTTACCCAGCTCTTGTTCTAATGACCAAAGTTGGTTTTTCGAAAACCAACGCCTTTTAAACTCATTTTCCGATGTTTCCGGTAAAAACATCGGTGGTGACTCCACAGAACCCTTCAAAAATTAGTCCTTGGGTTAGCCCGGTTATCAGACAACCCAAGGATGACCTTTCGAAAACCTCGCCCCTAGGTTAGCCCGGTTATCGGACAACCTAAAGGCGTTGTAACCACCCATAAAAAACGCGAAAACAAGAGGGTCGAAACCATCGCGTCGCTCCGACCGCCTCTCTTTTTGACGGTGGCGACAGAGACGGTCGTCTCGCCTTGTAGAAATGGTGAGACAGCTGTCTCGCCAAACGAAACGGCGATCCTGAGAAGCGAGACGGCGGTCTCGACTCTAAAAGGCGAAAATCCTTATTTACATGCAGAAAATCCCTCCTATCCTAGTATGAGGCCTAATAGTTTCTCCTAGTGGCTTCTTAGGCTTCGTCCATCTTCAAAAAGGAGGTCTTCTGGTCTTTATTATGAGGCCAGACAAGATTTGGGGTCTACAACTGGAACCTCTCATCGCCTCACGGTACTATACTCATAATTACTTGTCCAGCTCAATTGATCATGAGAAACCTTGGGGCTTTAGTCAGGATAATCAAGCTTGGTAGTGAGAGTTTCACAGCTCAGGTAGCGAGCCTAAGCCACATATGAGCTTGATCACACTCAATCATCCCTGAGGTTAGCATGGAACCGACCATAATTTTTCATATCCTCCTCATACACTTAATCTCTGACTCATGAATATGATGCATGACTTATCATAACTTATTCACACTCTTTCAACTTTGTTTCACCTCATTATACTTAAATCACATCTTAACTTCTTCAAAATAATACTAGGCTATTTTAAAAAAAAAATTCAACAAAGTCTCCTCTGTAAATTGGACATTCCCAAAATTTTTAACACCTACAAAATAATCAGAAATAGCCCATGACTCTTTTACTTTTCATAAAATCATCCTTCCACCTCATCATACTCATCATCACTCAAAAGCATAATTTTCTCAATTTTAATTTATTTTTCTTAAATAATAATAATTGCAAATAATTTCCTCAAAATTATTTAAAATTCATTTTCACTTACAATTAAGTGTTTTCTCCTAAATCAAAATTGTTCCAATACTTTTGAAAAATATTTATTAATTAAATAAAAATATAAAAATTCACTTCATATTTAAATTATAAAATTCAATTTAATATATCTTAAAAATTATTTTCCTTTCTCACATAGTTCATATCTCACACCTTTCCTCTATTCCACCAAATTATACAATGCAATTCTACATGCTAATCCATCTTAACAAAAACACTTCACAATAATTTTATACTTATCATGCTTCATAACATACATACAATATATCTCAATAATTAATTTACAATAATTATCATAATACTAAATATAAAAATAGGCTAATTCTCAATCTAAATTCATCAATAAATCATATAAAATTACTCATGATTAAACAATTGATTCAAACAACACTCGTGAATGCCTTATAATCATACAAGGTTCCATACACTCAAGTTGCTCCATTTAGAAGTGTTGAATATAGAAGAAATAGAGTTTGATATTAATCTCCCTTGTATATAAATCACACATAGGGTAGTCTATTTATAATAGAGATATACAACTAAAAGAGTAACTGAAAGTAACAGAATAAACAGAAGATATCGTTTGATATTGTGGTTAATAATATCGAACAATATCAAATAATATCTAAACAATATCTAACACTCCCCCTCCACTGGAGCATACAAATCGTATGTGCCAAGCTTGTTACAAATATAATCAATTGTAGGACTCCGTAAAGATTTAGTAAAAATATCTGCTAACTGATCACTTGAGTTAACAAACTCAGTCTTGATGTCTCTAGACATAATCTTTTCTCGAATGAAATGACAGTCAATCTCAATGTGTTTGGTCCTCTCATGAAAGACAGGATTATAACTAATATGAAGAGCAGCCTGATTGTCACACACAAGTGACATTTGAGTGACATGTCCAAATTGTAACTCTCTAAGCAATTGCTTGAGCCAAACAAGTTCACAGGCAGCTGAGGCCATAGCTCTATATTCTGCTTTTGCACTAGATCTTGCCACAACACTCTATTTCTTACTTTTCCATGAGACCAAGTTACCACCAATGAAGACACAATATCCAGCTGTAGATCTTCTATCTGAAGGAGATCCTGCCCAATCAACATCTGAGTAGAAAACAACTCTTGTATGGTTATTATAATCATATAACAATCCTTTTCCAGGAGATCCTTTAATATACTTTAAGATACGAATGACTGCATTCCAATGATCTTCACATGGGGAATTAAGAAATTGGCTTACCACACTGACTGCAAAGGAAATGTCATGACGAGTAACTGTAAGATAATTCAATTTTCCAACCAATCTTCTATACTACTCAGGATTAGGTATAAGCTCCCCCTGATTTGGTAGAAGTTTAGTATTGGGATCCATGGGTGTATCAACAGACTTTGAACTCATCAACCCAGTTTCCTCCAAAATATCTATGGCATAGTTCTTCTGAGATATAAAAATACCATCATTGGACTATGACACCTCAATACCCAATAAATATCTAAGTTTGCCAAGATCTTTGGTCTGAAAATGGTGACAGAGATGTTGTTTCAACTGAGAGATGTCATGATTGGCACTACCTGTAAGAACGATGTCATCTACATATACTATCAAGTAAACATATCTAGCACTTGAGTGTCGATAAAAGATAGAGTGATCTGCTTCACACCGAGTCATACCAAATTGTTGAACAACCTTGCTAAACTTTCCAAACTAGGCCCTAGGAGACTGTTTTAGGCCATATAGGGATTTGCGAAGACGACATACCATCCAAGAAGACTCCCCCTGAGCAACAAACCCAGGAGGTTGCTCCATATAGATTTCTTCTTGCAAATCACCATTGAGGAAAACATTTTTAACATCTAGTTGATAAAGAGGCCATTGTTGAAGAGCGGCCATGGCGATAAATAAACGAACAGAAGTCATCTTTGCCACAGGGGAAAAGGTATCTCCATAATCCAACCCAAAAATTTAAGTATAACCTTTGGCCACAAGACGAGATTTGAGGCGATCAATAGTACCATCAAGTCTAACTTTAATAGCAAACACCCACCTGCAACCAACAACAGATTTCCCAGACAGTAACGAGACCAATTCCCAAGTTCCACTATTATGAAGAGAACTTAGTTCATCTAACATGGCCTGACGCCAACCAGGACGGGCTAAAGCTTCACAAACATTTTTTGGAATGGTCACAAAAGAAAGAGAGGAAAGACATATATAAAAAGGTAATGATAGTCAATGATAACTCAAACCAATATAATGGGGAGAGGGATTACGTGTAGAACGGATACCTTTTCGGAGGGCAATGGGAAGGTCAGACTCAGGTGTCACATCCGGAGGAGACAGAGTAGTTAGCACTTGAGTGGAGTCACATGGTGGTGGTTGTGATTGGTTTCGGCAACTATAAACCTGAAGAGGCAGTGTAGAAGCTGACTGCGGAGCAGAAACTAATGGTGAAGAAGACACAGTTAGAGGGTCACAAACAACAGAAACATTAAATATACTAGGAGTGTTGACAAGATTGGATGGAGGCAGAGGTGAAGATTCACCTTTAAAATAAAAAGAGAACTCATCAAAGGTGACATCTACAGACACAAAATAACAGTTAAGAGAAGGAGAAAAATATTTTTATCCTTTTTGTGATCTTGTAAACCCTAAGAAAACACATTTATGTGATCTAGGAGAAAGCTTGTCAAGACCAGAACTGAAATTATGAAGAAAACATGTAGACCCGAAAACTCTTAGAGGTAAGGGGTGAAGTGGTTCATGAGGAAATAAAATGGAATGAGGTATTTTATTATCTAAAACCAAAGATGACATGCGATTAACGAGATAACATGCAGTAAGAAGAGCATCACCACAAAAATGTTGAGGAACCTCTCCATGAATTAAAAGAGTGTGAGTTGTTTCAAGAAGATGTCTATTTTTACGTTCAGCTACACCATTTTATTGAGGTGTATAAGCACAAGAAGTTTGATACAAAATTCCATGAGAAGCCAAGAATTGTTTAAAAGAATGAGAAAGATATTCACAACCATTATCACTGCGCAAAACTCTAATAGAAACACCAAACTGAGTTTGTATTTCATTAAAAAAAGATTGAAAGATATGAAATACTTCAGAACGATTTTTCATAAAAAAATAACCAAGTACTTCTGGAATAATCATCAATGAAAGTAACAAAGTATTGAAAACCTAAAGTAGACTTAATGCGGCTAGGTCCCCAAATGTTAGAGTGAACCACGGTAAAAGGGGACGAAGCACCACGTGTGACACTACGAGGAAAGGAATGTTAGAAAAGAAGGCTGAGATCAAGAGGGGGGGTGAATTGATCTTTGAAAGATTTTTCAAAATTATAGATTATCTATTTCAAAGATTAAGAGTTCTGATTAATTCTTGAATCAAACAAAACAACCAATCAAAATAAAGACATCAGCAGAATTAAAGAGAGAAAGGTTTAGAGAGATACAACCAAGATTTATACTGGTTCACCCAATCCCAGGGCTACGTCCAGTTCTCAGCCAAATTCCAGATGAGTTCCACTAGATTGAATGTTTTATAGATTACAATTCCAATCACACACCCAATCTATCACAAGAACCAAAACTCCAGTCCTTGCACCTAAACCTTCACCAAGAACCAACTTCTAGTTCTTGAACCACCCTGCAGCCAAATTCCAGCCACAGAAACCAGTGCCCACACTTTCAGACACCCACAATACAATAATGAAATGTAAAAGAACAAAGATAAGAAACTAGAACACTCAAACCAGGATTATGCTGCTCTACAGAATGAGTTTCTTCACAAAAGAAATGCAGAAATTGCCTCAAGAAAAAACTTTGAAAAACTTCACAAAACTTGCGTGATTATTTCTTGAAAGTAAATCTTATGATTGCTTGATTGATTGCTCAAAAGTATATCTTAAAAGACTCAAGTAATCCTATGTATAGATGCATACTCACTAATCACTCTACCCTTTTAACCAAAAACCTTTGACTTCAACAGAATAGCCTTTTGACTTCATTTTGACTTCATCAAATCAACAAGATCTTCGTTTCATCAAATGATTCAATAAGATCTTCATCACTTTCAGTCTCCCCCTATTTGATGAAGACAAACACCTCTTTGAATAACATCTCTGCAGAAGAAGTCACTTGAATATATAGATTAGTGAGTATTCAAAAATTAATCCTTTCTTCCCCTAGATTACTCCCCCTAAAATAGTGAGTATATAAAAAACAATCATAACAATCATTTCTCCCCCTTTGACTTCATCAAAAATAGGGAATAGAGGAGAAAAACAAACAATATGCATGGCATGTAACAAAATTTAAAAAAAATCATGATACCATCGAGAAGTATTACTCTTTTAAGAACCAATTAAAGTTGATTCAAACTTATCTTCATTAACACGTTTGTAATGAATACAATAGACCCGTGTAAAGATAAAGGAACCATGATTTAGTAGCATGTTACAAGAACAGTCATTAACTAGAGCCTTTAATTTTCTTTCCAGAATAATAATAGATTAAAAACAGGGCATAATTGATTAAATTGTTCTTGTTACTGATTTTAATTAATACAAATAATGTTTTAATCGATTAAAACAGTAATAAAAGTTGAAATTTAAAAACTTGAGTTCATTTAATCGATTAAATCGATATTAATCGATTAAAATTGTATGAAAAAGTTTTGTAAAGTTTATTTAATCGATTAAAGCTTGTTTTTATCAATTAAAACAACCAGATTTGAAAACTAAGTGATGTTTGATGCATCGAAAATGCCTAATTCAGTTCGGATTTTATAAAATCGATCATGAGCAAGAGGTTTTGTGAATATATCAGCTAATTGTTTTTCAGTTTCTATAAAGAAAATTTCACAATCACCTTTTAAAACATGATCTCTAAAGAAATGATGTCTAATTTCTATATGTTTTGTCCTAGAATGCTTAATTGGATTTTTGGTTATTATAATGACACTGGTATTATCACATAAAAGAGGAATTTTGTTCAGAATTAAACCATAATCCTCAAGCTGTTGTTTGAGCCGTAGGGATTGAGCACAACAACTTCCTGCTGCAATGTATTCGGCTTCAACTGTAGAAAGAGTAACACATGATTACTTTTTACTATGCCATGAGATTAGACTGCTTCCTAGGAGATGACAAGTGTCATTGGTGCTTTTTCTGTCAAGCTTACACCCTGCAAAATCTGAGTCAGAGTATCCAATTAAATTTAGTTTGGACTCACCAGGATACCACAAGCCAACATTTAAAGTTCCTTTGAGATATTTGAGGATCCTTTTTGCAGCAGTAAGATGAGATTCTTTAGGTGCAGATTGAAACCTGACACACATACAAACACTAAAGATAATGTCAGGTCTACTTGCTGTGAGATATAATAAGGAACAAATAAGCCCTCTATATTTAGTTTGATCTACTGATTTTCCTTTTTCATCAGCATCAAGATAGCAATTGGTGGACATTGGTGTTGATGCCTCTTTGCAATGCTGCATCTCAAATTTCTTTAGAAGCTCTGTGCAATATTTAGATTGATGAAGAAAACTTCCTCCTTGAGGTTGTTTAACTTGTAATCCAAGAAAATAATTGAGTTCCCCCATCATAGACATCTCAAATTCCCCCTGCATATCTTTGATGAATTCTTTACATAAAGACTCATTAGTGGCTCCAAATATGATGTCATCAACGTATACTTGAACTAGAATAATATCATTATTTAATTTCTTCAGAAATAAAGTTTTATCAACCAAACCTCTTTGATAGCCCTTTGATAAGAGAAAATTACTTAACCTTTCATACCATTGTCTTGGGGCTTGCTTGAGACCATACAATGCTTTCTTTAATCTATAGACATATTCTGGATGAATATGATCTTCAAAACTAGGTGGTTGTATAACAAAAACTTCTTCATTCAAGTAACCATTTAAGAAAGCGCTTTTGACATCCATTTGAAATAACCTGAAATTCTTTATTGAAGCATAAGCAAGTAGAAGTCTAACAACCTCTAACATAGCAACAGGAGCATATGTTTCATCAAAATCAATTCCTTCTTGCTGATTATACACTTTAGCAACTAATCTAGTCTTGTTTCTTGTAATTATACCATTTTCATCCATTTTATTTCTAAAAACCCATTTAGTTCCTGCAATATTGACATCATCTGGTTTTGGAATTAATTCCCATACTTCATTTCTTGTAAACTGATTTAATTCATCATGCATAGCATTAATATAGTTATTATCCTTTAATGCATCAGATGTGGTTTTGGGTTCTATTTGTGATACAAATGCCATGTGATTACAAGATTTGTTTAAAGACCGTCTAGTAGAAACTCCCTGATTTATTTCACCAATGGTGTTATCTATTGAAAGATTTCTTGGAGTCTTCCATTCTTTAGGCAACTACTCCTCAGATTCTTCAATAGATTCTTCCTGTTTTTGAAAAATTGTTGATTCTGGTAATTTTAACTGATACATTTTATCAGCCAAAATATCGTCTTTTGTACTACACTCAGAATTATTCTGCATACTTGGGTTAGTCTCATCAAACACAACATGAACAATATTTAGTCTTTTGTTAAAGATTCTATAGGCATGGCTATTCAATGAATAACCTAAGAAAATACCTTCATCTGATTTGGAATCAAACTTTCCAAGGTTTTCCTTTCCATTGTTTAAGACAAAAACCTTACATCCACATACTCTAAAATAGTTTATGTTAGGCTTTTTACCTTTGTATAATTCATAGGGAGTCTTTTTGAGAAAAGGTTTAATTAAAACACGATTTAATACATGATAAGCAGTACTAATGGCATCAACCCAAAAGTATTTTGGTAATGCTTTTTCATTAAGCATTGTCCTAGCTAACTCTTCAAGAGAACGATTTTTCCTCTTAACTACACCATTCTATTGAGGAGTTCTAGGAGCAGAAAAATTATGCTTAATACCATGTTTTTCACAAAATTTATTAAAATTTTCATTTGAAAACTCTCCCCCATGATCACTTTGAATACAAGAGATGAAATAGCCTTTTTCATTTTGAATTTTTTTTGCAAATTTCTTAAACATATGGAAAGTATCATATTTTAATTTTAAAAAATTGTCCAAGTAAATCTTGAGTAATCATCTACTATAACCAATGCATATAGATTCCCTCCTAAACTCATAGTTCTAGAAGGACCAAAAAGATCCATGTGCAAAAGTTCAAGTGGTCTTGATGCTGAAACAGTATTTTTCTATGAAAAGGAATTCTTTACTTGCTTGCCCTTTTGACATGCATCACATATTTTGTCTTTCACAAACTTAAGTTTAGGTAAGCCAATTACAAGATCTTTAGAAATCAATTTATTAAGATGATTCATATGAATATGAGCTAACCTTCTATGCCATAACCAGGAATCATTCTCTTTAGAAATTAAACAATAATTTTTAGCAGAATTAGTATCTAACATGTAAATATTGTTTATCCTCTTACCAGTTATCAGTACTTGGTCTGAATCTGATTTGATGATTTGACATTATTCTTGACCAAAGATAACTTTGTGTCCTTTATCACACAACTGGCTAATATTGATCAAATTATGTTTTAAACCCTCAACATATAATACATTATTAATAATACCTGATTCTGCGCATTTGATGTCACCTATTCCAATAATTCTTCCTTTGTTATTATCCCCATAGATGACAATCCCACCATTCTTTGGTTTTAAATTATGAAACTTTGTAATATCTCCTATCATATGTTTAGAACAGCCGCTATCAAGGTACCAGAGATCTTCATTTTGTTGTGCCTGAAAGAGAAATTAGTGTAGTTGCAGTACTAACCGATTAAATGAAGAAGTAATCGATTAATTCTGTACTGGAAACAGAATATTAATCGATTAATTTGAGATTAAATCGATTAATCTCTTTCTGGAAAAAATATATTAGAATAATAATCGAATAAAGCGAGAAATAATCGATTAAATTTGGCCTTTTAATGATTTTAACTGATGTAAATCCTTTTTAATCGATTAAAACAACTATACTAAAAATCCTGAGAGCATTTTAATCGATTAATTCATATTTTAATTGATTAAAATTGTACAAACAGTTTTTTTGGTATTCTTTATAAGTGAAATGAATCGATTAAAACAATTTTATATCAATTAAAATACTCAGTCCATGAATCCAGAAACAAAATTTGCTGATTGGGTACCAAAGAACATCCAGATTTTGTTCCTGCAAAACAGATTTAACATATATCTGGTACCCTTTTTATAATCATTGGGTTCAATCAGGTTATTTGAAATGAATTCTTGGGAATCCACTTCATTCTACCTCTTGGTATAACATACTTCTTGATTCTACAAAATTTAACAGAATGACCTCTTTTCATACAATAGAAACATGTAATAAATGGTGACGAAATAGATTTACTATATGCAAAATAGTTTTTAAATGCTCTAGTTTTCTTTCCAACTAGAGGTGTAAAACCAATACCACCTGTAGACCCCAAATCTTGCCCGACCTCAAAATAAAAAGCAGAAGACCTCCAAATCGAAGATGGGCTGAAGCACTTGTTGGATTGGATGAAGACATATAGAGTTTATAGAGTTTATTTTGTGGGTGTGTAGATAGATAGGTTATAGGTTTAGAATTTAATCTCTTGATAGTTCAATAGATCTTGTGATAAGCGCCTATAAATGATGCATTTCATAGAACTTATTTTACTGCATGAAAAAACAATCTTTAAGCATTAAAAGAACAAACTGAGTTTTTCAATCTGTTAAAAAGAAGTTTCAATCTGTTAAAATCACTTAACATAGGAAATGTTCATATATAGTCAAAATTTTAATTGATTGAATCGCAGAATCAACAGGTTAAAATGTTCTTAATGATTTTTTTCATATTAAAGGTTTCACAATTTTAATCTGTTGAAATCAAGTTCAATCTGTTGAAACAGAGAGATGTCATTTTTCACTTTGAAGTATCTCAGGATTTCAATCTGTTGAAATAAGTTTTAATCTGTTGAAACAGAGAGATCATTTTTTCATTCGAAGGTATCACAGGATTTCAATCTGTTGAAATATATTTTAATTTGTTGAAACAGAGAGATACCATTTTTTTCTAAACTGTTTCAATCCATTGAAAGCTCGAAACAACCGATTGAATGAGTTCTAAATGAAATCAATCGATTGAAACATCATTTTAAATCGATTGTATCTATCAATCTCTCTCTTTTACTCTATAAATACAGTTTTGATTTCTCTTTTGAAACACACAATTTGGAAAACGATTGAAAGCAATCTTAGAGCTCTCATATACGTGCCTTTCTTTGAGCATTCATAAACTTTTCATATCATAAGGCGTTTAGATCAAGATTGTTGAAAGATCATCAAGAGAGAAAGTTCTGAGTTAGGAAAATTGCTTCTGGACTTCTATATTGTTAAAGTTGTAGTCCAGGTTTATTCTTTTCATATACTCGTACAAAGTTTAATTGTGTAGATTGGGTTTGAATCTGCACTGGTTACAGTAACTGGGTTTGGTTACTAGGTGGTTAATTCAAGAGTCTATCTTGTGGTGTTGTAAGATAGTTCTTGGGGTAGATTGGTGTATATCTACTGGTTTGTATTTTTCACTTGGAATTAGTGGAACTTGGCAGATTTGTCAAGAACTGGATGTAGCTCTTGGAAAGAGTGAACCAGTATAAACTCTTGTGTTGAATTTCTACTTTCATCTCTTTTCATTTCTTGTTTATATTCTTGCTTTGTTTAAAACCAAATCTGCCTAATAAAAGATTGGATAAAGATTAACCATTCTTCCAAATGAAAGAGTGTTTTTCAAAAAAGATTTCAAAAGTTCAATTCACCCCCCCTCTTGAACTCAACCATTAATTCTTACATGGGCAAGGCCTAAAAAGTCACTAGGAGAGACTATTAGGCCCCATATTAGAGTAGGAGGGTTTTTCTGTACAAAAAATAAGGATTCCCACCTTAAGGGTCGAGACCGCCGTCTCTCTTTTTGGGACCGTCATCTCGCCGAATGGCAAAGTCAAGACTGTCATCTCCGTCTCGCCACTTGCCATTGGCGAGACCTCCTTCCCGATTAGCGAGACGGCCCTCTCGCCATTTGGCAAGTCGATACCGCTGTCTCAATTGGCAAGACGGTCGTCTCGCCATTTGTTGAAAGCAAGACCGCCGTCCCGAATGGCGAGACGGTCGTCTCGACCTTGCCAGGTGAGACAGCGGTCTCGACCTGATAGACACGAATCCCTATAAAAGGGGAGTGCTCTCCCCTCCATTTCACACAGTTCTTCCACCTTTTCTCCTAGAACTTCTCAAAATTCTTCTCCTAGAGTCCCTCTGAAGCATTTCCAGAGTTTTCTGAGTGTCTTTAGAGAGTTTTTATAACGTGGTAAGAGAGAAAAGTCGACGTTGTAGAGCAAAGGGTTGCCGAAATGCACCCTATTTTTAAAGAGAATTAATCAAAAGCTTGCTCCAGATATTTCTTCACTCTCTCACTCTCTCTTTTATCGCTTTATCATTTACGTGTGCATTAATTAGGGCCATGTAGTCATTAACTTTTAAATTCCACAAATATAAAAGGGTAAAAGCATCATTTTTAGTTTATTTACGAAATAACCGGCCTATCATAGGTGAAAGTGATGAAGATCTTATTGAATTACTTAAGCAAATATCTTGTTGATTTGATGAAGTCAAAATGAAGTCAAAGGCTACTATGTTGCAGTCAAAGGTCACTTAGATAAAAGGGTAAAGTGATTAGTGAGTCTGCATCTTTACTTAGGTATAATCATTCTTATCTCTCTGCTGCATGAGTTTTCTTCAATTGAAAGATTTTGCAAATGCCTCTAAAAACGTGTTTAAACTGTTAAAAACAAAGTATTTTAACTGATATATTTTCGAAATAATCGATTGTTTTCATTAGAAGGATTTTTGAAAACCTTCTGCCAGTATTTTAACTGATATAGAATTGATATAATCGATTAAAATGAATTAAAATATTTTGAAAAGTGTTCTGGAAGTATTTTAATCGATACAAACTCGAAATGATTAAAATAACTTGAAGTGTTTTAAAAGTTGTTCTGTCAGTATTTTAATCGATACAAATGCGAAATAATCGATTAAAACAACTAAGAGGTTTTTCCAGAATGTTTTAATCGATTAAAACAAGTATGTTATCAGTTAAAATAACTTTGAAAGTTTTATGAAATCTTTTGGAAGAATTCTAATCGATTAAAATGCGTTCCAATCGATTAAAATAACTAAGTGAACTTTTTCCAAAGTATTTTAATCGATTAAAACAGATTGTTATCAGTTAAAATCACTTAGAAAGTTTTATGAAAACCTTTAACAGTATTTTAATTGATTAAAAGACAAAACAATCGATTAAAATAATTTGAAAGATTTTTTACAAAGAGTTTTAATTGATATAAACGTTGTCGTATTAGTTAAAACAAATCTGGAAAATGATCAAGAACATTTTAACAGATTAAAAGAAGTTTTAACAGATTAGAACAAGGCTTTTAACAAATTAAAAGATTATTTTAACAGATTAAATAAACCAGCAGTTTGGAAAATCTTCTATATAAACAGAGTTGCTTGAACATTTTAAAATACATCTTTTTCCAATCAATCAAGCAATCATAAGTGCTACTTTCAAGAGATAATCACGCTAGTTTTGTGAAGTTCTTTCTTGAGGCAATATTTTGATTCTTTTGGTTAAGAAACTCATTTTGTAGAGCTGCATAAACCTGATTTGGGTGTTCTAGTTTCTTCTCTTTGTTTCTTTACTTTTCTTTTCTGTATTATGGGTGCCTAGAAGTGTGGGCACTGGTTTCTGTGGCTGGAATTTGGCTGCAGGGTTGTTCAAGAACTGGAAATTGGTTCTTGGTGAAGGTTTAGGTGCAAGGACTGGAATTTTGGTTCTTGTGGTAGATTGAGTGTGTGATTGAAGTTGTAATCTGTAAAACGTTCAATCTAGTGGAACCCAGTTGGAATTTGGCTGGAAACTGGACGTAGCCCTGGGATTGGGTGAACCAGTATAAATCTTGGTTGTATCTTTCTAAACCTTTCTCTCTTTAAATCTGTCACTGCCTTTACTTTGATTGTTTGCTGTGTTTGATTCAAGAATTGGTCAAAATTCTTAATCTTTAAAATAGATAATTTGTAAATTGCGAAAATCTTTCAAAGATAAATTCACTCCCCCTCTTGATCTCAGCCTACATTTCTAACGATTGGTATCAAGAGCAAGGGTCTTGAAAAATACTCAAGTCTTTCAGTCCAAATCTTTAATGGCTGAAAACAAATTACCTTTTTCTGAGGGAGCTTCTATAAATAAACCTCCACTGTTTTGTGGTACAGATTATCCATTTTGGAAGATTAGGATGAAGATCTTTATTGAATCTATTGATAGGAATGTTTGGGATGTAATTGCTAATGGTCCATTAATTACAGAAAAAGAATGGTCTAGTTTAAATGATGAAGAAAAGAAAAAAGTTCAAAGTGATTGTACTGCAAAAGACATAATTACTTCTGCACTACATATGGATGAGTTTTTCAGGGTCTCCCAATGCAAATCTGCCAAGGAAATGTGGGAAGTTCTTGAGGTTACTCATGAGGGGACAACTGATGTAAAGAGAGCCAGAAAGCATACTCTCATAAGAGAATATGAGTTGTTTAAAATGCAAACTGGAGAAAGTATTGCAGATGTGCAGAAGCGCTTCACTCACATCATCAATCATCTAATGGGCTTAGGTAAAACTTTTGATAAAGAGGAATTAAATATAAAAGTTTTAAAATGTCTTGACAGGTCATGGCAGCCCAAGGTCACAACAATCTCAGAATCAAAAGACTTATCCGTCATGACAACAACCTCCTTATTTGGCAAACTCGGAGAACATGAAATGGAAATTAACAGATTCAATGAGCAAGAAGTCTCTGAGAATAAAGGTAGAAGCATACACTCAAAGTTGAAGAAAGAAATCAAGAATCAGAGGAGGAAAGCGAAAATCTTGGACTGCTTGTCAAAAAGTTCAACAAGTTTCTCAAGAAAAAGATTCAAGATAAAGAAAAACACAAAAGGTATGAAAAGAAATCTGATTCTTTTAACTATAAATGCTATGGTTGTGGTAAGCAGGGTCATGTAAGAATGGAGTGCCCAGAAAAGAACAAATACAATGATAAGAAAGAAGAAAAGATCAAAAGAAGAGCATATGTAGCATGGGATGACAATGATACTTCATCAACAGAAAATTCCGATAATGAAGAAGCTAACTTGTGTCTAATGGCTAATCAAAATTATCAAACTAGCAATGTAAGTTCTAATTCCTCTTCAAATTTAGTGAATTACAATTCATTACAAGAAGCATTTAATGAAATGCATGAAGAAACCAAGAAACTGCAAAAAGAAAATGATAGGCTAAAAGGCATGAATAATTGGTTAGTAAATAGAGTTTATTCTCTTGAAAAGAAAATTCTTGAAGATGAAACTGATCTTGATTTCTTAAAATTAATCCATGATAATTCTTATTGTGTATGTAATAAACCATGTAATAATTGTCCAGAATTACAAAAGAAGATTAATTTTTTACACAAACTGTTTCAAAATTTACACAAGGTCAAACTAATCTTGATGTTCTTCTTGGGTCACAAAAACTTATTTTTGACAAATCTTGCATTGGATTTACATCTAGCAAGAAATTCAGAAAAATAAATGTAAACAGAAAATCATACTCATCATCTGTTATTAAATGTTTTTACTATATGAAAAAAGGTCATTTTGTGAAATTTTGTAAAATCAAGAAGTATGTTATTCCTAGAGGTAGAATGAAGTGGATTCCCAAAAATTCATTTCAAATAACCTGATTGGACCCAGTGATTATAAAAAGGGTACCAGAAATATGTTAAATCTATTTTGTAGGAACAAAATCTGGAAATCCTTTGGTATCAAATCAGCAAATTCGATTCTGGATTCATGAACTGAATATTTTAATTGATATAAAACAGTTTTAATCGACTAAATTCACTTATAGAGAATACTAGAAAAGTTGTCCGTACAGTTTTAATCGATTAAAATACGAATTAATCGATTAAAATGTTCTCAGGAATTTTACTTTAGTTGTTTTAATCGATTAAAAAGGATTTATATCAGTTAAAATCACTAAGAGGTCAAATTTAATTGATTTTTCTTCGTTTTAATCGATTAAAATTCTGATATCATTTTATTGATTTCTTCCAAGTACAAAAATAATCTATTCTTTTATGTATTAATCAATTATTTCACTATTGCATTTTCAAATCTAACATTAAAGATCAAATAAATAGGTTAATTTGTTGATTAATCGATTATTTTGTTCCTGAAAATTATTTTAACAACAACCAATTGAAAATTGCTCAGCTAATCAAAGTCAAAATTCCAAGTTTTTGTGTTAATCAAAATCTGCATAATGCATTTATTGCATATGTTGACCAAGTCAAAAACTTATCAAAGAACAAAATAGTTGATGTACCCATCGTCCAGAAACCTGTGCCTCTGTCTTTGATCAAGGGGACAATTGCATTTAAAGTTGAAACGTTGCAGTTCTGTCTCTTTGGATTTCAAAAATTTGATATTCGATCTTCATCAAACCAGGTTTTGTATTTACTCAACCATTTCTCAACTTATCATCTTTCTTCTGTTTTCATATTTTCAAAATCTCCTTTCGAATCTCTGCTACAAACATGTTCAAAAGATCAAAATCAAGGAAGAAGCAAAAGGGAGAATCTTCCTCTGCTGGAAATCAAGGAGGTCATCTTGAAAATTGGTTCAGTGGTGATATAGAAAAGATGAATAATTTCATCACTCACTTCAGTCAAAAGAAACTTGTAATTCCCAAATTCATAAGGTTTGCTTGGCTGGATGAAGAAGGGTTCACTTCGTTAAGAAGAAAACTGAAAATAAAAAATTGAAGAATTTTCTGGAATATATTGGCAACATTCAACCAGATTTGGTAAGAGTGTTTTATTCTAATCTCACTGTCAGTGGTTCCACATTAAGATCTCGGGTAAAAGGAGTTAATATGGTCATTACTCCTGATATTTGGGATGAAGTTGCTGGCCTCAAAGATGTTGGTATAAAAGTCTCTAGAGGTAATATTGTTGAATTGCCAGAGTTTAACAAAATTCAATTTTTCCGTACCTATCTCAAAGATCAAAATGATTCGGTAAGAATTTTCAATGTTGGGAAGATGAGGCTTGAATCAAGAATTCTTGCCTTCATTATTGCATGGATGCTTACTCCAAGGGGGAGTAATCATGCTATACTCAATGAGGGTGATTTAGCTCTCATGTATTGCATTGAAAATAGGATTCGTGTTAACTGGGTCTATGTTATTAAAGATCACATGATAAAAGCCAAGAGGCTTGCTGATTATAAATTGCCTTATGCTTTGTTAATCAACAAATTCTTTAGACATTTGGTGTAGATTTAGAAGGGGAGTATGTGGAAACTCCGAAAGCATCTAACGAGATTGATGACTCAACTTTACGGAAAATGGGGTTTATTAAAATTGATGATGAGTGGATCTCTAAAATTGATGCTGGGATGTCTGAAGATGAGGAAGAAGATGAAGAAGAAGATGAGCAAGGTCAAATTCCTTCCTCTCCAGCTGCTGCAAAGGTTCCTGAATCCACTAGTGGTCAAGCTTCATATGAGAATATGGAGATCATACCCTATATTGAGCAGCCTGACCGTGGGACTCCTCTTTCACAATTTGAAAGGTCTATGCTTTCTCAAATGGCCACAGTGCAGGAAAAACAAAGGAAGCATATGCAAATGACCTATCAACGCTTCCAGCAGACCAACACATAGTTCACAAATCTGGGAAATCAGATCACGGATATCTATACCAAACTGGAAGATATGCAGCTCAATCAAGGACATTGGGATGATTGAGTCTTGTCAACAAGGGTCCCTTTCTATCATAATCTTTTTTCTTTCCTTATGTCTTACTGCTATTTTTCATTTTGGATTGTAATATTAACTGGTTTTAAACTAGAAACAATCCTTTAACTTTGCTCAAATATAATGTAGGTTTTTATTCGAATTAAGAGAGCCTAGATAGAATCAAAAATACTTTTCTGATAATTTTAGCTGATACAAAATAGATTCAATCGATTAAATCATTTAAAAGAAACATTTCCATAGGAAATTCCCATCAATATAATCGATTAATTTGCGTATTAATCGATTAAAAGTTGTATGTCATATATTTGTATCAACTAAAACTAGTTTACATCAGTTAAATCAACTAGACAAGGTACTATTCTGATTTTTCTATATCTTTTGGTTAAATCTTAAACGATCTAGTTGATATTATCTTAAAGCATCTTCCTAATGATCAATTTTACAAAATCCTCACTAAATTAGACATTTTAGATGCATCCAACATTACTTAATTTTCAAAAATCAGGTTGTTTTAATCGATAAAAACAAGCTTTAAATCGATTAAAAGCACTTATACAACATTTTTTTTACTGTTTTAATCGATTAATTGTCGATTTAATCGATTAAATGAATTTAAGTTTCTAACTTTCTAATTTCATCACTGTTTTAATCGATTAAAACAACATTTTAATCGATTAAAACCAGTAACAGGAACATTTTAATCGATGATGTCCTGTTTTTAATCGATTATTACTCTGGAAAGAAAAATTAAAGACTTTAGTTAATGGTTGTTCTTGTAACATGCTACTGAAGTATGGTTCCCTTATCTTTACACGTGTCAATCGTATTCATTACAAACGTGTTAATGAAGATAAGTTTGAATCAACTTTGATTGGTCTTTATATGAGTAATGTATCTTGTTCATTTTTTTTTACTGTTTTCAAAAACAAAATTTTGATACATACCATGCATAGTATTTGTTTTATTCCTCTGTTACCTATTTTTGATGAAGTCAAAAGGGGGAGAAATAATTGCTCTGTTCTTGATAATGATAATTGCTTTGTTCTTGATAATGAGATAATGATTTTCCTTATTTAGGGGGAGTACTAATATAGGGGGGAAAATGGAAAAAATGATTAATTTTTGAATACTCACTAATCTATATATTCAAGTGACTTCTTCTGCAGAAATATTATTCAAAGAGGTTTTTGTCTTCATCAAATAGGGGGAGACTGAAAGTGATGAAGATCTTATTGAATTACTTAAGCAAAGATCTTATTGATTTGATGAAGTCAAAATGAAGTCAAAGGCTACTATGTTGCAGTCAAAGGTCACTTAGATAAAAGGGTAGAGTGATTAGTGAGTCTGCATCTTTACTTAGGTATAATCATTCTTATCTCTCTGCTGCATGAGGTTTCTTCATTTGAAAGATTTTGCAAATGCCTCTAAAAACGTGTTTAAACTGTTAAAAACAAAGTATTTTGTTAAAAGGTTTTTAAGCAACTATTTTAACTAATAGTATATGATCTTTATCAGCTAAAAATGTTCTTAACACTTTTGTAACAGATTTTTAACTGATTTGTTTTCGAAATAATCAATTGTTTTCATTAGAAGGATTTTTGAAAACCTTCTGCCAGTATTTTAACTGATATAGAATTAATATAATCGATTAAAATGACTTAGAATATTTTGAAAAGTGTTCTGGCAGAATTTTAATCGATACAATAATCGATTAAAATAACTTGAAGTGTTTTAAAAGTTGTTCATCGATATTTTAATCGATACAAATGCGAAATAATCGATTAAAACAACTAAGAGGTTTTTCCAGAATGTTTTAATCAATTAAAACAAGTATGTTATCGAGTTAAAATAACTTAGAAAGTTTTATGAAATCTTTTGGCAGAATTCTAATCGATTAAAATGCATTTCAATCGATTAAAATAACTAAGTGAACTTTTTCCAAAGTATTTTAATCGATTAAAACAGATTGTTATTAGTTAAAATCACTTAGAAAGTTTTATGAAAACCTTTAACAGTATTTTAATTGATTAAAAGACGAAACAATCGATTAAAACAATTTGAAAGATTTTTTACAAAAAGTTTTAATTGATATAAACTTTGTCGTATCAGTTAAAAAAAATCTGGAAAATGATCAAGAACATTTTAACAGATTAAAAGAAGTTTTAACAGATTAAAACAAGGCTTTTAACATATTAAAAGATTATTTTAGCAGATTAAATAAACCAGCAGTTTGGAAAATCTTCTATATAAACAGAGTTGCTTGAACATTTTAAAATATATCTTTTGGCAATCAATCAAGCAATCATAAGTGCTACTTTCAAGAGAGAATCGTGCTAGTTTTGTGAAGTTCTTAAAAGTTCTTTCTTGAGGCAATATTTTCATTCTTTTGGTGAAGAAACTCATTCTACAAAGCTGCATAAACTTGGTTTGGGTGTTCTAGTTTCTTCTCTTTGTTTCTTTACTTTTCTTTTCTGTATTGTGGGTGCCTGGAAGTGTGGGCACTGGTTTCTGTGGCTGGAATTTGGCTGCAGGGTTGTTCAAGAACTGGAAATTGGTTCTTGGTGAAGGTTTAGGTGCAAGGACTGGAATTTTGGTTCTTGTGGTAGATTGAGTGTATGATTGAAGTTGTAATCTGTAAAACGTTCAATCTAGTGGAACCCAGCTGGAATTTGGCTGGAAACTGGACGTAGCCCTGGGATTGGGTGAACCAGTATAAATCTTGGTTGTATATTTCTAAACCTTTCTCTCTTTAATTCTGTCACTGCCTTTACTTTGATTGTTTGCTGTGTTTGATTCAAGAATTGGTCAGAATTCTTAATATTTAAAATAAATAATCTGTAAATTGCGAAAATCTTTCAAAGATCAATTGACCCCCCCCCTCTTGATCTCAGCCTACATTTCTAACAATAGGGAACCCGAAAGGGGCGTCATAGGGAAGCTAATGCCTTCCCTACATGTAACTAAATCCCTTACCCAACTCTGGTTATAATGACCAAAGTTGGTTTTTCGAAAACCAACACCTTTTTTCCTTTTTCGATGTTTCTGGTAAAAACATCGGTGGCGACTCCATAAGAACCCTTTCGAACATTAGCTTTTAGGTCCAACCCGGTTATCGAACAACCTAAAAGCTACCTTTTGAAAACCTTGCCCTTGGGTCCAGCCTGGTTATCGGACAACCTAAAGGCGTTGTAACACCACCCACATGAAACACGAAAATGGGAAGTCGGAACCATCGCGTCACTCTGACCGCCTCTTTTGACGGGGGCGACAGATGGCGACTCCACTAGGGAAGCCTAGAGAGTTGATCCCATTTAGTCATGGGCTGGTTTAATAAATAAACTTAGAAATTTTGCTTTTATCCTACCTTGTTTTATAACATTGTAGACCCCAAATCTTGCCTGGTCTCAGAATAAAGATCAGAAGACCTCCTTTTCGAAATGGACGAAGCCTAAGAAGCCACTAGGAGAGACTATTAGGCCCCATACTAGGATAGGAGGGATTTTTGGCACAAAAATAAGGATTTTTGCCTTTTGGGGTCGAGACCGCCGTCTCGTTTGGCGAGACGGCCATCTCGCCACTCGCGAAAGGCAAGACCGCCGTCTCGTTTGGCGAGACCGCCGTCTTGCCACCTGCGAAAGGCGAGATCGCCGTCTCGTTTGGCGAGACCATTGTCTCGCCATTCCTGCAAGGCGAGACGACCGTCTGGAATGTCGAGACGACCGTCTCAACCTTGTCAGACGAGACGGCCGTCTCGACCTGACACGCGCAAATCCCTATAAATAGGGTCTCCCTTCCCCTCATTTCACACAGCTTTCTCACTCTCTCTCTAGTCACATCAAGAGTTTCTCTCTCTAGAATCCCTCCGACGCATTTCCGGAGCTTCTAAGTGTCTTTAGAGTGTTTTTAGAGCGTTTCGAGAGGTTTCCGACACCGTGTAGAGTGAAGGGCTGCCGCAAAGCACCCTATTTTTAAAGAATTAAATAGAAAGCTTGCTTCAGAGGTCTCTACTCTCTTTCTCTACCTTTTACTGCTTTATTTAAATTATGTAATAGACATTAGGGTCATGTAGTCGTAATCTTTAAATTCCGACAAATAAAAGGGAAAAAGCGTATTTTTCTGGTTTATTTATCAACAGAATAGCTGGCCTATCATAGGGAACCCAAAAGGGGCGTCGTAAAGGAACTAACACTTCCTTTACGCGTAACTAACTCCCTTACCCAACTCTGGTTCTAACGACCAAAGTTGGTTTTTCGAAAACCAATGCCTTTTAAGCTCCTTTTCCGATGTTTCCGGTAAAAACATCGGTGGCGACTCCAGAGAACCCTTAAAACTAGCTCTTGGATTAGCCCGGTTATCGGACAATCCAAGAGCACCCTTTCGAAAACCTCGCCCTCAGGTTCAGTCCGGTTATCGGACAACCTAAAGGCGTTGTAACCACCAATAAAAAATGCGAAAATCAAGAGAGTCGGAAACCATCGCGTTGCTCCGACCGCCCTCGTTTTGATGGCAGCGACAGATGGCGACTCCGCTGGGGAAGCCTAGAGAGTTGATCCCATTTAGTGATGGGCCAGCTTAAAAATAAATAAACCAAGAAAATAACGCTTTTGCCCTACCTTGTATTATAACATGTTTTACTATTTGGCTTTAATAACTGTTGCTTGTTTATACTTACGCAATTGTTTGAAATACAAACTGTACACAAACCCTTGCACACAACAGTTCCCTCTATACCCGGGGGCAAGTGAGAAAACCATAGGGAGTGGGTGGTAGGTACGGTTCGCTGTAGTGATGGCCTTGTGCCCACCGGTGTGATCGGAAACCACCACTCAAGGTGATAACCTTCCTCTTTTGGCACAAAGACTGACTATGGCCTTAGTGCTAAGCATGGTCGGAAGGCTGGAGAGTGGGGACCCTATAATGGGGGCACCTTGGGGGCCTTAGCCTTGGTGAGAACAGTTAGAACCTACCTTCGCCAAATCACTTTTTTGCAGGAAAAACCTACCTCGTGATTAAAAACGAATTCTCGCCTGTTCGTGGATGATCGAATTATGTGTGCATATGTTTGTTGCATTTGTCTATTGCATAACATAACCAAACAACAGAAGAAAAATCACAAAAAATATTTTTACAATAAACACCCTTATCTCGGACAGTCTGCCTTTTAGCTAGCCTGGTTTCAGGTTCTTTGTAAGCTAAGTAGCCATGCAGTTCTGACAGAAGAGATAAGGGACGCTAAATATTTTTTTCACATAAAGCCACATTTTATCTCAGACAGTCTGCCTTTTAGCTAGCCTGGTTTCAGGTTCTTTGTAAGCTAAGTAGCCACGTAGTTCCGACAGAAGAGATAAAAGGCTATAAAATAAACAAATAAATAAAAATAAAATACTAAATAAAATTCGTTTCCAAAACCATGAATTGGACCTGATTCATAAACATCACAAATCATTCATATAGGTAGTTTATTTTTTTCGGAAAAAATATAAATACCATACAAAACATGATAAACAAAAATAAACACTCACATTCATTCAAATAAGCATCATTTTCATAAAACATGCATTTTGGTTTTAGAAAATGGAGGGGACTAGTAGACAATTGAAGAAGGTGGATATTCCCCGATATCATACTAAGAAGTTGGAACGGCTTTGCGCGGTAATGCCACCGGAGGTCTGCGCCGACTTTGAAAAATCCTATGGACGGATTCTCGACCTATTAAAAATTTGTGTCGATCAAGTGTTCCTCAGGGTATTAATTCACTTTTGGAACTCCAGTCTGCGATGCTTTGAATTTTCGCAGTTCGATATGGTGCCTACCTTGGAAGAGTATGAGATTATGTTGAAATGGCCCAAATCAGCTGGGGTCCATATCCGCCATGGGGCATATACTCCTGCAGCACAAGTCGCTGCCATCATTCAACTACCCTTCCAGCAGACTGCCTTGATAGGAAAAGGGAACATCCAGGGTTGGAAAGTCTCAATGTTAGAAGACCACCTGTCCGACTTGGCAGAAAGGAAAGAGTGGGTTGCCTTCAACAAAACCCTGGCTTTAATCATTTTTGGAACTATTTTGTTTCCCTTCCACCTCGACACAGTGGATCAAGTCGTCATGGATGCCTTCTTCGCCTGGGACGTGAACTCGAAGAGTCCTTTGCCTGCAATTCTTGCCGACACCTTGCTCTCGGTGGAATTTTGCCGCCAGAAGCAAGGAAAAACACTTCGCTGCTGCTCTTCACTGCTATTCGTGTGGAGCGCTACGCACCTTTACGCCTCTAGTCACATGGGGATATTCCCCGATCCTTTAAGGAGCTTCTCCAAAATCCCTCTCCAACGACGCTTAACCTCAGAATGGAGGGACGAGTTGGAATAAAAGGACGCCAACAGTATATCCTGGGTCTGCCCTTGGTTCCGACCTGGCCCGGTCCTCATCAGATGTGGAGACTATCCGAACGTACCCTTGATAGGACTCAGGGGTTGCATAGCCTACTCACCTAGAGTAGCTATGAGACAGCTCATGAGAACCCAAACTACCATCTCTCGGGGGGAACTCGGAGGACTGTGTTTCTTCGGAGACCCATGCACAATCGCCAACTCACTAGCTGTGAGAAGAGCATGGGAGAGACCAGTCTATATGGGAGATAGAGAGCTAGGAAAAGCTCGAGTGACTGTCTCCAGTGACTACGAGGTGTGGAGACAAAGAAGAGGGATGTCTCAACCATCCACCACACTCATTACAAGCGCCAATAGTGAAGAGCTGCAGGCTCAAGTCGATGCCTTGACCTAGAGGATAGAAATCATGGGAGCCCAGATGAGGGCCCTTGAAGAAAGAGAGCAAGAATCTGAAAGTGATCCTAGCAAAGATCTCATTGATTTGATGAAGTCAAAGATAAAGTCAAGGGTCAACTCTGCAGCAGTCAAACAAGTCACTCAGAACAAAGGAGCTGAAGACTTAGTGTGTCTTAACAGAAAGCTTAGGTAAAACCACTTTACCTTTTCCACTGCATAAAGCTTCTTCACTCAATTTGCAAAATGCCTCAAAAATAGTTTTAAACAAATAAAAAAACAAAAGCATTTTGGCAAAGAATTTTCTTAAACAAGTTATTAACTGATAAAGGTTTGAAAGAATCAATTTAAAACACTTAGAATGTTTTAAAAAGTGTTTTTACAATATTTTAATCGATACAAACTTCTTTTAATCGATTAAAACTCTTTATGACCGATTAGAATTCGAATGTAATAGGTCAGAATGCAATATAATCGATCAGATCTTAAATATGAGCGATTAGAATTATTTTAATCGATTAAAACACGTTTCAATCGATTAAAATCACTTTGGATGTCAGTATGATCGATCAGAATGAGATTATGACCGATCGGAGTTGGTTATGATCGATCAGAATTGAATTATGACCGATCAGACATATTTCAATCGATTAAAACGCATTTCAATCGATTAAAATAACTTAGAAAATCTTTTCAATCGATTAAAACGAACTTTCAATCGATTAAAATGACTTGAAAATATATGTGCAGATTTTCAATCGATTGAAACGACTTTATATCAGCTTAAAATAACTTGGAAAGTTTTATAAGAAGGTTTTTAAACAAATCAATCGATTAATACGTGATTCAATCGATTGTTTTATACTTAGAAAATGTTTGTAAAACGTTTTAACTGATAAAAACGTGGTCGTATCAACTAAAACATTTTCTGTTAAAGATCAAGAACGCATTAATGGGTTGAAAGGACTTTTAACAGATTGTAACGGCTATTTCAACAGATTAAAACAAACTTTCAACAGATTAATTAATGCAGCAGATTTGAAAATACTCTTTTATAAACAGATTTGCTTGAAACTTTGAGATAGAGATCACATATCAGTTTTTACACAATTCAAGCAATCAATACAAGCAACTATTAGCATTTTTCAAGAAAGATACACAACTGTTTTTGTGAACTTCTTTTGAAATCTTTCTTGAGGCACTTTGCATTTCTTTGAAGAAGATACTGACTGTGGATTGGTGTAATCCGGTTTGAGCTTTCTTTGTTTCTTCTTTTAAATTTCTATTCATTCATTTGTATTGTGTTGTACCTGGAATTTGGGTACAAGTTTTCTGCAATTGTTGTAGAAAGTTGCCAAGAACTGGAATTTGGTTCTTGGTGGAAAGGTTAAAGCAAGAGCTGGAATTTGGTTCTTGTGTGTGGTGCCTGGAATTTGGGCACTGGTTTCTCTGCTAGCTGGAATTTGGTTGCAGAGGTTTCCAAGAGCTGGAATTTGGTTCTTGGTGGAGAGTTAGAATAGGTGTAAGAGGGAGAGTCTGTAAAACATCTATTCTAGTGGAACCCAGCTGGAATTTGGCTGGAGTCTGGACGTAGCCCTGGTATTGGGTGAACCAGTATAAAATTACCGGTGAAATCTTTCCTAACCTTTCTCTCTTTAATTTCAGTTGCTGCGCTTATATTGTTTGATTGCTTGGTAATTCAAAAAGATTTTTAGAAACTTAATTTTCGAATTAGATAATCTGAGATTTGCGAAAAACTTTCAAAAATCAATTCACCCCCCCTCTTGATTTAAAACTACTTTTCTAACAATTGGTATCAGAGCAAGGTGCTTGAAAGTTATTCAAGTCTCTTGATCCATGGCTGAGAACAGATTACCGTTTTCTGAGGGGGCATCTATTAACAGACCTCCACTATTCTCGTGGAACAGATTATCCTTTCTGGAAAATTAGGATGAAAATCTTCATTGAATCCATTGACGAAATGCTTGGGATGTTATTACTAATGGTCCTTTAATTACGGATAAAGGATGGTCAAGCTTGAATGAAGAAGAAAAGAAGAAAGTTCAAAGTGATCGTAATGCAAAAAATATAATTACTTCGCTCTTAACATGGATGAATTTTTCAGGGTGTCCCAAGTGCAATTCTCGCCAAGGAGATGTGGGATGTTCTTGAGGTCACTCATGAAGGGACTCGCAGATGTTAAAAGAGCCAGAAAACACACTTTGATAAGAGAGTATGAGTCTGTTTAAAATGCAGAATGGTGAAAGCATCGCAGATGTGCGAAACGCTTCACGCACATCATCAACCATTTAATGGGCCTAGGTAAGACCTTTGATAAGGAAGAATTAAATATTAAAGTGTTGAAATGTCTTGACAGGTCCTGGCAGCCAAAAGTCACTGCAATATCAGAATCAAAAGATCTGTCCACCATGACAACAGCCTCACTGTTTGGAAAACTCAGAGAACATGAAATGGAAATCACAAGATTCAATGAGCAAGAAGTCTCTGAGAAGAAGAACAGAAGCATTGCACTTAAAGTTGAAGAAAATCAAGAATCAGAAGAAGATAATGAGAACCTTGGACTGCTTGTTAGGAAATTCAACAAATTCCTCAAGAAAAAGATCCAAGACAAGGAAAGACACAAAAGGTATGAGAAAAGAACTGATTCTTCTAACTTTAAATGTTATGGTTGTGGCAAACAGGGCCATGTTAAAATGGAATGTCCAGAGAGAAATAAACAAAGTGAAAAGAAAGAGAAAAAATCAAAAAGAAGAGCCTACATTGCCTGGGATGATAATGATACGTCATCAACAGATAACTCGAAAATGAAGAAGCCAATCTTTGTTTAATGGCGAGTCAAAATCCACAAACCAGCCAGGTAAGTTCTAGTTCCTCTTCAAATATAGTTAACTATGATGCATTACAAGAAGCATTTAATGAAATGCATGAAGAGGCTAAGAAACTTCAAAAAGAAAATGATAGGCTAAAAGGATTAAATAACTGGCTAGTTAACAAAGTTGATTCTCTGGAAAAACAGATTCGTGAAAATGAAACTGATAAAGAATTCTTGAAACTGATTCATGCTAACTCTGATTGTGAATGCAATAAACCATGCAATAACTGTCCTGAATTGCAAAAGAAAATTGAATTCTTATCTCAAACTGTTTCAAAGTTCACTCAGGGGCAAGCTAATCTAGATGTATTACTTGGATCTCAAAAATTAATTTTTGACAAATCTGGAATAGGATTTAAATCTAGATCCAGTAAAACAAAAATAAATAGGAATTCATACTCTACAATCAAATGTTTCTACTGTATGAAAAAAGGGCATTCAGTAAAATACCTGCAGAATTAAAAAGTATGCTATTCCTAAAGGGAGAATGAAATGGGTTCCAAAGATTAATTCTTTTCAAATAACATGATCAGGACCCAATAATTATAAAGGGTACCGTAAAAATACTTAATTGTTTTGCAGGAACAAGTCTGGGAATCCCTTGAAGATCAGAGCTGCGAAACCAGGTTCTGTGTATTTAAATTAATTGTTTTAATTGATATAAACCAATATTAATCGATTGAAATAACTTACCGTACCATTTTAATCGATTGAAATGTCGAAATAATCGATTAAATTGTTTTCAGAATGTTGGTTTAGTCGTTTTAATCGATTAGAATAAATTTATATCAACTAAAAACACTTAGGATCAAAATTAATCGATTCATTTACGTTTTAATCGATTTAATTACTGGTGATATTTTTTTTATTACATTCTGTACCATACAAATCGATTCTTTCATAAAACAATTGATTAATTCACTGTAGATGTTTACATTTCTCTTAATACTTTACATGGAATGATGCATGGTAATACACTGAAAATCAAAGAAATTATCAAAGAATGGACTGTAACTTTTCTTATAGACACTAGTTACAAACAGGTCAAACTGTTAGGACTGAAAACATAGTTTATCATAGATTTTTTCAGTGATAGTTGATTCTGGTAATAAATTGTTGATTACTAGGAAGTTCAATGAACAAATGTTTACATTAGATTTCTTGATATTACCTAGCAATATTTCTGAAATAATCTTGAGCATGCATTGGTTCAAAACTCTTGGTGAAATTCATTGGAACTGTGCAACTTTGAATATTTGCTTTAATCATCAATGTCACGAGGTGACACTATAAGGGAACCAATCTGGGACAGAAATTCAAAAATTGAATAACGTGGTACAGGGATAAATTTTATATTGTTTTAGAATTCTGGATTGATTGTCATCACCTGTCCTCATTACTAATCATTGCCCACTCTACCAGAATAAGTTTTTTGTTAATCACTTGTGCATATGATACCACTGGAAACAACAAAGTTAAAAATGACTCATTCCTCAAAAGATAATGATGACTGGTTCACTATAAGTGAGAATAACACCCATCATACTACATTAATAAAAATACAGCTTATTTGCTTGGATAATGACAACTGCAGGGTTCAAAATGGGTTGGCTATTATGAAAGAAAATTCCTATCTCAAGTACATCATTAACCTGTGATTCATGCAATTTATGGTATCATGCATTCTGTGTGGGATTTGGTCAGTACATGATTATGCCTCGATGTGTAGTAGAAATTCCAGTGTGGTGTCAACCATGGACTGTAATGCAGTCAATAATAACAAGAACTGCTAAAAGATTTCTTTTCGGGAAAAGTTTCGTGTCCATGCTGTCGATACAGGAGTGACAGCAGCTTGTTGACTCAAATAGTTGATAGAGCAAAATTAGTTCCAGCAAAAAGGAAAGCCTATTATCTTTTGATATTGGTGGGAATCAAATGAATGATCACCAAGCTGGTGGATAAGCAGTTCAATCAGGGAAATTGGGATGACTAGTTCCCCTCATCATCTTTATCTTCTCGCTTATTTCTATCTTTATATTGTTTGCATGGATCGTGATATTAACTGGTGTTATACCAGGAACATTTGCCTTAACCTTTGGTTAAATATGGTTTAGGATCTAATCTAGATCAGATCGGCGTAAATAGAATTTAAATAGATCCCCGAGAGCTTTAGCTAAATAAGACTTTATTCTGATAGATCTATTAGCTAAGATAGTCTGTTAGTATTGTTAAAACATCCTTCTAAATGATCAGTTTTACAAAATATGCATTAAACATTACTTCATTTTCAAAACTCGATTGTTTTAATCAATACAACATCTTGTTAATCGATTAAATGAACTTATACAACATGTTTTAATTGATTGAAAATCGAAATAATCGATTATTTTTACTAAAGTTTCATGTTTTCAAAATCTTAAATGTTTTAATCGATTAAACTTTTCTTTCAATCGATTAAAATCATTTACCAAGAACATTTTAACCGATTATACTGCTTTTTAATCGATTTTTATTCTGGGAAGAAAGATTAAAGGCTTTAGTTAATGGTCGTTTCTGTAAACATGCTACTAAAGCGTGATTCCCTTATCTTTACACGTGTTAATTGTATTCATTACAAACGTGTTAATGGAGATAAAGTTTGAATCAACTTTAATTGATTCTTTTCATGAGTGAAATATTGATTCACTTTTGTATTTTCAAAAACTTGAGCATATTTTTCGAAACCTTACATTCTTCTCTCTTCTATTCCCTATTTTTGATGAAGTCAAAAGGGGGAGAAATAGTTGCATCACTTTAAGATAAATTTAAGAACAACATTTTAGGGGGAGAAATAAGTTTTAGGGGGAGAAACAAAACTTTATTACATTCTTATATTTCTCACCTAACCGCATTATCAAGTGACTTATTTTGCAGAGATTGTTTTTTTCAAAATGGTGTTTGTCTTCATCAAATAGGGGGAGACTGAAAGTGATCCTAGCAAAGATCTCATTGATTTGATGAAGTCAAAGATAAAGTCAAGGGTCAACTCTGCAGCGAGTCAAACAAGTCACTCGTAACAAAGGAGCTCGAAGACTTAGTGTGTCTTAACGTAAAGCTTAGGTAAAACCACTTTACCTTTTCCACTCGCATAAAGCTTCTTCACTCAATTTGCAAAATGCCTCAAAAATAGTTTTAAACAAATAAAAAAACAAAAGCATTTTGGCAAAGAATTTTCTTAAACAAGTTATTAAGCTGATAAAGGTTTGAAAGAATCAATTTAAAACACTTAGAATGTTTTAAAAAGTGTTTTTACAATATTTTAATCGATACAAACTTCTTTTAATCGATTAAAACTCTTTATGACCGATTAGAATTCGAATGTAATAGGTCGAATGCAATATAATCGATCAGATCTTAAATATGAGCGATTAGAATTATTTTAATCGATTAAAACACGTTTCAATCGATTAAAATCACTTTGGATGTCAGTATGATCGATCAGAATGAGATTATGACCGATCAGAGTTGGTTATGATCGATCGAATTGAATTATGACCGATCAGACATATTTCAATCGATTAAAACGCATTTCAATCGATTAAAATAACTTAGAAAATCTTTTCAATCGATTAAAACGAACTTTCAATCGATTAAAATGACTTGAAAATATATGTGCAGATTTTCAATCGATTGAAACGACTTTATATCGGTTAAAATAACTTGGAAAGTTTTATAAGAAGGTTTTTAAACAAATCAATCGATTAATACGTGATTCAATCGATTGTTTTATACTTAGAAAATGTTTGTAAAACGTTTTAACCGATAAAAACGTGGTCGTATCAACTAAAACATTTTCTCGTTAAAGATCAAGAACGCATTAATGGGTTGAAAGGACTTTTAACAGATTGTAACGGCTATTTCAACAGATTAAAACAAACTTTCAACAGATTAATTAATGCAGCAGATTTGAAAATACTCTTTTATAAACAGATTTGCTTGAAACTTTGAGATAGAGATCACATATCAGCTTTTACACAATTCAAGCAATCAATACAAGCAACTATTAGCATTTTTCAAGAAAGATACACAACTGTTTTTGTGAACTTCTTTTGAAATCTTTCTTGAGGCACTTTGCATTTCTTTGAAGAAGATACTCGATCGTGGATTGGTGTAATCCGGTTTGAGCTTTCTTTGTTTCTTCTTTTAAATTTCTATTCATTCATTTGTATTGTGTTGTACCTGGAATTTGGGTACAAGTTTTCTGCAGCTGTTGTAGAAAGTTGCCAAGAACTGGAATTTGGTTCTTGGTGGAAAGGTTAAAGCAAGAGCTGGAATTTGGTTCTTGTGTGTGGTGCCTGGAATTTGGGCACTCGGTTTCTCTCGTAGGCTGGAATTTGGTTGCAGAGGTTTCCAAGAGCTGGAATTTGGTTCTTGGTGGAGAGTTAGAATAGGTGTAAGAGGGAGAGTCTCGTAAAACATCTATTTTAGTGGAACCCAGCTGGAATTTGGCTGGAGTCTGGACGTAGCCCTGGTATTGGGTGAACCAGTATAAAATTACCGGTGAAATCTTTCCTAACCTTTCTCTCTTTAATTTCAGTTGCTGCGCTTATATTGTTTGATTGCTTGGTAATTCAAAAAGATTTTTAGAAACTTAATTTTCGAATTAGATAATCTGAGATTTGCGAAAAACTTTCAAAAATCAATTCACCCCCCCTCTTGATTTAAAACTACTTTTCTAACAGAATCTATCCTCACCATAGATGGTCTGCAAAGGCAGTGCAAGAAAAAGGATCATGAAATAGAGCGCCTCAAGGATCAGTGTGCTGACTCCAACGAGCAAGCTATCCGAGCATCCAAAACTGCCAGAACCAGCTCAGATAGTCAAATTCAGGAGATAACCGCCAAGTCTGCACACCTTGAGGCCGAATCAGCAAAATAGGCTCAGACGATCAAGGAATTATTGCAAGAACTCACCAAGACTCGGTCAGACATACGCCAAGAGCGAGAGGCCAACCGGAGACTCAACAAAAGTCTTGCTGAGCTACACTACAAAGAAAGAGACGGGCTAGCTCAGTATGGTCAGGTACTACAAGAAAAAGACCGAGCCGTTGCAAAACTCGACGAACTGCAAGCCTTTGTCGTCCATCAAGAGGCAAAGATCAAAGAGGCTCAAAAGTATAGTGAAGATATGAGCCAAGCAGTCCAAAAGCAAAGCGAAGCACTTGCTCATCACGTCCGGGAAGCCGAAAGAGAACTACATAGAGATCAGGACCCGCCTGTGGGTTTCTTTAGGCTTTTCCGTTTTTGCCAAAAGTTGCTTCGTAGTATGGAGTAGGGGAATATACACCTTCTAATGGATAAATGAAATTCTCCTTTATTCCACAATATTCTACTTGCATGCATGACATTCATTTGCATATTTAATTTCCCCTCCTTCACTTTTAATAAATAAGATAATAAAAAGGAAGGATTAACTGACACGTCTTCCAAATCAGAAGAATGAAGAGAAAGTCACTCCTAATAAAGCTTACCCCAACGGTCGACTCATCGCAAGAGGATAATAAGCCTCTACCGTTGGTACTCAAGAATAAGGAAGAGGGGGCAAGGACACCAGTGCGACTATTTATGCCACATCCTTTCCCCTACAAATCGAATAAAGTTGTACCGTGGAGATATGGAGAATCATCACCAATAAAAGAAGAAATAACAAATATAGCCGGCATTGGGGGCATGACCAAAAGTGGAAGAGTCTACTCCCCCAAGGACTCACAAGAAGAGGTCCTTAAAAATAAAGGAAAAAGTAAGAAGACCGAAGAAGAAAAAGAAGATAAAGAATCCAAGGAGGAGACAGAGGAATTACTCCAGTTCATAAGGCAAAGTGAGTATTTCATTATAGACCAGCTCAATCGCACACCCGCAAAGATTACATTGTTATCTTTGATAATGAGCTCGGAACCGCATAGAAACGCTCTGCTGAAGGTCTTGAGCGAGGCGCACATACCTCATACCATATCCCAAGAAAAGGTTGAGAGGATCGTCGGTCACATCACGGCAAGCGATCACCTCACCTTCACAGAGGAAGAACTCCCCCTCGAGGGGTCAAACCACAACAAGCCCTTGCATGTCTCGGTTAAATGCAAGGAGTACCTAATCGCCAAAGTTCTTGTGGATAAAGGGTCATCCTTGAACATGATGCCCAAGTGCACACTCGACAAGTTGACTATCCAAGGAACCCGTCTGCGCCCAAGCAGCACTATCGTTCGAGCCTTCGACGGATCTAAACGAGAAGTAGTGGGAGAAATTAATTTGCCAATCCAAGTTGGACCCACTATCTTCAACGTCGATTTCCATGTAATGGATATTACTCCAGCATATAACTGTCTCCTCGGCAGGCCTTGGATTCATGACGCTAAGGCAGTACCTTCAACGCTCCACCAAAAAGTCAAGTTCATAGTGGATGACAAATTGGTCACGGTCCAAGCAGAAGATGACATTTTGATCAGTGGAACGTTTACCCAACCTTATGTGGATGCGGCTGAAGAGGCCCTTGAAACATCTTTTCAAGCGCTCAAAATTGCCAATATAGAGCGACTTCCCAAAAACACAAAGGTAGCTCGCATGATGTTGAAGCATGGCTACCATCCTGGCCAAGGACTGGGGGTAGATTCCCAAGGCATGAGGGAACCCCCAGAATTCAAAGACAATCCTTTCAAGCATGGCCTAGGATATGACCCTACCAAGGGCCGAGCGGAAAGAAGAAAAGGGAAGTCTCCCCTCCGCACACTCAAGCAGATTTTCCGAAGTGGAGGGGTGCAAGCGTCAAGAGCTACCCTAGGCATTAGGAGATCTTTTTCTTCATTTAAGGGATGTAAACCTCATGATTGTTAGAGATTATCCCTCATAGCTAGCCCGACCCCCGGGCATTTTAGGGCACATATTCCCTTATTAATTAATAAAGAATTCTTCTTACTATCTGCTTCTCTTCTTTCTATTTTCGACTAGACCACATAATAACCCTGTCTAAGTAAACGAAAAAAGAAGAAGAATAAAAAGCACATCCAAATAATCAACATTCACCATTGCCATTACCATCAAGCTAGTTGATTAGAAGCACAAAAAATAAGACTTTACCTCACCATAAAAGAAAGTCATGCTTCACCAATATTGTGAATAAAAAATAAAGATACAAAAAAGAAAAGCCCATAGAAGCCAAAGGCCAAAAAGAAAAAAAGGGCACAATACCCGGTAGGAAACCCACAAAGGGGGCTACGCAAAAGATAGGGTCAACCCGGTAGGATACCCGAATAACAATAACGGGTAGCCTAGGCAAAAGTTAGGGTTACAAAATAAGGTCCGCTAGGATTCCCTAAAAATACCAAAAGAAGGAACCTAGACAAAAGTTAGGGTCAAGACACAGTATCCTAGTTCGAAAACCTGAAGGGCGATCTAGGTAAATTAGCTAGCCATCAAAGGCAATGGAAATAGAACTAAAAGGCGTAAATCCAAAAAAGGGGAAAAAACATTTGCTTAGACGAAGTCTAAACACCTAAGCCTAACCCTCAGCCAGCCATGCTTACAAAAACCACTTTCTAAATAAAAATCAACCTTCCAAAACACAAACCATTGATTTTTACCTCTTTACTTCTTTTCTCTTGACCCTCACAACAATATTCTAATAATTAATTTGGGAATATGGAGGCGTATAGTCAACAAGAGGATTGAAACCCCTAGAGTGGAGAAAAAGAAACACTACATGGCAAAGAGTGCTCTACAAAAAAAAAGAGAAGAAGAACAGAAAAAAAAACAGAAAGAAATTATCCTTCGGTCACAAGAAGTCTGGCATGGTACAGTTAAGAGTAAACACGGCAAATCAGAGGGCATTCGGCACAACAAGACACGTCAGTTAAATCCTTCTGAAAAAATTAACTAAAGTAGGCATTATAGGGCATCAAGCATAAAAACATTGCATGCATAAAATGTTTTTGAACCAGGTCCTATTTTCTTATTCAAAAAAAAAAAAAAAACCTGAAAATTCGAGACGGCCATCTGGGATTTCCAGACCGCCGTCTCGGTCCTCTGCAAGTCGAGACTGCCGTCTAAACCTACGAGACCGTCGTCTCGACTTAGGAAAAATCGAGACGGTCGTCTCGTTTGGACCCAAAGTCGAGGCCGCCGTCTCGAGAACCCAAACGGTCGTCTCGACCCGAATTTTTCCCCTATATATAGGGGTGCGATGGGGAGGGGTTCCTCACAACTCTCTGCACTCCAGAACCCTCCAACTCTCAGATCTACCACTTCCAAGCACTTTCGGGTCAATATGTTCCATGGAAACCCCTCCAGGAAGAGAAGAGGCACTGCTGGTGTCAGCAGTTCTTCGGCACCAGCCCCTCAAGACCCCACTCAGCTGTCGCCGCAGCACCGGGCCCGCCTTGAGCACATCCGGGATTATTCTTGGCACCCCATGTTCAGATTGGACTTCGGCATCCTCGCCGAGTTCGGGTGGGAGGACGATGTCCGGGCCCACATAGACAGCATTGGGTGGGGATTCTTGCTGTAGCCTCCACCTAGTCACGTGTACCCTCAAGCGGTACTGGAGTTCTTGGCCTCCATCTCCTACACCGAGGCTCCCTCCATGGTCCTGGGCCGACCACCCACCAAGATGGTGAATTACTTTATGGGTGGGGAATACCGGACTACCACCCTTGACGAATTCAATGTGAGCATTGGATTCGTCCGGCCCGAGGACGTGCTCACCCGGGGATACTGGGAGGCCATCTACAGCCGCCCCGCCAGCCTCACCGCCGCCGAGATGTAGCAGGAACTCACTAGGGCGCCCATGCTACCCACGCTGATGAAGGGTTCTACGCTCCCTCCATCCCTCCGAATTTGCCACAAGCTGCTGGCTGGGACTGTCCACGGGAGGAAGGAGAGTCAGGGTAAGGTAACCCTCCCAGACCTCTTTGTACTTTATTGCATGAGCCAGAGGCGGCGTTGCAACCCTGGCTACTTTTTCCTGAGGGCCCTTAAGGACTTCGGGAGCAGACCAGTGGGAGCCATCCTCGTGGCTCCTCTTATCACTCCCCTGGCAGAGAAATGGGGATGCGCCGGCCGAGAAGAACTGGCCACTAGCCTCTGATTCAAATCCATCAACGGATCGATCCTGGTCAGCATGGGGATGCTGATGCGCCGAGGGACCCAGTTGGTCCTTCATCCCTCCCTGGACTTCGCGTTGGACCTCTAGGACATCGTGGCAATGCACGATCTTCCGACACCTCCCGATTTCCAACAGGCTCAGCAACACCCCCCGCAATACACAGATGACTTTGCTGGCGTAAACCGCAACATCAACGATTTTTTCCAGCAATTCGATCAAATGTTTGTGCGGCAAGAAGCCTTCGACACCCGGCTGGAGACGTTATACCAATATCAGCAGGGAATGCGGCAGGAATGGACAACATTCCAGCAAATGTACGATGACGAAGCCCGGGAGCAAGCAGAATTTCGGGAACACATGTACCAGCAATTCCCTCATCGCGGATCGTCTCCAGAAGATAGCCCTTAGGGATAGTGCTTGAAATGAATGTAATAAAATTTTCCCATATGAATAAAATTTATTTCACGCATTCATTGCCAACCTTTTTTTTTCAAAAAGGCAGCGTAACCAAAAGAGTCTAAAAGTAAAAAGACGTACGCTCAAGAAAAAAAGCCAAAATCCTAAGTCGCGAGAAAAAAGATAAAATCGCGAGAAAAAGGCAGGATTAAGACAAGCCATCACCTTGACCAATAGAATTCGACAACCAAGAGTCGAACACAAACAAAGACTGCCCGGCCAACCAACAAGAGTCGGGAGATCATCACCACAAAAAAAAAATCAAAAAACAAAGAATCCCCAGCAAACAAAGCAAGCTGGATGAACACCCACAAAATCCTCGGCGCAGACCGGACGACAAAATCTCCAAAGAAGACCAACAAAAAGTATATCTCAACCGACGCATGGGCCACCTGAATAGTAAGTCGCCACTACCACCAGTCCTATGCAGTGAAAGTGATCCTAGCAAAGATCTCATTGATTTGATGAAGTCAAAGATAAAGTCAAGGGTCAACTCTGCAGCTGTCAAACAAGTCACTCAGAAGAATGGAGCTGAAGACTTAGTGTGTCTTATCAGAAAGCTTAGGTAAAACCACTTTACCTTTTCCACTGCATAATGCTTCTTCACTCATCTTGCAAAATGCCTCAAAAACAGTTTTTAACAAATCAAAAACAAAAGCATTTTGGCAAAGAATTTTCTTAAACAAGTTATTAACTGATACAGTTTTGAAAGAATCAATTTAAAACACTTAGAATGTTTTAAAAAGTGTTTTTACAATATTTTAATTGATACAAAAATCTTTTAATCGATTAAAAACCCTTTATGACCGATTGGAATTCGAATATAACAGGTCAGAATGAAATATAATCGATCAAATCTTAAATATGAGCGATCAGAATTATTTTAATCGATTAAAACACGTTTCAATCGATTAAAATCACTTTGGATGTCAGGATGATCGATCAAAATGAGATTATGACCGATCAGAGTTGGATATGATCGATCAGAATTGAATTATGACCGATCAGATCTGTTTCAATCGATTAAAACGTATTTCAATCGATTAAAATAACTTAGAAAATCTTTTCAATCGATTAAAACGAACGTTCAATCGATTAAAATGACTTGAAAATATATGTGCAGTTTTTCAATCGATTGAAACGACTTTATATCAGCTAAAATAACTTGGAAAGTTTTATAAGAAGGTTTTTAAACAAATCAATCGATTAATACGCGATTCAATCGATTGTTTTATACTTAGAAAATGTTTGTAAAACGTTTTAACTGATAAAAACGTGGTCGTATCAACTAAAACATTTTCTGTTAAAGATCAAGAACGCATTAATGGATTGAAAGGACTTTTAACAGATTGTAACGGCTATTTCAACAGATTAAAACAAACTTTCAACAGATTAATTAATGCAGCAGATTTGAAAATTCTCTTTAAAAACAGTTTTGCTTGAAACTTTGAAACAACAGATTGAATATCAGTTTTTACAGAAACAAAGCAATCAATTCAAGCAACTGTTAAGCATCTTTTTCCAAGAAAGAATTACAACTATTTTGTGAAGTTATTTTTGAAATCTTTCTTGAGGCATATTGCATCCTTGAAGAAGAAACTTACTGTGGATTAGCGTAATCCGGTTTGAGCTTTCTTGTTTCTTCTTTGTAAATTCATTTTCATTACTTTGTATTGTGTTTGTGCCTGGAATTTGGGCACAAGTTTTCTCTGTACTTGGAAGTTGGTTGTGGAGGTTATCAAGAACTGGAATTTGGTTCTTGGTAAGAGGTTGAGCACGGGAGCTGGAATTTGGTTCTTGTGTGTGGTGCCTGGAATTTGGGCACTTGGTTTCTCTGCAGTTGGAATTTGGTTGCAGAGGTTATCAAGAGCTGGAATTTGGTTCTTGGTGGAGAGGTTGAGTACGAGGACTGGGATTTGGTTCTTGTACTTGTTTGGTGCCTGGAATTTGGGCACTGGTTTCTTTGCAACTGGAATTTGGTTGTAGAGGTTTTCAAGAACTGGAATTTGGTTCTTGGTGAAAGGTTTGGTACCTGGAATTTGGGTATCGGGTTCTCTCGTGCTGGAATTTGGTTGCGAGAGGTTTCCAAGAAATGGAATTTGGTTCTTGGTGGAAAGGTTAAAGTCGGAACTGGAAATTGGTTCCGGTGTTAGAGTAGGTGTAAGAGTGTTGAGTCGTCAGAAACATCTATTCTAGTGGAACCCAGCTGGAATTTGGTCGGAGACTGGACGTAGCCCTGGTATTGGGTGAACCAGTATAAAATTACCGGTGAAATCTTTCCTAACCTTTCTCTCTTTAAATTCAGTTGATGCGCTTGTATTGTTTAATTGCTTTGTGATTCGTGAATTGATTAGTAAACTTAATTTTCGAATTAGATAATCTGTTTATTGCGAAAAACTTTCAAAAATCAATTCACCCCCCCTCTTGATTTAAAACTACTTTTCTAACAATTGGCATCAGAGCGAGGTGCTTGAAAGTTACTCAAGTTACTTCGATCCATGGCATTTTCTGAGGGAGCGTACATTGATAGACCTCCACTGTTGTGTGGAACAGATTATCTATTCTGGAAACTAAGGATGAAAATCTTCATTGAATCTGTTAGTATAAATGCTTGGAATGTTATTGAACAGGAAATTGATATTGCTAACAGAATCCAAGATGATTGTATTGCCAAGAACATCATCTTATCCGCCCTTAACAAAAATGATCTTTTCAGAATTGCACATTGCCAAACAGCTGCACAAATGTGGAAGATTCTTGAAAAGACCTATGAAGAAGCACCAGAAATATGCTTGATGGTCAACTCAGAATCACCAAATACCAGTGTAAGTTCTGAATCTATGAACTATAGCTCATTACAAGATGCTTTTCTTGAAATACATGCAGTAGCAAAGAAATTAGAAACTGAAAATAGAAAATTGAAAAGCATGAATAGGCTTTTAGAAAACAAGATCATTCTTCTTGAAAAGAAAATAACTGATGAAGAAACTAAGTTAGAATTAGAGAATGATACTCGATTGCATGTGTAATATTAAAGATTGCAAAAACTGTCCCGAAGTTACGTAAACAAGTATCATATCTAGTAAAAACCTCATCTAAATTGGCACAAGGAAAAAATAATCTTGATAAGATACTTAATTCCCAAAAATTAGTTATTGAACGTGGTGGCATAGGTTATACACCATCTATTGGAAAGAAAACAAGAGCTTTCAAAAATTATTTTGCATATAGTAAAACAGTTTCATCTCCATTTATTAAATGCTTTTACTGTATGAAAATGGGTCACTCTGTTAAAAATTGCAGAATCAAAAAGTATGCCATTCCTAAAGGAAGAATGAAATGGGTTCCAAAGATTAATTCCTTTCAAATAACCTGATCAGGACCCAGTAATTATAAAGGGTACCAGAACAATTCTTAATTTGTTTTGCAGGAACAAGTCTGGGAATCTCTTGAAGATCAGAGCTGCGAAATCAGGTTCTGAGTATTTAAACTAATTGTTTTAATTGATATATAACAATATTAATCGATTAAAATAACTTACAGAACATCTGTCCGTACCATTTTAATCGATTAAAATGACGAAATAATCGATTGAACTGATCTCAGGATTTTGGTTTAATTGTTTTAATCGATTAGAATAAATTTATATCAACTAAAAACACTTAGGATCAAAATTAATCGATTCATTTACTTTTTAATCGATTTAAATACTGGTGATATTTTTTTTATTACATTCTGTACCATACAAATCGATTCTTTCATAAAACAATCGATTAATTCATCTGTAGATGTTTTCAACCCTAATGTCAAGAATCAAATTAATAGATAATGAGTTGATTAATCAATTAATTAGGTTCTGAAAACATGATTTACAACATCTAATTAAAGTTTGATAGGCCAATTCGATTAAAAAACCCAGGTCTTTATGATAATCCGAATCTGCATAATGTGTTTAAATGTCTCTTTGAATTTCAAAAACTTGAAATCCGTTTCTTCATCAAACCAGGTTCTGAACTTATCATTTCTCATCTTTCTTCTGTTTTCATATTTTCAAAATCTCCTCTCAATTCTCTGCTGTAAACATGATCAAAATCATGACTGGTTCGAGCAGATCTGTTTGAAACGTATCCATATTCAATTTTCTTTCAATGGCACAAATTTTTAAATTAGAAAGCGAAGGCTGAACAAATCTTTGAATTGGGAACTCGTCCGAGTGACATAATGTGGGAAAACTATTACTGTTATTCATGAATGGAAGAGTCTTTTATTTTGACAACAACATAAACATGATTCAAGCTGTAGATGTTTACATTTCTCTTAATACTTTACATGGAATGCTGCATGGTAATACACTGAAAATCAAAGAAATTATCAAAGAATGGACTGTAACTTTTCTTATAGACACTAGTTACAAACAGGTCAAACTGTTAGGACTGAAAACATAGTTTATCAAAGATTTTTTAGTGATAATTGTTTCTGGTAATAAGTTAGTGATTACTAGGAAATCCAATAAACACATGTTTTCATTAAATTTCTTGATATTACATTGCAATATATCTGAAATAATTTTGAGCATGCATTGGTTCAAAACTCTTGGTGAAATTCATTGGAACTGTGCAACTTTGAATATTTGCTTTAATCATCAATGTCACGAGGTGACACTGCAAGGGAACCAATCTGGGACAGCAATTCAAAAATGGAATAACGTGGTACAAGGAATGTATGTTTTATGGTCAGTACAGGGATAAATTTTATATTGTTTTAGAATTCTGGATTGATTGTCATCACCTGTCCTCATTACTAATCATTGCCCACTCTACCAGAATAAGTTTTTTGTTAATCACTTGTGCATATGATACCACTGGAAACAACAAAGTTAAAAATGATTCATTCCTCAAAAGATAATGATGACTGGTTCACTGAAAGTGAGAATAACACCCATCATACTACATTAATAAAAATACAGTTATTTGCTTCGATGATGATAACTGCATGGTTCAAAATGGGTTGGCTATTATGAAAGAAAATTCCTATCTCAGTACATCATTAACCTGTGATTCATGCAATTTATGATATCATGCATTCTGTGTGGGATTTGGTCAGTACATGATTATGCCTCAGATGTGTAATAGCTGATGTTCCTAAAGAAACATTTAATTCAAGTGTGGTGTCAACCATGGACTGAAATGCGATCAATCGTAACAATGAACTGCTAAAAGATTTCTTTTCGGGAAAAGTTTCGTGTCTATTGCCGATACAGGAGTGACAGCAGTTGTTGACTCAAATAGTTGATAGAGCAAAATTGGTTCCAAGCAAAAGGAAAGCCTATTATCTTTTGATATTGGTGGGGATCAAATAAATGATCACCAAGCTGGTGGATAAGCAGTTCAATCAGGGAAATTGGGATGACTAGTTCCCCTCATCATCTTTATCTTCTCGCTTATTTCTATCTTTATATTGTTTGCATGGATCTGTGATATTAACTGGTGTTATACCAGGAACATTTGCCTTAACCTTTGGTTAAATATGGTTTAGGATCTAATCTAGATCAGATCAGGCGTAAATAGAATTTAAATAGATCCCTAAGAGCTTTAGCTAAATAAGATTTTATTCTCGATGGATCTATTAGCTAAGATTTAATCAATATAGTCATTAGTATTGTTAAAACATCCTTCTAAATGATCAATTTTACAAAATATGCATTAAACATTACTTCATTTTCAAAACTGATTGTTTTAATCAATACAACATCTTGTTAATCGATTAAATGAACTTATACAACATGTTTTAATCGATTCAAAATCGAAATAATCGATTATTTTTACTAAAGTTTCATGTTTTCAAAATCTTAAATGTTTTAATCGATTAAACTTTTCTTTCAATCGATTAAAATCATTTACCAAGATCATTTTAATCGATTATGCTCTGTTTTTAATCGATTTTTATTCTGGGAAGAAAGATTAAAGGCTTTAGTTAATGGTCAAGTTTCGTAAACATGCTACTAAAGCGTGATTCCCTTATCTTTACACGTGTTAATTGTATTCATTACAAACGTGTTAATGGAGATAAGTTTGAATCAACTTTAATTGATTCTTTTCATGAGTGAAATATTGATTCACTTTGTATTTTCAAAAACTTGAGCATATTTTTCGAAACCTTACATTTTATTCTTTTCTCTTCTATTCCCTAATTTTGATGAAGTCAAAAGGGGGAGAAATAGTTGCATCACTTTAAGATAAATTTAAGAGCAACAGTTTAGGGGGAGAAATAAGTTTTAGGGGGAGAAATAAAACATTATTACATTCTTATATTTCTCACCTAACTGCATTATCAAGTGACTTATTTTGCGAGAGATTGTTTTTTCAAAATGGTGTTTGTCTTCATCAAATAGGGGAGACCGAAAGTGATCCTAGCAAAGATCTCATTGATTTGATGAAGTCAAAGATAAAGTCAAGGGTCAACTCTGCAGTTGTCAAACAAGTCACTCGAAGAATGGAGTCGAAGACTTAGTGTGTCTTATCAGAAAGCTTAGGTAAAACCACTTTACCTTTTCCACTGCATAATGCTTCTTCACTCATCTTGCAAAATGCCTCAAAAACAGTTTTTAACAAATCAAAAACAAAAGCATTTTGGCAAAGAATTTTCTTAAACAAGTTATTAACTGATACAGTTTTGAAAGAATCAATTTAAAACACTTAGAATGTTTTAAAAAGTGTTTTTACAATATTTTAATTGATACAAAAATCTTTTAATCGATTAAAAACCCTTTATGACCGATTGGAATTCGAATATAACAGGTCAGAATGAAATATAATCGATCAGATCTTAAATATGAGCGATCAGAATTATTTTAATCGATTAAAACACGTTTCAATCGATTAAAATCACTTTGGATGTCAGGATGATCGATCAGAATGAGATTATGACCGATCAGAGTTGGATATGATCGATCAGAATTGAATTATGACCGATCAGATCTGTTTCAATCGATTAAAACGTATTTCAATCGATTAAAATAACTTAGAAAATCTTTTCAATCGATTAAAACGAACTTTCAATCGATTAAAATGACTTGAAAATATATGTGCAGTTTTTCAATCGATTGAAACGACTTTATATCAGCTAAAATAACTTGGAAAGTTTTATAAGAAGGTTTTTAAACAAATCAATCGATTAATACACGATTCAATCGATTGTTTTATACTTAGAAAATGTTTGTAAAACGTTTTAACTGATAAAAACATGGTCGTATCAACTAAAACATTTTCTGTTAAAGATCAAGAACGCATTAATGGGTTGAAAGGACTTTTAACAGATTGTAACGGCTATTTCAACAGATTAAAACAAACTTTCAACAGATTAATTAATGCAGCAGATTTGAAAATTCTCTTTAAAAATAGTTTTGCTTGAAACTTTGAAACAACAGATTGAATATCAGTTTTTACAGAAACAAAGCAATCAATTCAAGCAACTGTTAAGCATCTTTTTCCAAGAAAGAATTACAACTATTTTGTGAAGTTATTTTTGAAATCTTTCTTGAGGCATATTGCATCCTTGAAGAAGAAACTTACTGTGGATTAGCGTAATCCGGTTTGGGCTTTCTTGTTTCTTCTTTGTAAATTCATTTTCATTACTTTGTATTGTGTTTGTGCCTGGAATTTGGGCACAAGTTTTCTCTGCAGCTGGAAGTTGGTTGTGGAGGTTATCAAGAACTGAAATTTGGTTCTTGGTAAGAGGTTGAGCACAAGAGCTGGAATTTGGTTCTTGTGTGTGGTGCCTGGAATTTGGGCACTTGGTTTCTCTCGTAGCTGGAATTTGGTTGCGAGAGGTTATCAAGAGCTGGAATTTGGTTCTTGGTGGAGAGGTTGAGTACAGGAACTGGAATTTGGTTCTTGTACTTGTTTGGTGCCTGGAATTTGGGCACTCGGTTTCTCTGCAACTCGGAATTTGGTTGTAGAGGTTTTCAAGAACTGAAATTTGGTTCTTGGTGAAAGGTTTGGTACCTGGAATTTGGGTACTTGGGTTCTCTCGTACTGGAATTTGGTTGCAGAGGTTTCCAAGAACTGGAATTTGGTTCTTGGTGGAAAGGTTAAAGTCGGAAGCTGGAAATTGGTTCTCGGTGTTAGAGTAGGTGTAAGAGTGTTGAGTCTGTAAAACATCTATTCTAGTGGAACCCAGCTGGAATTTGGTCGAGACTCGGACGTAGCCCTGGTATTGGGTGAACCAGTATAAAATTACCGGTGAAATCTTTCCTAACCTTTCTCTCTTTAAATTCAGTTGTTGCGCTTGTATTGTTTAATTGCTTTGTGATTCGTGAATTGATTAGTAAACTTAATTTTCGAATTAGATAATCTGTTTATTGCGAAAAACTTTCAAAAATCAATTCACCCCCCTCTTGATTTAAAACTACTTTTCTAACACGCAGTGGACTGTACCAGCCTAATAGGGGGTTCATACCTATCAACCTGCGCACGCGATGCGCCTGTCGCCGCCGTCCGTTCTGACGTCCCGGGGGACGTCTCGAACGTTCTGCGAGCGGTCGCGAAAAGATGGTTGGACTCGCGTTTTTTGTTAAAATTGTGTTCATTGCTTCCGAGGTGTTCAACACTGAACTATCCTCTAATAGAAGCAAGGTTTTTGAAAAGGGGTTCTTTTGGAGTCACCACCAATGTTTTGACCAGAAACATTGGAAAAGGAAAAAAGGCGTTGATTTTATTGAAAACCAACTTGGCCATTATAACCGTAGTCGGGTAAGGGAGTTAGTTACGTGTGGGGAAGGTATTAGCACCCCACAACGCCCCTTTCGGGTTCCCTATGACGGATTAATTCATTTAAGTCCAGATTACAGGAAATTACGCGATTACCCTTATTTTATTTATTTAATAAATATGGCTATCTACATGATTTATCTACATTGCATACAAAAGTAAATAAAGCAAGTAAAGGAGAAAGAATTGAGAAAAAAAACCTCCGTAGCAAGCTTTATATTATAAGTCTTTTACAAAGAGGACGCATTTCGCGAGTCCTTCGCTCTACAGACAACTCTCCTCTCGATTACGAGACTCGACTCGACTAAAATTTCTAGAAGAATCGAATGCCGGAATACAAATTCCTTAACCGATTGTTACCTATTAAAGGCAATCAGAAAGATCATTCGAGAGAGGGAGAGAAGAAGACAAGTCCAGGAAATGCTCTGGTGTCTGAGGTGTGTGATATGAGACAAATGAGGCTCCTATTTATAGCATTTTTCGCTGCCTGGGACTTTGGGATGGCCGTCTGGGTTGGGACGGCCGTCCCAAACGCGTTTTTCACGTTGTGGCAATCTGGGACGGCCAGTCTGGGTTGGGACGGCCGTCCCAAATGCAATTTAACGAAGGCTGAGACCCCCTGGGGTTTGGGACGGCCATCCCACATTCGGGACGCGCGTCCCAACTGCTTAATTGCAGTTGGGACGGCCGTCCCAACCCTGGGATGGTGGTCTCGGCCTGTTTTGTCCAGTCTTCGCGTTCTGGGACCCCGGGAAGCTTTCCTTTCCTTTTTCGGACATAGATTGATGCCGATGTGTGTCCGTTGAAGCTTTATCTTCATATAGGAAGTCTTCTTGGCCTTCATTAAGATGTCGGGCGAGCTTTGTCTTTGTGTAGGAAGTCTCTTTTGGCCTTTATTGTGTGAATGAGTGAACTCCGTCTTTTGTTGTGGGAGGTCCTTCTCGTTTTGGAAAGCCGGATGAACTCCATCTTTGGGCGAAGCTCCTCTAGCTTTTATTTTGAGAGGCCGGGCAAAATTAGGGGTCTACAGCGCCTGATCTGCGCTTGAGCCGAGTCAGTAAGTCGCAACCACCAGCCTGATGGGGGGTTCATACCCATCCAGTCCTACATAGCAGACTGCAACTACCAGCCTGATGGGGGGTTCATACCCATCAACCGAAGGATCGGCTACCGTCAGAAGGAGTATCCTGAGGTTCTACCACGTGTTCACCGAAGGGATCGGCTACCGTCAGAAGGAGTATCCCGGAAGTGCATGAACACAAGTTTTCCCCAGAAGATCAACCGCCGCAAGACGGAACATCCGAAGGGTAACCGGGCAAGAGGGTCAACTCCTTTACCTTCTTGTCGATCTGTCTGGCACAACAAGCCAACAACCGACTAGTCAGGTAAAGGGGGGGGGGGCAGTTGTAGACCCCAAATCTTGCCCGGTCTCACAATAAAGATCAGAAGACCTCCTCTTCGAAGATGGACGAAGCCTAAGAAGCCACTAGGAGAGACTATTAGGCCCCATACTAAGATAAGAGGGATTTTTGGCACAAAAATAAGGATTTTTGCCTTTTGGGGTCGAGACCGCCGTCTCGCCCTTCCTGCAAGGCAAGACGACTGTCTGGAATGTCGAGACGACCGTCTCGACCTTGTCAGACGAGACAGCCGTCTCGACCTTGTCAGATGAGACAGCCGTCTCGACCTGACAGGCGTGAATCCCTATAAATAGGGCCTCCTTCCCCTCATTTCACACAGCTTTCTCACTCTCTCTCTAGTCACATCAAGAGTTTCTCTCTCTAGAATCTCTCTGACACATTTCCAGAGCTTTTGAGTGTCTTTAGAGTCTTTTTAGAGCGTTTCGAGAGGTTTTCGACGCCGTGTAGAGTGAAGGGCTGCCGCAAAGCACCCTATTTTTAAAGAATTAAATAGAAAGCTTGCTTCGGAGGTCTCTACTCTCTTTCTCTACCTTTTACTGCTTTATTTAAATTATGCAATAGACATTAGGGCCCTGTAGTCGTAATCTTTAAATTCCGCAAAATAAAAGGGCAAAAGCGTATTTTTTCGGTTTATTTATCAACAGAATAGCTGGCCTATCATAGGGAACCCGAAAGGGGCGTCGTAAAGGAACTAACACTTCCGTTACGCGTAACTAACTCCCTTACCCAACTCTGGTTCTAACGACCAAAGTTGGTTTTTCGAAAACCAACGCCTTTTAAACTCCTTTTCCGATGTTTCTGGTAAAAACATCGGTGGTGACTCCAGAGAACCCTCAAAACTAGCTCTTGGATTAGCCCGGTTATCGGACAATCCAAGAGCACCCTTTCGAAAACTTCGCTCTCAGGTTCAGCCCGGTTATCGAACAACCTAAAGGCGTTGTAACCACCAATAAAAAACGCGAAAATCAAGAGAGTCAGAAACCATCGCGTCGCTTGACCGCCCTCGTTTTGACGGCAGCGACAAACATGTTTATTTATTTGGTTTTAATAACTATTGCCGCCATCAAAAGAGGCGGTCGGAGCGACACGATGGTTCCAACTTTCCATTTTTCGCGTTTTTATGGGTGAGGTTACAACGCCTTTAAGTTGTCCGATAACCGAGATGAACCTAAGGGCGAGGTTTTTGAAAGGGCGTTCTTAGATCATCCGATAACCGGGCTGACCTAAGAACAAGTTTGAACGGGTTCTTATGGAGTCGCCACCGATGTTTTTACCAGAAACATCGGAAAAGGAGAGAAAAGGCGTTGGTTTTTCGAAAACCAACTTTGGTCGTTAAAACCAGAGTTGGGTAAGGGAGTTAGTTACGTGTAAGGTTAGTGTTAGTTCCCTTACGACGCCCCTTTTGGGTTCCCTATGACAGGATAGTTATTTTATAGATAAACTTTCAAAAAGACGCTTATACCCTTTTTATTCGCGAAATTAAAATAATGACTACATGGCCCTAATAACTATTGCACAATTTAATATAAATAAAAGGACAGTAAAAGAGAGGGAGAGAGTGAAGAAACCTCTGGAGCAAGCTTTTGATTAATTCTCTTGAAAAATAGGGTGCGTTTTGGCAGCCCTTCGCTCTTACAACGCCGAAATCGCTCTCAAAAACGCTATAAAAAGCTCTCTTAGACACTCAGAAACTCCGGAAATGCTTCGGAGGGACTCTAGGAGGAGAATTTGAAGAAAGTGTAGAAGGGAAAGTGGAAGAACTCTGTGAAATGAAGGGGGGAGCGCTCACTATTTATAGGGATTCGCGCCTGTCAGGTCAAGACGGCAAGCTCAACTGGCAAGGTCGAGACGATGGTCTCGCCATTCGGGACGACGGTCTCGACTTGCATCAATGGCGAGACGGCGGTCTCGTTTGGCGAGATGACCATCTCGACTTGACAAGTGGCGAGAAGGCCTTCTCGCCAAACGGGAGGGGGGTCTCGTCATTGGCAAGTGGCGAGACGGTGGTCCCGAAAAGCGAGACGGTGGTCTGGACTCCTGAAGGCGAAAATTCTTATTTTTGTAGAGAAAATCCTTCCTACTCTAATATGGGGCCTAATATCTCCTAATGGCTTTGTAGGCTTCGTCCATCTTCGAATAGGAGGTCTTCTGCTCTTATTTTGAGACCGAGCAAGATTTAGGGTCTATAGCTACCCCCCCCCCTTCACCTGACTAGTCGACTATTGGCCTTTTGTACCAAGAAGATCGGCTGGAAGGTGAAGGAGTTAACCCTCTTGCCCGGTTACCCTTCGGATACTGCGTCTTGCGGCGATTGATCTTCTGGGGAAGAGTGTGTTATGCGCCTCCAGGATGCTCCTTCTGATGGTAGCCGATCCCTTTGGTTGACACAGGGTAGAACCTCGGGATACTCCTTCTGACGGTAGCCGATCCTTCGGTTGATGGGTATAAACCCCCCATCAGGCTGGTAGTTGCAGTCCATTGTGCGTAGGACTGGATGAGTATAAACCCCCCATTAGGTTGGTAGTTGCAGTCCACTGTGCGTAGGACTGGATGAGTATAAACCCCTCATCAGGCTGGTAGTTGCAGTCTACTGTGCATAGGACTGAATGAGTATAAACCCCCCATCAGGCTGGTAGTTGCGACTTACTGATATGGCCTGCATGCAGATCAGGCGCACTTCGTGCGCAAGTTGATAGGTACGAACCCCCTATCTGGCTGGTACAGTCAACTGTGTAGGACTGGTGGTGGTGGCGGCTTACTGCTCAGTAGCTCATGCACCGGTGCGGAGATGCATTCTCTTGTATTTATTTTTGTCTTTTCTGGGAGTGGTCGTCCGGTTTGTGCCGGGGATTACTTTGGTAGTCATCCAGCTTGGCGGCTGCTGGGTAGTCTTTGTTTATTTGTAATTTGATTTTGCTGCTGGTCAAAAAAACTTTTTGGTCAATGTGGTTGACTTGTTTTGTTTTTAATCCTGCCTTTTTCCGCGGTTTTATCTTTTTTTTTTCTCGCGATTTTTGGATTTTGGCTTTTTCGGGGTTAAGCGTAAGTCTTTTTACTTTTTAGTTTCTTTTCGTTACGCTGACTTTTCGAAAAGAGAAAAATGTATGAAAGAGAATTTTATTTATGATAAAGTTTTGGTCACAACATTTATTTTTTTGAGTACTATCCCTAAGACGGTGGACTTGAACCAGGAGGCGATCCAGGATGAGGGAATTACCGGTACATGTGCCTCTGAAATTCTGCCTGGTCTCAGATCGCGTCGAGGTGTTCTTGCCAGAACATCGCCAGGTCTTGTCTTATTCCCTCTTGTATCTGGCCGAAGGTCTCCATCCTTGTATCGAAGGTGTCCTACCTTAAGGACATCTGGTCGAGTTGCTGGCGCAAGCTGTAAATGTTGCGGTTGATGCCGGCAAAGTCATTCGTGTACTGCTACTGTTGCTGATGCTGTTGCTGCTGTTGTTGTTGTTGCTGAAACTCCGGGGGTGTCGGTGTTAGAATTGCGCAGCGGAATGTTCGCGTGGTCGGACAAAAACCAAGAGGGGGGGGGTGAATTGGTTTCTTAATAAATATTAGGTTTTCAAAATTTTCCCCAAATTTTACCGATTAAAAAACTGTGTAAATGTAAATAGAGAAGAGAAGAGAATCTTACACAGGAAATTTATACTGGTTCGGATCAAAAGACCCTACGTCCAGTTGCTAATCACTCAAACAGAGGATTAACGTTGTCACTATAATCAAGTTGTTACAAACAAATTACAATTGACAAGATAATGATAAGATAACACCTCTCTTAAAATCCACAAGAGATGATGAACAACTTTCCCTAGAGACGGCACAACACACAATCCACTAAGAACTCCACTTAGTGATTCTTATCGCTTCTAGCCCACACCAGGTTCCAAAAGCCCCTTTTTCTTGCAACAAACAGTTCTCTGGCACTACAACACTTAACTTTTGTATGAAAAAGGTTGTTCTACATTTCTGAGTGCCATAGAGAAGCTTAAGTAGAGAAATTAGGGTTTGGGAATTGGGAATTTCAGAATTAGGGTTCTTGGAAATAGGGTTTTCGAAAATAGGGTTGATTTGAAGTTAAAATTCGAAATCTGACTGAAATAATCGATTAAATCAAGAGTTAATCGATTATTACAGAGCCAAAATCAACAGAACCCTGAAACTCTCTGTTTTAATCGATTAAAAGGGTTGTTAATCAATTAAATCGCCTGTTAATCGATTAACAGGTGGTTTAATCGATTAAACCAATGAGTAGATACAGAAAATGATTTTTCTCACTGTTTTAATCGATTATTTCCCTATTTAATCGATTAAAGCCGAGCCTAGATGATAAATTTGAGCTTTTTGAAGCTTCTAAGGTGCAGACTATGTACCGGCTATCTTAAACACTAATATATTACAGACTCAATCTAATTGAAACAGAGTTATTACAATACAAAACAAGTCTTCAACACTCTAAGTCTTTGAGTTCTTGAATCATTATCAAAATCGACAATCTTCATGCCCATCAAGTGCAACATCAAGTCCTTGAATGTTCAACAATCTCCCCCTTTTTGATGATGATCAAAATTATCTTTTAAAGCCTTGTAATAACCTATTTTATCTGTCATACTAACAAACACATTAAACATACCAAATAATATTTAAAAACAATAATATTAGGCTTTAAATATTTCTCCCCCTATTTTGATTATAATAAAAAATAATTCTTCTAAGGCAAACATAAGAGCTCCCCCTCAAAACATGCATAACTTAGAGAAAACTCCCCCTCAAACATAGCAAAAACAGAACACCACATTTTATTTCAGATAAAAGCATTCATTACAATATAAGAGAAAAATTACAAATTTTAAAATTCTTCACTATCATCACTATGAAAGTGCGCATCAAATCTATTTTCTAAACGACACACTTTATCATCTACATCAGATATACGACGAATTATTTCCTCATGCCGTACTCCAGAAAGAGTGAAGAAAGACTGCATTCTCTGATTCATGTCAGATAACATGTCTTCCATAGATTGTCGGGTTTCATGATAAGTAGAGGAAGTTCCAACACTTTGGATTTGATCAGAGGGAAACTCAGCAGCAGGAGGCATATCTTCATCGGAATCTTCATTATCTTCACCTTGATTCGGAACGTCATCCTTGTGAACATAAATGTCGTTGACACGCACCATTTGTAAATGGATCAATGTGCTGTCAAGCATGCGATTCAAGTTATTTGTTCTTACTGTTTGTTCACCTTCGACATTGACTCCCTTATATTCAAGAATCCGAGAGACAAGGACGGCATATGGAATTTTGAAGGTGGGATGGCGTTTGGCTTTTAACATTGTCATGGTGACAAGAACGCCCCAATCTAAGGGCTCATTATTCATTATGGAATGAATAATCCTAAGATCAATTGAAGAACATTGAGCATGATTTGTAGCCCGAGGACATAGAATCCAAACAAGTAGATGTAGAATCATGCGTTCCTCCTTCTTTAAAGGTCCAGCAAGAAGGAGACGCCCAATCTCCATGGAGGGATTTCGCAGAAAAGAACGGTAAGCTAAGAACCTGTCAAAATCATCTAACTCACCATAAATGTTAATAGCATCTTCTCTAATTGGAAAGTGGGCAACATTCTCCCAAATATCGTCATCAAGAATAATTGTGACGCCTTTTACTCTAGAGGTAGCAATTTGATCTCTAAATTTAAATCTAGAGTAAAATACCCTAACAAGGTCAGGATAATACGTACCTTGCATTTGGATGAAGGGAAGAACTCCTTGAATTTCAAGAAGGTTGGGAAAGTTGAATCCCCTATTGATGAATTGCTCACCAATAAGAAACTTTGGAGAGATAATGGCACGTTCCTTCCAGTAGGTCAGAAATTCTTGTTGGCCATCTGTATCAGAAATCCATCATTCTACAGAATTAGGATGAGGACGAGATGAGGGTGCAGATCTTCTTCTAGTAGGGATCTTAGCACGAGAAGATGAGGCCATTGAAAGATTTGAGGAATAACAATTAGATTTAGAAAGCTAAATGTATTGAGAAGAGGGCAAGATTGCTAGAATAAGGCAAGAAAGCTTGATTTCAAGAGATAGAAGTGAGTAGAAGTGAAATGGAGGCCCCTATTTATAATCAAGCATGTCTAACGGTCATATGGAAGTGAATATAGGTCAAGAGATCCGTTGGCAATGGCTAGGAGGCCAAACTTGCCAGGTTTAATCGATTAAAACTCAGATTAATTGATTAAACCAGTGCCAGAACCATTTAATCGATTATATTGTGCAGATAATTGATTAATTCTGTATTTAATTGATTAATTATCGAATTAATCGATTAATCCAGAGAGGAATGCCCTGTTTTGAGTGTTTTGGATGCAAATAATCGATTATAACTCCAATTAATCGATTATTCCAGAGAGTACATCATATTTTTGAGGTTTTAACACATGATAAACTATGAACATCCTGTATAATGAATTTTAACATTACAATCATCCAAAAACTGTCTCAATAAGCAGAATTTAAGCTATTTCTAAAATCCCTAAGTCTCTTCTAAGATCATAAAATCTATCTTTGGGTAGAGGCTTAGTAAAAATATCTGCTAATTGATGCTTTGTATCAACGTATTCTATTTTACAGTTTCCTTTGCTGATATGATCTCTCAAAAAGTGATGCCTAATTTCTATGTGCTAGGTCCTAGAGTGCATTACTGGATTCTTAGTAAGATTAATTGCACTCGTATTATCACACATTAAAGGTATGTCATTTAAAAATATACTATAATCTTCTAACTGTTGTTTCATCCACAGAATTTGAGAACAACAACTACCAGCTGCAATAAATTCAGCTTCAGTGGTAGATAAAGCAACACAAGCTTGTTTCTTAGAATGCCAAGATACTAAGGATGAACCTAACAAATGACATATCCCACTAGTACTTTTCCTATCAATTTTGCATCCACCATAATCAGCATCAGAATATCCTATTAGACTAGTGCAAGCATCAGATGGATACCATAAACCAAAACCACTAGTTCCTTTTAAATATTTTAAAATATGTTTTACTGCAATTAGATGAGATTCTTTTGGACAAGCCTGAAATCTAGCACACACACATACAGAATGCATAATATCAGGTATACTTGCAGTTAAGTATAACAGTGAACCTATCATACCTCTATACATAGATTGATTAACTTCCAAACCTGATTCATCCTTGTCTAGATAGCATGAAGTTCCCATGGGTGTGTTAGCTCCCTTAGAGGTGTCCATTCCAAACTTTTTAAGGATCTCTTTGCAGTATTTGGTTTGAGAGATGAAAATGCCATCTTCAAGTTGCTTGATTTGTAGTCCAAGGAAGAACACCAATTCTCCCATCATAGACATTTCAAACTCTCCCTGCATTATCTTAGCAAATTCTTCCTCCTGACAATAGTCTTTGGCAACAAGTCTAGCTTTATTCTTTGTTATGTTCCCATCTTCATCAAGCTTATTTCTAAACACCCATTTGGTTCCAATTACTTGATGTGACTCTTCTCTTGGGATTAATTCCCAGACTTGATTCCTTTCAAATTGGTTAAGTTCTTCTTGCATGGCTATGCACCATTGTTCATCTTTAAGTGCTTCCTCAACGTTTTTGGGTTCAATCTGTGACACAAAAGCTACAGACATATAGAAATTAGTCATATTTCTAGTTCTTACCCCTTTTGAGATATCACCAATGATATTGTCCATTGACAGTCCTCTAGGAGATTGTCATTCTTTTGCTAATTCTGGTGTTGGAGAAGGCTCACTTTCTTCCAAATACAATTCATCAAGAGCCTCTCTTATATATTCATCATCACCTGCAAGTTCTTTATTTGACTCAAGAGGATTTCCCCCAAGGTCTACAATCTCATCAAAAGTAACATGTATAGATTCTTCTATATTTAAAGTTCTTCTATTGAATACCCTGTAAGCCTTACTAGTTAATGAATAACCTAAGAAAATGCCCTCATCGGCTTTAGAGTCAAATTTTCCTAAGTTATCTTTTCCATTATTCAACACAAAGCACTTACATCCAAAAATTTTCAAATGAGCAACATTAGGTTTTCTACCATTAAACAATTCATATGGAGTAGATTTAATAATTGACCTAATGAGCATTCTATTTAAAACATAACATGCAGTTCTAACCGCATCAACCCAAAAATATTTAGGAACATTAGATTCATTTAACATAGTTCTAGCAAGTTCCTCTAATGACCTATTTTTTCTTTCAACTACACCATTTTGTTGGGGAGTCCTAGGAGCAGAAAAGTTATGTAATATTCCATTTTCTTCACAATAATTTTCAAACTTTTCATTTTGAAACTCACCACCATGGTCACTTCTTAAAACTTTAATTCTTAAGTCTTTTTCATTTTGAATTTGTTTTGCAAATTTTCTAAAGACCTTAAAAGCTTCACTTTTCGTAGTTAAGAAAAATGTCCATGTATATCTAGAATAATCATCAACAATCACAAGTCCATAATAATTTCCACCAAAGCTTTTTATCCTAGAAGGTCCAAATAAATCTAAATGTAATAATTCTAGGGGTTTTGAAGTGGAAACAACATTATTTGATTTAAATGATGATTTTACTTGTTTACCTTTTTGACATGCATCACATAACCTATCTTTTTCAAATTTTAACTTAGGCAAACTAATAACTAAGTCTTTTGATATCAATTTATTCAAATGATGCATATTTATATGAGCAGCCCTTTTATGCCATAACCAAGGGTTCTCTTCCTTAGCAACTAAACATGTTATTCTAGAATCATGTAAACAATCCAAATCAATCAAATATATGTTGTTATGCCTAATACCTTTTAATTCTATATTTTCGGAATCTATCAAGTGAATGGTGCAAAATTGACTTTCAAATATTACCTTAAAGCCTTTGTCACATAATTGACTTATACTAAGGAGATTATGCTTAAGTCCATCAACAAGTAGCACATCCTTGATCTCCAAAGTGTTTGCACCACCTATGTTTCCAATTCCAAGGATCTTCCCTTTGTTGTTGTCCCCATAAGTTACATATCCTTGTTCCTTAGCTTTGAAACTCACAAATTTAGATTTATCTCCGGTCATATGTTCTGAGCATCCGCTATCAAGATACCACATAGACTTCTTTGATTTGGAAGTTTCCTACAAAACAAGAACATAGTAAACTTAGGTCCCCACAACTTTTGGGTCCTTGGGGTTAGAGACATAACAAACTATTTAATTATAGGAACCCAAATGTATTTACCTTTAGGTACACCAAAATGTTTAATTTTACATCTATTTGATGTGTGACCTTGTTTCATGCAATAAAAACATGCTTTAGATGTAGCATTTGAGAATGATGCATTTCTAATCATAGATGCTCTAGTTCCTTTTTCTACCCATACTCTTTTCTTTTTAGTTTTAGGCTTTTTCAAAGGAACTTGATTATTTACATTATTTTGAGCAAACACCATTTCATGCTTCTTAAGATCATCTATTTCCTTTTCGGCTTTGTCTAGCAAATGATTAAGAATATCTATGTCATATTCATGTTCTTTACAATTTGCACATGCTAGGTCCTTATCATTATCCTCATCTAAACATACAATTTTCGTTTCTAAGGACTCCTTTTCTTCTAAACATGTGATTTTCATTTTTAAGGAGTCTATTTCCTTTTCGGATCTACTTAAGTTCTTCTTTACAACTTTATATTCATTTTTCAAATTCTTAAAAGCACTAAACAATTCATTATAAGCATTTTGCAATTCATCATAGTTATTATCCTCATCACTAGAAGATGTGTCGGAATCACTTACCTCAAAATTGAAAGAAATGTTGTCATTTGCCATTAAGCAAATATTTGCTTCTACTTCCGAGTCACTTGATTCCGAACTTGAATCGCTGTTATCCCAAGCAATATAGGCTTTCTTCTTGAAGACCTTTTTGCCTTTGAATTCATCATTCTTCTTATTTGGACATTCGGTCATTACATGTCCTGCTTCACCACAACCATAGCATTTTATATTTACAGAAGAATTTTTCCTTACCTTTCCTTTACCTTTGAAGGGATGTCTTCCTTTGGCTTTCATGAATTTGGTAAACTTCTTTATCATAAGACTCAACTCTTCTTCTTCATCGTTTGAGTCTTCTTCTTCCCTTTTATTTTTACCTTTGGAGATTTCGGTTTTGAAGGCTAGATTTTTCTTTTGAAATTGTCCTTCTTCATCATTTAGCCTACCAAGCTCAAGCTCATGCTCTCTTAGCTTTCCGAATAGCGCCGCTATTGACATTGTGGAAAGATTTTGTGACTCCAAGATGGCCGTCACCTTAGGTTGCCACTTCCTATCCAAAGATTTCAAAATTTTAACATTTAATTCATCAACGTCAAATACTTTACCTAATCCGGTGAGATGATTCACAATATGAGTGAAACACTTTTGAACGTCAAATATCGTTTCTCCTTGTTGCATCCGGAACATCTCGTATTCTTGGATTAGGGAGTTTTTACGTGCTCTCTTGACGTCGTCAGTACCTTCGTGGGTCACTCTAAGCATTTCCATTTCCTGGGCACTTTTACAAATAGAAATCCTGTAAAACTCGTCAAGGGTTAGAGCAGATGAAATTATATTTTTAGCCCTAACGTCAAATTGTGCTTTTCTGTTTTCTTCTGCAGTCCATCTAGAAAAAGGTTTAAGAACGTCAACACCGTTCTCTGTAACTTTAGGAACAAATGGACCGTTTAAAATAGCGTCCCAAACGCCTCTATCAACAGATTCTAAAAAGATTTGCATTCGTACCTTCCAAAAAGGATAATTTTGACCCGCAAAACGTGGGGGTCTGTTGATAGACGCACCTTCGGAAAAAGTTTGATTTTGTCTGGCCATTTTCAAAAATTTGAATGACTATCAAAGCAAGCTCGGATACCACTTGTTAGAATCGCGCAGCGGAATGTTCGCGTGGTCGGACAAAAATCAAGAGGGGGGGGGGGAATTGGTTTCTTAATAAAAATTAGGTTTCCAAAATTTTCCCCAAATTTTACCGATTAAAAAACTGTGTAAATGTAAATAGAGAAGAGAAGAGAATCTTACACAGGAAATTTATACTGGTTCGGATCAAAAGACCTTACGTCCAGTTGCTAATCACTCAAACAGAGGATTAACGCTGTCAATATAATCAAGTTGTTACAAACAAATTACAATTGAAAAGATAAAGATAAGAAAACACCTCTCTTGAAATCCACAAGAGATGATGAACAACTTTCCCTAGAGACGGCACAACACACAATCCACTAAGAACTCCACTTAGTTATTCTTATCGCTTCTAGCCCACACCAGGTTTTTTTCTTGCAACAAACAGTTCTCTGGCACTACAACACTTAACTTTTGTATGAAAAAGGTTGTTCTACATTTCTGAGTGCCATAGAAGCTTAAGTAGAGAAATTAGGGTTTGGGAATTGGGAATTTCGGAATTAGGGTTCTTGGAAATAGGGTTTTCGAAAATAGGGTCGATTTGAAGTTAAAATTTGAAATCTTATTGAAATAATCGATTAAATCAAGAGTTAATCGATTATTACAGAGCCAAAATCAACAGAACCCTGAAACTCTCTGTTTTAATCGATTAAAAGGGTTGTTAATCGATTAAATCGCCTGTTAATCGATTAACAGGTGGTTTAATCGATTAAACTAGTGAGTAGATACAGAAAATGTTTTTTCTCACTGTTTTAATCGATTATTTCCCTATTTAATCGATTAAAGCCAAGCCTAGATGATAAATTTGAGCTTTTTGAAGTTTCTAAGGTGCAGACTATGTACCGACTATCTTAAACACTAATATTACAGACTCAATCTAATTGAAACAGAGTTATTACAATACAAAACAAGTCTTCAACACTCTAAGTCTTTGAGTTCTTGAATCATCATCAAAATCAACAATCTTCATGCCCATCAAGTGCAACATCAAGTCCTTGAATGTTCAACAGTCGGGAGATCTTGCATTGCCACTATGTGCCGGAGGTCTAGGGTTATGTTTAGTGAGGGGTGGAAGATCAACTGAGACCCTTGGCGGAGCAGCATCCCCATGCTGACCAGGATGGACCCGTTGATAGTCTCGGGTCGAAGATTGGAGGAGAGGTCCTCTCTGCCACTACACCCCCATTTTTTTGCCAGTGGGGTGATGAGGGGAACTGTGAGGATGGCTCCCACGGGACGGCTCCCAAAGTCCTTGAGGGCCTTCACGAAGAAGTAGCATCTATGCATTTTTGGTAGGAAAATGCTCAAATATGGGAGAAAGGAGGGTAGGAGTGCAGGAGAGAGTGTTTGAAACCCCCCCAAGGCCTCCCTATATATAGGCCCTCACAGCAAATTCGAGACCGTCGTCTGGGGGATCGGGACCGCCGTGTCGAATTGGCGAGGTTCGGGACCGCCGTCTGGAACTTCGAGACTGCGGTCTCGATTTGGTCCTAAGTCGAGACGGCCCTCTCGCCAAGCGAGAAGGCGGTCTCGTCTTTTTCCAAACCGAGACAACGGTCTCGTTTCAGCGCGAATCGAGACGACGGTCTGGAATGTTAAGACGGTGGTCTCGCTTTTTTAGAAGTTTTTTTCTTTTTAAAAAAACACTAGGACCTTGTTCAAAAACATTTTATGCATGCAATGTTTTCATGTTTGATGTCCTATAATGCCTATTTCATTAGTTTTTCAGAAGGATTAACTTGTGTTTCTTGTAGAGACGGATGCCCTCTGATGATCGTTTTATGCTGTACTTGGTTGTACCGTTTTGGACTAAATATGACCGAAGAATGACTTTTTTTCTCTTTTTTTTTTGGAGAGCACGCTTTGCCTTGTTGGTGTCCCTTTTTCTTCACTTTAGGGGTTTCAATCCTTTTGTTGACTATATGCCTCCATATTCCCAAACTAATTGTTAGAATAATGTTGTGAGGGTCAAGAGAAAAGAAGTAAAGGATAAATTGAACGGCTTATGTTTCAGATGGTTGATTTTATTCAGAAAATATTTTGTAAGAATGACTAGCTAAGGTTAGGCCTAAGTGTTTAAGATTTTGTCTAAGCAAATGTTATTTTTCTTTTTTTTTGTGGGCTTGCGCCTTAGCCTATTTCCATTACTTTTATGGATGATTGATTTCCCTAGATCGGCCTTTGGGTTTTCGAACTAGGATATTGTGTTTTGGTCCTATCTTTTGTCTAGGTTCCTTCCTTTTTCTTTTTTGTTTAGGGAATCCTAGCGGACCTTGTTTTGTAACCCTAACTTTTGCCTAGGCTACCCTTTATTTTTGTTCGGGTGTCCTAACGAGTTGACCCTATCTTTTGCATAGCCCCCTTAGTGGGTTTCCTACCAGGTATTTTGCCCTTTTCTTTTGGCCTTTGGCTTCTATGGGCTTCTTTCTTTTTTGTTGTGTTTTTCACAATATTGGCGAAATACGACTTTATTTATGGTGAGGTAAAGCCTTATTTTGTGCTTCTAACCGACCAACTTGATTGTAATGCCAATGGTAAATTTTGATTATTTGGACGTGCTTTGATTCTTCTTTTTTTTTGTTTATTTAGACAAGGTTATTGTGAGGTCTAGTCATGAAATAACAAGAAGATAAGCAGATAATATGAAGTGTATTCTTTATTAATTAATAAGGGAATATGTGCCCTGAAATGTCTGGGGGTTGGGCTAGCCCCGGGGGATAATCTCTAACAATCACTGGGTTTACATCCCTTAAGCGAAGAAAAAGATCTCCTAATGACTAGGGTAGCTCTTGACGCTTGCATCCCTTCGCTTCGGAATATCTATTTGAGTGTGCGGAGGGGAGACTTCCCTTTTCTTCCTTCTGCTCGGCCCTTTGTAGGGTCATATCCTAGGCCACACTTAAAGGGGTTATCTTTGAACTCTGGGGGTTCCCTCATCCCTTAGGAATCTGCCCCCAATCCTTGCCCAGGATGGTAACCATGCCTCATCATCATGCAGGCTACCTTCGTGTTTTTGGGAAGTCTCTCTACACTGGCAATTTCGAGCGCTTGAAAAGATGTTTCAAGGGCCTCTTCAACCGCATCCACATAAGGTTGGGTAGACGGTCCACTGATCAGGATATCATCTTCTGCTTGGACCATGACCAGTTTGTCATTCACTATAAACTTGACTTTCTGGTGGAGCGTTGAAGGTACTGCCTTAGCGTCGTGAATCCAAGGTCTGATGAGGAGACAACTATATGCCGGAGTAATATCCATTACATGGAAATCGACGCTGAAGATAGTGGGTCCAACTTGGATTGGTAGATTAACTTCCCCCACTACTTCTCGTTTGGATCCGTCGAAGGCCCGAACGATAATGCTGTTTGGGCGCAGACGGGTTCCTTGAATAGTCAGCTTGTCGAGTGTGCACTTGGGCATCACATTCAAGGATGACCCGTTATCCACAAGAACTTTGGCAATGAGGTACTCCTTGCACTTGATGGAAATGTGCATGGGCTTGTTGTGGTTTGACCCCTCGAGGGGGAATTCTTCCTCTGTGAAGGTGAGGTGATCACTTGTCGTAATGTGACCGACGATCCTCTCGACCTTTTCTTGGGATATGGTGTGAAGTACATGCGCTTCGCTCAAGACCTTCATCAGGGCATTTCTATGCGGTTCCGAGCTCATCATTAAAGATAACAGGGTTATCTTAGCAGGTGTATGATTGAGCTGGTCAATAATGGAATACTCGCTTTGCCTTATGAACTGGAGTAATTCGTATGTCTCCTCCTTGGATTCTTTATTTCCTTTTTCTTCGGTCTATATTATTTTTTCCTTTATTCTTCGGGGCATCCTCTTGTAGGTCTTTGAGGGAGTAGACCCTTCCACTTCTAGTCATGCCCCCAATGCCGGCTATATTGGAGATATCCTCCTTTATTGGTGAAGATTCCCCATATATCCATGGTACATCTTTATTTGATTCGTAGGGGAAAGGACGTGGCATAAATAGTCGCATAGGTGTCCTTGCCTTCTCTTCCTTATTGGTTTTGAGGACCAATGGTTGAGGCTTATCATCCTCTCGTGGTGGATCGACCGTTGGGGAGAGCTTGATTAAAAGCGGTTTTCTCTCCATTCTTCTGATTTGGAAGACGTGTTAGTTAATCCTTCCTTTTTATTATCTTGTTTATTAAAAATGAAGGAGGGGAAAGTTAAATATGCAAATGAATGATATGCATGCAAGTAGAGAATTGTTGAATAAGGAAAAATTTCATTTATCCATAGAAGGTGTACATTCCCTTATTCCATACTACGAAGCAACTTTTGACAGAAACGGAAAAGCCTAAAGAAGCCCATAGACGGGTCTTGATCTCTATGTAATTCCCTTTCGGCTTCCCAGATGTGACGAGCGAGTGCTTCGCTTTGCTTCTGGACCACTTGGCTCATATCTTCACTGTATTTTTGAACCTCTTTGATCTTTTCCTCTTGATGGACGACCAAGGCTTGCAGCTCATCGAGCTTTGCAAGGGCTCGGTCCATCTCTCGTAGTACTTGGCCATACTGAGCTAGCCCATCTCTTTCTTTGCAGCGTAGCTCGGTGAGACTTTTGTTGAGTCTCCGGTTGGCCTCTCGCTCTTGGCGTATTTCCGACCGAGTCCTTGTGAGGTCTTGTAGCAATTCCTTGATCGTTTGAGCCTGTTTTGCGCATTCAACCTCAAGGTGTGCTGATTTGGCGGTTATTTCTTGAAGTTGGCTATCCGAGCTTGTTCTAGCAACTTTGGATTCTCGGATGGCTTGCTCATTAGAGTCAGCACATTGATCCTTGAGGCACTCTATTTCATGATCCTTTTTCTTGCATTGCCTCTGTAGACCATCTATGGTGAGGATAAATTCTTGTTCTCTTTCTTCAAGGGCCCTCATTTGGGCTCCTATGATTTCTATCCTCTGGGTCAAGGCGTCGACTTGAGTTTGCAGCTCTTCACTATTGGCATGTGTAGCGAGTGCGGTGGATGGTTGCGACATCCCTCTTTTCCATCTCCATTCCTCATAGTCACTGGAGACAGCTACTCGAGCTTTTCCTAGCTCTCTATCTCCCATAAAGACTGATTTCTCCCATGCTCTTCTCACAGCCAGTGAATTAGCAATAGTGCATGGATCTTCGAAGAAACACAGTCCTCCAAGCTCCCCTCGGGATATTGTAGTTTGGGTCCTCATGAGTTTTCTCATAGCTACTCTCGGCGAGTAGGCTATACAACCCCTGAGTCCTATCAATGGTATGCTCGGGTAATCCCCACATCTGATGAGGACTGGGCCGGGTCGGAACCAAGGGTAGAGCCAGGACAATTGGTTGGCGTCCCATTGTTCCAACTCGACCTTCCACTCTGAGGTTAGACGTCGGTGGAGAGGGATTTTGGAGAAGCTCCTCAAAGGGTCGGGGAACATCCCCATGTGACTAGAGGCATAGAAATGTGTGATTCCCCACACAAAAGGTAGTGAAGAGCAACATCGGAGTGTTTTTCCTTGCTTCTAGCGGAAAAATTCCACTGAGAGCAAGGTGTCGGCAAGAATTGCAGGCAAGGGACTCTTTGAGTTCACGTCCCAGGCGAAGAAGGCGTCCATGACGGCTTGATCTACTGTGTCGATATGGAAGGGAAACAAGATTGTTCCAAATATAATTAAGGCCAAGGTTTTGTGAAAAGTAGTCCATTATGCCTTTTCAGCCAAAGAAGATAGATGGTCTTCTAACATTGAGACTTTCCAACCCTGGATGTTCCCTTTTTCTATCACGGTAGTCTGTCGGAATGACAGTCAGATGATGGCAGCGATTTGTGCTGCAGAAGTATATGCCCCGTGGCGAATATGGACCCTGGCTGATTTGGGCCATTTTAGCATGATTTCGTATTCCTCCAAAGTGGGCACCAAATCGAACTGCGGGAATTCAAAGCAGTGCAGACTAGAGTTCCAAAAATGAACTAGAATCCTGATAAAAATGGGATCGACACAGATCTTCAGCAGGTCGAGGATCCGTCCATAGGATTTTTCGAAGTCGGAGCGGACCTTTAGTGGCATTATCGCGCAAAGTCGTTCCAGCTTCTCAGTATGGTATCGGGGAATCTCCACTTTCTTTAATTGTCTACTAGTCCCCTCCATTTTCTAAAAACCAAAAATGTATGATTTATGAACATGATGCTTATTGTGGGTATGAATGCGAGTGTTTATTTTCCTTATTTATCATGTTTTATTTCTACATGATGTATGATGGTATTTGCGTTTTTTTTTTTGGAAAAATAAACTACCTATATGGATCATTTATGAATTTAATGTTTATGAACAAGGTCCCATTTATTTGATTTGGGTTTTTATTTGATTTTATTTTGTTTTAGAGCCTTTTATCTCTTATGTCGGACTGCGTGGCTACTTAGCTTACAAAGAACCTGAAACCAGGCTAGCTAAAGGCAGACTGTCGGAGATAAAATGGTCTTATGCGAAAGAATAATGTATAGCGTCCCTTATCTCTTTTGTAGGATTGCGTGACTACTTAGCTTACAAAGAACCTGAAACCAGGCTAACTAAAAGGCAGACTGTCCGAGATAAGGGTGTTTATTGCAAAAAAATATTTTTTGTGATTTTTCTGTTGTTTGGTTATGCTATGCAATGAAATGCAACAAACAAATGTACATACAATTCACTCATCTGCGAACAGGCAATAAGTCGTTTTAATCACGAGGTAGGGTTTTCCTGCAGAAAAGTGCATTGACAAGGGTAGGTTCTAACTGTTCTCACCAAGGTTTAGGCCCCCAAGGTGCCCCCATTATAGGGTCCCCACTCTCCAGCCTTCTGACCATGCTTAGCACTAAGGCCATAGTCAGTCTTTGTGCCAAAAGAGGAAGGTTATCACCTTGAGCGGTGGTTTCCGATCATACTGGTGGGCTCATGGCCATCACTACGGCAAACCGTACCTGCCACCCACTCCCTATGGATTTCTCACTTGCCCCTGGGTATAGAGGGAATTGTTGTGTGCAAAGGTTTGCGTATAGTTTTTTATTTCAAACAATTGCGTAAAATAAACAAACAACAGTTATTAAAGCCAAGCAATTAAAGCATGTTATAATACAAGGTAGGGTAAAAGCGTAATTTCTTAGTTTATTTATTAAACTGGCCCATCACTAAATGAGATCAACTCTCTAGGCTTCCCCAGTGGAGTCGCCATCTGTCGCCACCGTCAAAAGAGGCGGTCGGAGCGATGCGATGGTTCCGACTTTCCATTTTTCGAGTTTTTATAGGTGAGGTTACAACGCATTTAAGTTGTCCGATAACCAGACTGAACCTAAGGGCGAGGTTTTTGAAAGGTCGTTCTTAAATCGTCCGATTACCGGGCTGACCTAAGAATATGTTTGAACGGGTTCTTATGGAGTCGTCACCGATGTTTTTAACGGAAACATCGAAAAAGGAGAGAAAAGGCGTTGGTTTTTTGAAAACCAACTTTGGTCGTTAAAACCAGAGTTGGATAAGGGAGTTAGTTACGTGTAAGGGAAGTGTTAGTTCCCTTACGACGCCCCTTTCGGGTTCCCTATGACAGACCAGTTATTTTATAGATAAACTTTCAAAAAGATGCTTTTACCCTATTTATTCACAGAATTAAAAGAATGACTACATGACCCTAATAACTATTGCACAATTTAATATAAATAAAAGGACAGTAAAAGAGAGGGAGAGAGTGAAGAAACCTCCGGAGCAAGCTTTTGATTAATTCTCTTGAAAAATAGGGTGCATTTTGGCAGCCCTTCGCTCTTACAACGCTGAAATCGCTCTAAAAAACGCTATAAAAAGCTCTCAGACACTCAAAAACTCCGTAAATGCTTCAGAGGGACACTAGGAGGAGAATTTGGAGAAAGTGTAGAAGGGAAAGTTGAAGAACTGTGTGAAATGAAAGGGGGAGCGCTCACTATTTATAGGGATTCGCGCCTATCAGGTCGAGACGATGGTCTCGACTGGCAAGGTCGAGACGACAGTCTCACCATTCGGGACGACAGTCTCGACTTGCATCAATGGCGAGACGGCGGTCTCGTTTGGCGAGACGACGGTCTCGACTTGACAAGTGAGAAATCCATAGGGAGTGAGTGGCATGTACGGTTTGTCGTAGTGAGGGCCATGCAGTCCACCGGTATGATCGGAAACCACCACTGGTGATAACCTTCCTCTTTTGGCACAAAGACTGACTATGGCCTTAGTACTAAGCATGGTCGGGAGGCTGGAGAGTGGGGACCCTATAATGGGGGCACCTTGGGGGCCAAAGCCTTGCTGAGAACAGTTAGAACCTACCTTTGCCAATACACTTTTCTGCAGGAAAATCCTACCTCGTGACTAAAACGTCTTCTTACGCGATCGCGGATGAGTGAATTGTGTGTGGATTTGTTTGTTGCATTTGATTGCATATCATAACCAAACAACAAGATAAAAATAAAAAAATCACAAAAATATTTCTCGCAATAAACATCCTTATCTTGGACAAGTCTGCCTTTTAGCTAGCCTGGTTTCAGGTTCTTTGTAAGCTAAGTAGCCACACAGTCCGACAGAAGAGATAAAAGGCTATAAAATGAAACCGAATCAAATAAAAACCCAATCAAATAAGAAAGGGATCTTGCTCATAAACATTAAATTCATAAAACATCCATATAGATAGTTTATTTTTAGAAAAAAATACACAAAAGCTATCATACATCATGTAGAAATAAAACATGATAAATAGGAAAAACAAACACTCGCATGCATACTTACAATAAACATCATGTTCATAGCATGCATTTTGGTTTTAGAAAATGGAGGGGACTAGTAGACAAATGAAGAAAGTGGACATTCCCCGATACCACACTGAAAAATTGGAACGAATTTGCACATTGATGCCACTAGAGGTCCGCTCCAATTTTGAAAAATCCTATGGACGGATACTCAACCTGCTGAAGATCTGTGTCGATCCTACTTTTATCAGGGTTCTAGTTCACTTCTGGAACTCCAGTCTGCACTGCTTTGAATTCCTGCAGTTCGATATGGTACCTACTTTGGAGGAGTATGAGCCTAAGCTAAAATGACCCAAATCAGTCGGGGTCCATATCCATCATGGAGCATATACATCTGCAGCACAAGTCGCTGCCATCATCCGATTGCCGTTTCGGCAGACTACCCTGATAGCAAAAGGCAATGTCCAGGGTTGGAAAGTCGCAATGCTAGAAGACCACCTGTCCTCTTTGGCTGAAAGGTAGAGTGGGTAGCTTTCAACAAAACCATGGCTTTAATCTTATTTGGAACAATTTTGTTTCCCTTCCATATTGACACAGTAGACCAAGCCGTCATGGACGCCTTCTTCGCCTAGGACGTGAACTCGAAAAGTCCCTTGCCTGCACTTCTTGCCGACACCTTGCTCTCAGTGGAATTCTGTCACCAAAAGCAAGGAAAAACACTTAGATGTTGCTCTTCCCTGCTTTTTGTGTGGGGTATCACACATTTCTACGCCTCTAGTCACATGGGGAGGTTCCTCGACCCTTTAAGAAGCTTCTCCAAAATCCCTCTCCACCGACGCACGACCATGGAATGGAAGGTCGAGATAGAGCGATGGGACGTTAACCAATTATCTTGGGTATGCCCTTGGTTCCGACCTAGCCCAGTCCTTATCAGATGTGGAGATTATCCGAGCATATCGTTAATAGGACTCAGAGGTTGCATAGCCTATTCTCCAAGGGTGGCTATGAGACAACTCATGAGGCCAAACTGTAATACCCCAGGAAGAGCTCGGAGGACTGTGTTTCTTCGGAGACCCATGCACTGTCGCTAACTCGCTTGCTGTAAGAAGAGCATGGGAGAAACCAGTCTTCATGGGAGATAGAGAGCTAGGAAAAGCTCGGGTAGCTGCCTCCAATGACTACGAGAAATGGAGAAGAAGTAGAGGGATGTCATAACCATCCACCTCACCTGTTGTGTTTTCAAACAGTAAAGATTGCAAACCCAAGTCGATTCCTTGACCCGGAGGATAGAAATCATGGGAGCCCAGATGAGGGCCCTTGAAGAAAGAGAGCAAGAATCTATCCTCACCATAGACGGTCTACAGAGGCAATGCAAGAAGAAGGATGACGAGATAGAGCGCCTCAAGGACCAATGTGCTGATTCTAACGAGCAAGTTATCCGAGCATCCAAAGCTGCCAGAACCAACTCAGATAACCAACTTCAGGAGATATCCGCCAAATCAGCATGCCTTGAGGCCGAATGTGCAAAACAGGCGTAGACGATCAAGGAGTTGCTACAAGACCTCACAAGGACTCGGTCTGAAATACGCCAAGAGCGGGAGGCCAACCAGAGGCTTAATAGAAGTCTCACTGAGCTACGCTACAAAGAAAGAGATGGGTTAGCTCAGTATGGTCAAGTACTACAAGAAAAAGACCGAGCCCTTGCAAAACTCGACAAGTTACAAGCCTTGGTCGTCCATCAAGAGGCAAAGATTAAAGAGGCTCAAAAGTACACTGAAGATATGAGCCAGGCAGTCCAAAAGCAAACCGAAGCACTTTCTCGTCACGTCTGGGAAGCCGAAAGAGAGTTACACAAAGATCAAGACCCGCCTGTGGGTTTCTTTAGGCTTTTCCATTTCTATCAAAAGTTGCTTCGTAGTGTGGAGTAGGGGAATGTACACTTTCTATGAATATATGAAAATTTCTTTATTCAACAATTGTCTACTTGCATGCATATCATCCATTTGCATAATTAATTGCCCCTCCTTCATTTTTAATAAATAAGATAATAAAAAGGAACGATTAACTAACACGTCTTCCAATCAGAAGGATGGAAAGAAAACCAATCCTAATCAAGCTCTCCCCAATGGTCGATTCACCACAAGAGGATAATAAGCCTCGACCGTTGGTTCTCAAAGTCAATACAGAAGAAGGGGCAAGGACGCACATGCGACTATTTGTGCCTCATCCTTTTCCCTATGAATCAAATAAAGTTGGACCATGGAGATAAGGGGAATCTTCACCAATAAAGGAGGATATCTCCAATATAGTCGGCATTGGGGGCATGACCAGAAGTGGAAGGATATATTCTCCCAAGGAGTTGCAGGAGGATGCCCCCAAGAATAAAGCAAAAAATAAACAGACCGAAGAAAAAGAAAACAAGGAATCCAAGGAGGAGACCAATGAATTACTCCAGTTCATAAGGCAAAGCGAGTATTCCATTATCGACCAGCTCAATCACACACCTGCAAAGATAACCCTGTTATCTCTAATGATGAGCTCAGAACTGCATCGAAATGGCCTGATGAAGGTCTTCAGCGAGGCACATGTACCTCATAATATATCCCAAGAAAAAGTTGAGAGGATCGTTGGTCACATTACGACAAGTGATCACCTCACCTTCACAGATGAAGAACTCCCCCTAGAGGGGTCGAGCCACAACAAGCCCTTGCACATTTCTATCAAGTGCAAGGAATATCTCATCGCTAAAGTTCTTGTGCATAACGGGTCATCCTTGAATGTGATGCCCAAGTGCACACTTGACAAATTTATTATTCAAGGAACCCGCTTGCGCCCAAGCAACACGATCGTTCGAGCCTTCGACGAATCCAAGTGAGAAGTAGTGGGGGAAATCAATATGCCAATTCAAGTCGAACCCATTATCTTCAACGTTGATTTTCACATAATTGATATTACTCCAGCATACAGTTGTCTCCTTGGCAAGCCTTGGATTCATGACGCTAAGGCAGTAGCTTCAACGCTCCACCAAAAAGTCAAGTTTACAGTGGATGACAAACTGGTCACGATCCAAGCAAAAGACGATATCCTAATTAGTGGACCGTCTACCCAACCTTATGTGAATGTGGCTGAAGAGGCCCTTGAAACATCTTTTCAAGCGCTCGAAATTGCCAGTGTAGAGAGACTTCCCAATAATACGAAGGTAGCTCGCATGATGATGAAGCATGGTTACCATCCTAGCTAAGGATTGGGGGAAAATTCCCAAGGGATGAGGGAACCCCAAAAATTCAAAGATAACCCTTTTAAGTTTGGCCTAGGATATGACCTTATGAAGGGTGGAGCAGAAAGAAGAAAAGGGAAGTCTCCCCTCCGCACCCTCAAGCAGATGTTCCGAAGCAGAGGGATGCAAGCGTCGCGAGCAACTCTAGTCATTAGGAGTTCTTTTTCTTTCCTTAAGGGATGTAAACGCAATGATTGTTAGAGATTATCCCCAGGGGCTAACCCGACCCCCGAGCATCTTTTGGGCACATATTCCCTTATTAATTTATAAAAAATACATTTCTCTTCTTACTACTTCATGACTGGACCTCATAATAACCTTGTCTAAATAAACAAAGAAAAAAGAAGAATAAAGGTGCGTCCAAATAATCAAAATGTACCATTGCCATAATAACCAAGCTGATTGATTAGAAGCACAAAATAAGGTTTTACCTCGCCATAAATAAAGTCGTGTTTCATCAATATTGTGTAAAAGCAAAACAAAAAGAAAATAGGGGGGCAAAATACCCGGTAGGAAACCCACAAAGGGGGCTACGCAAAAGATAGGGTCAACCCGTTAGGACACCCAAACAAAAATAAAGGGTAGCCTAGGCAAAAATTAGGGTTACAAAATAAAATCCGATAGGATTCTCAAAAAGAAAAAAGGAACCTAGACAAAAGATAGGACCAAAAACACAATATCCTAGTCCGAAAACCCAAAGGGCGGTCTGGGGAAATCAATTAGCCATAAAAGCAGTGGGAGTAGGCTAAGGCGCAAATCTGCAAAGAAAAATGATTGTTTAGACGATAACTAAAACACTCTAGCCAACTCTGGCCAGCCATTCTGCCCCAGACCTGACCCAACTAACGCCCCAGCAGTAGGCCCGGCTCGAGCACATCTGGGGCTACACCTGGCATCCTATGCTGAGGCTGGACTTCCGCATCCTCACCGAGTTTGGTTGAGAGGACGAGGTGCGGGGGTTCATTGAGAGCATCGGGTGGGATTTCCTCCTCCAGTCTACTCCCACCCGCATGTACACGCAGGCAGTAATGGAGTTCCTCACCTCCATTACGCTGATGGAGCTCCCCACCATGATCCCCGACATCCCTTCGGTTAAGATGGTCTCCTACTTCATGAATGGGTCTTACTAGAGTACGACGCTAAAAGTGATGAAGATCTTATTGAAATACTCTGACAAAGATCTTGTTGATTTGATGAAGTCAAAGATAAAGTCAAAATCAACTTTGTAGCGGTCAACAGTCACTTAGATAAAAGAGTAGAGAGATTAGTGTGTCCGCAGCTATGCTTAGGTATAATCATTTTTATCTTTTCTGCTGCATGAGGTTTCTTCACTTAAAAGATTTTGCAAAATGCCTCTAAAAACGTTTAAGCAGTTAAAAAACAAAGTATTTTAACAAAAGCTTTTTTAAACAAGTTTTTAACTGATATAATTTCGAAATAACCGGTTGTTTTCATTAAAGAAAGTTTTGAAAACCTTCTGTCAGTGTTTTAATTGATAAAGCTTCGAAATAACCGATTAAAATCCCTTAAAATGTTAAGAGAAGTGTTTTTGCAGTATTTTAATCGATACAACTTGGTTTTAATCGATTAAATCCACTTAACATTCAGGATGATCGATCAGAATTGAGTTATGACCGATCAGAGCTTTTTCAATCGATTAAAACACGTTTCAATCGATTAAAACAACTTAGAAAATTTCTACACAGCGTTTTAATCGATTAAAACTTATTTTTATCAGTTAAAATCACTTGGAAAATTTTACAATAAAGTTTTGCAGTATATTAATCGATTGAAACACGAAACAATCGATTAAATCAAATTAGAAGATTTTTTTGTAAAGAGTTTTAATTGATACAAACGTTGTCGTATCGGTTAAAACAGATTTGTTAAATAATCAAGAACACTTTAATGGATTAAAAGAAGTTTTAACAGATTAAAACTACACTTTTAACAAATTAAAAGATTTTTTAACAGATTGATTAAACCAGCAGTTTTGAAAATCTTCTATAAAAACAGTTTGGCTTGAACATTTTAAAAACAACATTGAACATCAATTTTTAGCAATCAAGCAAGCAAACTTTAGCACTCTTTCAAGAAAGATTCGCGCCAGTTTTTTGTGAAGTTCTTTGAAATTCTTTCTTGAGGCAAATTGCTTTCTTTTGAAGAAGAAACTCACTGCAGAATTGCATAAAACTGGTTTGAGCATTCTAGTTTCTTTTTTCATTTCTTTACATTCTTTTTGTATTGTTTGGTGCCTGGAATTGTGGGCACTGGTTTCTCTGCAGCTGGAATTTGGTTGTAGAGGTTGTCCAGAACTGGAATTTGGTTCTTGGTGAAAGGTTAGGTGCAGGAACTAGAATTGTGGTTCTTGTGGTAGATTAAGTGTAAGATTGTAATTTGTAAAACATTCAATCTAGTGGAACCCAGCTGGAATTTGGCTGGAGACTGGACGTAGCCCTAGGATTGGGTGAACCAGTATAAACCTTGGTGATATTTTTCTAAACCTTTCTCTTCTTTAATTCTATGACTGCATTTATTTTTTGATTGCTTGCTGTGTGAATCAAGAACTGATCTGAAATCTTAATCTGAGAAATAGATAATCTGTAAATTTGCGAAAATCTTTCAAAGATCAATTCACCCCCCCCTCTTGATCTAAAACTACTTTTCTAACAGACGCTGGATAAATTCAATGTCTCCATCGGCTTCGTACAGCCCGAGGATATCTGTTAGAAAAAGAGGCTGAGATCAAGAGGGGGGGTGAATTGATCTTTGAAAGATTTTCGCAAATTTACAGATTATCTATTTCTCAGATTAAGATTTCAGATCAGTTCTTGAATCACACAGGAAGCAATCAAAAAATAAATGCAGTCACAGAATTAAAGAAGAGAAAGGTTTAGAAAGATATCACCAAGGTTTATACTGGTTCACCCAATCCCAGGGCTACGTCCAGTCTCCAGCCAAATTCCAGCTGGGTTCCACTAGATTGAATGTTTTACAAATTACAACCTTAATCACACACTCAATCTACCACAAGAACCACAATTCCAGTTCTTGCACCTAACCTTTCACTAAGAACCAATTCCAGTTCTTGATCTACCCTGCAGCCAAATTCCTGCTACAGAAACCAGTGCCCACAATTTCAAGCACCAACAATACAGTCAAAGAAAGTAAAGAAACAAACAGAAGAAACTAAAACGCTCAAACCAGTTTTATGCAGTTCTGCAATATGTGTTTCTTCTCCAAAAGAATGCAATTTGCCTCAAGAAAGAACTTTGATGAACTTCACAAAAACTAGTGTGGTTCTTTCTTGAAAGTAACACTTTTGATTGCTTGATTGATTGCTAAAAGATGTATATCAGATGATGTATAAAAAGTTTAAGCAACTCTGTTTATATAGAAGATTTTCAAAACTTCTGGTTTAATTAATCTGTTAAAATAATCTTTTAATCTGTTAAAAGTCTTGTTTTAATCTATTAAATCTTCTTTTAATCCATTAAAACGTTCTTTATTATTTTCTAGATTTGTTTTAACTGATACGACAACGTTTATATCAATTAAAATTCTTTGTAAAAAATCTTCTAATTTGTTTTAATCGATTGTTTCGTGTTTCAATCGATTAAAATACTGTAAAGCTTTCTTGTAAACTTTTCCAAGTGATTTTAACTGATAAAAATCTGTTTTAATCGATTAAAACGCTAAGTAGAAATTTTCTTAAGTTGATTTAATCGATTGAAACGCAGTTTAATCGATTGAAATAGTTCTGATCGGTCATAACCTAATTCTGATCGATCATAACCGGTTCTGATCGGTCATACCTCAATTCTGATCGATCATATTTGGTTCTGATCGGTCATAAACCCATTCTGATCGGTCAAACAGTACTCCAAGTGGTTTTAATCGATTATTTCGAAGTTGTATCGATTAAAATACTGCCAGAACACTTCTCTGAACATTTTAAGTGATTTTAATCGGTTATTTCGAAACTGTATCAGTTAAAATACTGACTGAAGGTTTTCAAAACTTCTTTTAATGAAAACAATCGGTTATTTCGAAGTTATATCAGTTGAAACCCTGTTATAAAAGTGTGAAGAACATTTTAGTTGATAAAGCTTATATTCTATTAGTTAAAATAGTTGATTAAGAAAGCTTTTATCAAAATACTTTGGTTTTGACCGTTTAAACACTTTTAGAGGCATTTTGCAAAATCTTTTAAGTGAAGAAACTTCATGCAGCAGAAAAGATAAAAATGATTATACCTAAGCAGAGCTGCAGACACACTAATCCTACTACTCTTTAATCCAAGTGACCTTTTGACTGCCACAAAGTTGCCTTTGACTTCATTCTTGACTTCATCAAATCAACAAGATCTTTGCCAATGTAATTCAATAAGATCTTCATCGCTTTCAATATCCTGTCGCCAGGGTATCAGGGAGCCATCTGTGAGCGGCTGCCTACCCTCACAGCCGGTGAGATGTGGGAGGAGCTCACCGGTGTGCAAGTCCTGCCGACCCTACTGAAATGGTCTGCTCTCCTCCCCGCTCTCTACATTTGCCACAAGTTGCTGACGGGGACCATTCATGGGCGAAAGGAGAGTTAGGGAAAGGTCACTCATCCTGACCTCTTTGCCCTGCACTGCAAGCTTCATGGGCGTCGCTGCAACCCCGACTACTTCATTGTGAAGGCCCTCAAAGATTTCGGGTGTTGTCCTGTGGGAGTCATCCTCATGGGTCCCCTCATCACCCCACTGGCTGAGAAGTAGGGGGTGCCGCGGTGGAGAGAGCATCCCCTCTGATCTTCGACCCGAGTACATCAACGGGTCTATGCTTGTCAGCATGGGGATTCTCATCCGGCAAGGGACCCAGATAGCTCTTCACCCATCGCTCGTCATGAACCTGGGTCTCCAGGACCTGGTGGCGATGTAGAACCTGCCGACGCCCCAGGAATTTCGGCAGCAGTAACAACAACAGCAACAACAACGGTAGCAGCAACAGTAGTACAGGGACAACTTTGCTCGCATCAACCGCAACATCTACGACATGCGCCAGCAATTTGACCAGATGTCCCTGAGACAGGATATCTTCGAGACCTGGCTAGAGACCTTCGGCCAAATACAAGAGGGGATGAGAAGACTTGGCACTGCTCCGACAACAACATCTCAGCTCAGTCTGGAGTCAGGAAGAATTTCAAAGACACATGTATCGGCAGTTCCCCCCTCCCGGATCGTCTCCCGGATCGAGTTCGCCGCTGTCTTAGGGGTATTACCCCAAAATAACCATTGTAATAAATTTTATCATGAATAATTTTTTTTTCATGTCATCTTTACTCTCTCTTTTCGAGAAAAGTCAGCATAACAAATAAGACTAAAAAGTAAAAAGACTTACACTTAGTCTCGAAAAAGCCAAAATCCCAATTCGCGAGAAAAAAGATAAAACCGAGGAAAAAGGTAGGATTAAAGTCAAAGCGATAGCCAAAGCAGACTGGTAGAACAAATACATTGACCAATAATTTTTCGACAACCAGCAAAAGTCGAACAACCAAAGACTCTCAGCAAAGAGCAAAGTTGGACGACCACCGGAAGAGCCGAAAGAATCCCCGACACACCAGATAACTTCATCCAAACAGAAATCACTCCCCACGGAGCCGGTACATGAGCTAGAGTAGTAAGCTGCCACCACCACCAGTCCTACAAAGTGGACTGCACCAGCCAGATGGGGGGTTCATACCCATCAACCTGCGCATGAGTGCGCCTGATCTGCACACGAGCCAGACCAGTAAGTCGCAATCAGTCCTACGCTGTGGACCATACCAACCTGATGGGGGGTTTATACTCATTCAGTCCTACACACAGTGGGCTATAACTACCAGCCTGATGGGGGGTTTATACTCATCCAGTCCTATGCACAGTGGGCTGTAAATATCAGCCTGATGGGGGGTTTATACTCATCAACCAAAGGGTCGGCTACCGCAGGAAGGAGCATCATGAGGTTCTACCACGTGTCAACCAAAGGAGTCGGCTACCGCAAGAAGGAGCATCCTAAAGGCGCACAACACACTTTTTTCCCAGAGGATCAGCCACTGCAAGACAGAGCATCCGAAGGACAGCCGGGCAAGAGGGTTAACTCCTTCACCTTCCAGTCGATCTTCTTGGCGTAGTAGGCCAACAATCGGCTAGTCAGGTGAAGGGGGGGCAGCTGTAGACCCCAAATCTTGCCCAACCTCAAAATAAAGAGCAGAAGACCTCCAAATCGAAGATGGGCAAGGCCTAAAAAGTCACTAGGAGAGACTATTAGGCCCCATATTAGAGTAGGAGGGTTTTTCTGTACAAAAAATAAGGATTTCCACCTTAAGGGTCGAGACCGCCGTCTCGCTTTTTGGGACCGTCGTCTCGCCAAATGGCAAAGTCGAGACTGCCGTCTTGTTTGGCGAGACGGTCGTCTCGCCACTTGCCATTGGTGATACCTCCCTCCTAATTGGCGAGACGGCCTGTTGCAGGTAGCATCAATTGTCCTGTGGCGGAGGCCGGGTGGGCCGAGTCACAATCGAATCGTGAAAAGAGTTGCGCTCTGACTAATAGTTATAGCTTTTGGCCTAGTGGTAAGCGCTCAATCCTAACAATTGGTATCAGAGCCAAGGTCACGAGTTCGATTCCTGGTAGGCAATTGTTAAGGGGGAGATTGTTGCGGGTTGCACAATTGTCCCGTGGCGCATGCTAGATGGGCCAAGTCACAATCCAAGTGGGATTCCTTGTAGGACAATTACTTAGGGGGAGATTGTTGCAGGTAGCATCAATTGTTCTGTGGCGGAGGCCGGGTGGGCCGAGTCACAATCGAATCGTGAAAAGAGTTGCACTCTGACTAATAGCTATAGCTTTTGGCCTAGTGGTAAGCGCTCGGTCCTAACACTGCCCTCTCACCATTTGGCAAGTTGATAACGCCATCTCGATTGGCGAGACAGCCGTCTTGCCATTTGTTGAAAGCGAGATCGCCGTCTCGAATGGCGAGACGGCGGTCTCGACCTGACAGGCACGAATCCCTATAAAAGGGGAGCGCTATCCCCTCCATTTCACACAGTTCTTCCACCTTTCCTCCTAGAGTCCCTCCAAAGCATTTCTGGAGTTTTCTGGGTGTCTTTAGAGAGTCTCTATAGCATCGTGAGAGATAAAAGTCGATGTTGTAGAGCGAAGGGATGCCAAAATGCACCCTATTTTTAATAAGAATTAATCAAAAGCTTGCTCCGGAGGTTTCCTCACTCTCTCTCTCTCTCTCTTTTATCGCTTTATCATTTACTTGTGCATTAATTAGGGCCATGTAGTCGTTATCTTTTAAATTCCGCAAATAAAAAGGTAAAAGTGTCATTTTTAGTTTATTTACGAAATAATCGGCCTATCATAGGGAACCCGAAAGGGGCGTCGTAGGGAAGCTAATACCTTCCCTACACGTAACTAACTCCCTTACCTAACTCTGGTTATAATGACCAAAGTTGGTTTTTCGAAAACCAACGCCTTTTTTTCCTTTTTCGATGTTTCTGGTAAAAACATCAGTGGTGACTCCATAAGAACCCTTTCAAAAATTAGCTTTTAGGTCCAGCCCAGTTATCGGACAACCTAAAAGCTCCCTTTTGAAAAACCTCGCCCTTGGGTCCAGCCCGGTTATCGGACAACCTAAATGTGTTGTAACACCACCCACATGAAACGCGAAAACGGGAAGTCAGAACCATCGCGTCGCTCTGACCGCCTCTTTTGACGGCGGCAAAACCACCACGTTCAATAACCAACTTTTGAGAATCAAGTATAACATCAAGACTGGTTTTTCCTTGTGCAAGTTTAGATGCAGTTTTTATTAAATATGCTAATTTCTTTTGTAACTCAGGATAATTTTCACAATCTTTATGATCATTGCACATGCAATCAGAATTATTATTACTTATTTCCAGATTTTCATTCTTAGTTTCTTCATCAAGAATTTTCTTTTCAAGAAGAATGATTTTGTTTTCTAATAAACTATTCATGCTTTTTAATCTTTTGTGTAGACCCCAAATCTTGCCCGGCCTCAAAATAAAGAGCAGAAGACCTTCAATTCGAAGATAGGCGAAGCCTAAAAAGTCCATAGGATAAACTTTTAGGCCCCATATTAGAGTAGGAAGGCTTTGAAAGTGATGAAGATCTTATTGAATTACGTTGGCAAAGATCTTGTTGATTTGATGAAGTCAAAAATGAAGTCAAAGGCAACTTTGTGGCAGTCAAAGATCACTTAGATAAAAGAGTAGAGGGATTAGTGTGTCTGCAACTCTGCTTAGGTATAATCATTTTTATCTTTCTGCTGCATGAGGTTTCTTCATTTAAAAGATTTTGCAATTGCCTCTAAAAAATGTTTTAACGCTGCAAGCTTCGGGCGCATTCTCGCTGTTGTGCCTTTACGTCATCTTGTTTCTTGATCAACAAGCTAAGCTGTATTGGTTTGCCGTCTTGGAATTTTCTTTGCTATGGCCGAAGAATTATCTTTTGTTCGTAGGGCAACTGCCATATCAATGCCCTCCTTCCTTTCCTTAGGGATTTCGACCTTCCTATTGATCACTATGTTACCACATTCCCCTTTATTACTTGAATGCTTTATAGTGAAATGGTCAAGAGAAGAGAAAGAATAGGATTTACAACAAAGGCTTGTGTTTTAGAGGGATATTTTTTATAATAGAGGTTTTTGTAAGAATGGTTAGCCAAGGTTGGTCAGTGTTTAGGCTAGTTTAGATAAACGTTTCATTCTTATGATGTGGCGTCGTTGTTTACTGATTTATGGCTCCTTTTTGTGATCGATTAACTTTCCTAGGCCGCCCTTTCAGGTTTTCAGTCTAGGATGTTGTGCTTATGTCCTAACTTTTGTCTAGGTTTCCCTTTTTTGTATTTATTTTTAAGGAATACCTAGTGGACTTTTAATAACCCTAACTTTTGCCCAGGCTACCCTTTATTATTATTCGGGTCTCCTGCCGGGTTTACCCTAACTTTTGTGCAGCCCCCTTTGTGGGTTTCCTACCGGGTATTTTGCCCTTTTATTTTCTTGTCTCGGCCTTTGGCCTCGACGGGCTTTTCTTTTATATGCATATACATTTTTTTTGCACAACATTGTCGAAACTTGATTTTGTCAAGATAAATTTTATTTGTGTTTCTAGTTAATCAATCATTTTTTACTTTACTTTGCGGCGCTTTAATTGTTCGGACGCATTTGGAACAAAACGTTTTATCTAAACCTTGTTTACTAAAATGGGGTATAGATACATTTAGTAAGAAAAGAAGCAGATAGTAAGAATAACATTCTTTTGTAATTTCAGGGAAATGTGTGCCCTAAAGATGCTCGGGGGCCGGGCATACCCCGAGGAGTGATCTCTAATAGTCACTAGGTTTACATCCCTTAGAATCAGAAGAAGGACACCTAATGACTAACGCTACCCTTTGCGCTAATATCCCTCTTTTTCGGAATATCGTCTTCGAGGGGTAAGACTTCCCTGCTTTCCGTATGGTTTGATCTTTTGTGGGGTCGTACCCTAAACCATACTTTAGTGAGTTATCCTTGAAATCTGGTGGCTCTCTTATCCCTTGAGCATTCTTTCCGAGACCCTGTCCTGGGCGATATCCATATTTTTTCATCATATGGGCCACCTTTATATTACCAGGGAGCCTTTCTATGTTGGCAATTTCGAGCGCTTGAAAAGATGTTTCAAGAGTCTCTTCAGCCGCATCCACATATGGTTGGACAGACGGTTTGCTAATCAGAAAGTCTTCTTCAGCTTGAACTGTGACTAGTTTATCATTTGTCACAAACTTGACTTTCTGGTGGAGCGTTGAAGGTATTGCCTTAGCGCTATGAATCCAAGGTCTACCAAGGAGACAACTGTATGCTGGCGTGATGTCCATCACGTGGAAGTCTATGTTGAATATAGTAGGGCCAATTTGGATTGGTAGACTGATCTCTCCTACTACTTCTCGTCTTGATCCGTCAAAGGCTCGAACAACTGTATTACTCGGGCGCATGTGGGTTTCTTGCACTGTTATCTTGTCGAGTGTGAAAGAATTAATGGTTGAGTTCAAGAGGGGGGGGGTGAATTGAACTTTAAAACTTTTTTCGCAAAACTTACTTTCTTTTGGAAGAATGAGTTATCTTTATTCAATCTTTGCGAAGGTAGTTTGGTTTAAACACAACAAGTTAATTGACAGAAAATAAAAGATATGAAAGAAGAATATTAACACACAAATTTATACTGGTTCACTCTAATCCAGAGCTACATCCAGTTCTTGACAAACCAGTCAAGTTTCACTAATACCAAGTGAAAATTTACAACCAGTAGATACTCACCAATCTACCCCAAGAACTATCTTGCAAACCCACAAGACAGAATCTTGAAAACCACCCAAGAACCAAACCCAAGTCATCGTACCAAGTGCAGATCACAATCCAACCTCGCACAATCACACTTTTACAAAAGAGTATGAAAAGAAAAAACCTGGACTTGAAGTTCTAATTGTCCAGAACAAATTCTAACAGCACTTTCTCTCTTTGATTGACCACAATTCTGATCACAGCACCTTATGATATGAAAAAGATTCTTGAATGCAGAGAAAGTCACGTATGAAAGTTTCACAGATTGATTTCACAAGTTTTCTCAAGTAGTGTATTGTTTGTGTTTTTCAAAAGATAGATCAAATCTGTATATATAGAGTAAATCATAGAATCAGACTGTTTCAACTGTCCAAAACTATTTTAGAGAGTCAAAAGATCGATTAGTTTAAAGTAAAACAGTTTAGAAGAGACTCTGATCGATTAGAACTGGAGTATGATCGATCAGACCGAGTTATGATCGATTAGAACTGAAGTATGATCGATCAGACCGAGTTATGATCGATTAGAACTGAAGTATGATCGATCAGGCCGAGTTATGATCGATTAAAATGAAACTATGATCGATCAGAATATTATTTCAATCGATTAAAATATCGATTCAATCGATTGATTTCATTTAAAGCTCCAATCAATCGATTAAGATATCGATTCAATCGATTGATTTCATTTAAAGCTCCATTCAATCGATTAAGATATCGATTCAATCGATTGATTCGAGTTTTTAATGGATTGAAACAACTTAATGAAAAATGACAGCTCTCTGTTTCAATCGATTGAAAATTATTTCAACAGATTGAAATCCTGCAAACACTTAGTTAAAAAAAATGGCCTCTCTGTTTTAACAGATTGAAAAATATTTCAACAGATTGTTTTTCTGAAAAACTCTTAGACTGAAAAAAAATCTTTCTGTTTCAACAGATTGAAAAATCATTTCAACAGATTGAAAAAATGCGAAACTTTGATATTGAAAAATTCATTGAGTTATTTTAACTTGTTGATTCCGCGAATCAATCAATTGAAAATACGATTATATATGACCACTTTTTCTTTTAAGTGATTTTAACAGATTGAAAATCTTTTTAACAGATTAAAAAAAACTTAGTTTATTCTTTTAATACTTAAACATAAGTTTTTCATGCAGAAAAATGATTTTCAATGGGATGCAATATTTTAAGGTGCTTATCACATAATATAATGGCCTATCAAGAGATTAAGTGCTTAAACTTAAAAACCTAATCATCTACACACCCACAACCTAAGCTATATCTATGTCTTCATCAAAACCACCAAGTGCTTGTCTTCATCAAATCCACCAAGTGCTTCAATCTCCCCCTATTTGATGGAGACAAATAACCACCGCACCTGCATAAAAAAACAGCACCGGAGACATATATTTTGTGGTGTGTGTGTAGTGACAGCTTTAAGCAGCAAAATACTTCTCCCCTATTTGACTGCATCAAATAGAATGTTTTAGTTACAGTCCAATGGGGCCACGTGGATACCCCGAATATAAAACAGAACATTAAAAACTAAGAAAAGAAAACAGAATAACGAAACATAGAAAATCTTCATTCGTCCCCGGGGCCTTGGTTGAATTGCAGCTCCACAATCCCGTTGTAAATGTCTTCTAGTTGATTATCAATATGCTGGAACCTTGCAATGAAATTTTCATCCAAATAATGCCGCCGAGCCCTCGAGCAACAAGTCATCTCCATATGCCTCCTTTGGTCGAGCTTGCAGCTCACTCATTTGATGTAACATTGTTCTTTCGAACCGAGACAGAGGCGTGCCACGGTCAGGCGGTAGATTGTATGGAATCATCTCCATTGGGTTTACTTCTTCTTCCATTGGATCGAAGGACGTGCTCGCAGAAGTTCCGGGAATATCGGTGTTGATTCCTTCTTGCTCTTCTTCTTCACTTTCTTCACTTCTCCCAAGATCTTCTTTCGAGATCCATTAACCATCAACTTTAATAAATCCCATTTTGTGAAGCACAGAGTTATTTATTTCATTTGTTGATCTGGACGGTTTCAACAAGTTCTCCTTCAACATCGACACCAAAATGTGTTAAAAATTTAGAAATCGAATAGCATAGGGATACCCGAAGTCACTAAGTCTCTTGGCTTTGATCATGTGATCCTTGATGACAAAGACCCAGTTCACACGTATTCTGTGATGAATGCAGTACATCAGAACTAAATCTCCTTCATTTAGCACCGCATGATTGCTCCCCCTGGGTGTAAGCTGCCAGGAAACGATGAAAGCGAGAATCCTTTCTTCCAGTTTCAGCTTCCCAGTGTTGAATGAACTTACAGAATCATGCCTATTCTTCAAGCAAGAGCGGAAATACTGAACTTTATTAAATTCTTCAACATCCGAAGTACACCCTTTGGTGACTTTCACACCTACATCTTTTATTCCAAGCAACTTCCTTCCGGACATTAGGTGTTATCTCAATGTCTACTCCATTTAACTCCAGAAACTTCTGAAGCTTTTGGTGTTGCAGTAGTTTTCGAATGCCACTGAATCCTTCGGCATCAAACCAGGAGAACTTTAACATCTTTGGAATGTTGACTTGCTTCCTGCTCAATTCATGGATAAACAAATCCATTTTCTCTTGGTCCCCATTGAACCAAGTTTCAATCCTTCCTCCAACATTCTGTTCTTGCCTTGCAGTAGAGGATTCGCCTCTGCTGGACTTCTTCCTACCAGACTTTGTGCGCTTGAACATATTTGATTTTTGGAATGAGCAGAACAGAGAAGAACCGAGAAAAGAGAAGCTCAAAGAAGAAAATAATACTATAGGAATGAGAATACACAATCTTTTTCAGCTTCAAGGTTTTTGTCTTTACTATATTATCGCATCGCTAGCAGTTGATGATAAAGGTGGAGAGAGAAGAAATTGCTACTCGTACAACTTAATTACCTTCTCGTCAGATATCCAATCAGTATCAATTAGCTTTTATTGGATATCTTGGATATTGAAGAGAGTAGTTGAAGTTTATCTTGTTGTAAATGCTTTCAGTTTATTCTGCAGAAATTGGTTAGAGACAAAGTACATACAACTAGCCCTAGAAGAAAAATAATCAATTGATATTTCGTGAAACCAACTGATTTTGTAATCGTAGATACTTATAAGTGAAATACACCGATTGAATCAAAAATTAAATCGATTATTTTGTAAAAGAAAATTATTCAGAGTACCATTAGTGAATTCAATCGATTGAATCGAAGATTTAATCGATTGATTTATAAAAGAAGGTGTGCAGAGCTACAAGATTAATGAAATAAATCGATTAAAAGTTTATCTAATCGATTGAACTAATAACATATCAATACCAGAGAGTAAGAATCAGGAAATCAACAGATTATTTTGCAATTTCAATCGATTAAAACAAATAATATCAAGTTATTCATGCAATTATTAATCGATTGAACTTATTATCAGCCTGTTAAAAAGCATACAGTTACTGTAACAAATCAGTTATGCAATACTAGATATATCTAGAATTCCTAATTCAGTCCTAAGCATATTAAGTCTGTCTCTAGGAAGTGGTTTAGTGAATAAATCAGCTAACTGTTTTTCCGATTCAATGAATAAAATCTCACAGTCACCCCTAGATATGTGTTCTCTAATAAAGTGATGTCTAATTTCAATATGCTTAGTTCTAGAGTGTTGAATAGGATTCTTAGTTAAGTTTATTGCACTAGTATTGTCACAAACCAGAGGTACCTTGTTTAGAGTAACTCCATAATCTGTCAGCTTGTTGCTTGAGGTAGATGCTTTGAGCACAACAGCCTCCCAGCCGCAATGTATTCAGCTTTTGCAGCTGACAGGGCAACACACGCTTGCTTTTTGTCTGTGCCACGATATAAGATCTGCTCCCAGCAAATGACAAGTACCGGAGGTACTTTTTCTCGTCCAATCTACATCCCGCAAAGTCGAATCGAAAATCCAACAAGTTTAAGGGATGCACCATCGGATACCATAGTCCAACATTAACTGCTCCCTTAAGGTATTTCGAATCCTTTTGGCAATGGTAAGATGAGATTCCTTTGGATTTGCCTCGAAATCTTGCACAAAGACACACACTAAACATAATGTCGGTCTACTAGCAGCTAGATATAGTAGTGAACCAATCAAACCTCTATATTTAGTTTGATCAACAGTGTTTTCCTTTTTCATCTAAGTCTAGACAACAATTAGTAGACATGGGTGTAGAGAACACCTTGCAGCTTTGCATATCAAATTTCTTTAACAATTCATTGCAGTATTTAGATTGACTAAGAAAAATGCCATTTCTTAATTGTTTAACCTGGAGACCAAGGAAGAAATTCAATTCTCCCATCATAGACATTTCAAATTCACTTTGCATTTCTTTTACAAACTTATTACACATGACATTATTAGTGGAACCGAAAATGATATCATCCACATACACCTGCACTGTAATAATGTCAGCTCAGCATTTCTTAATGAACAAAGTTTTATCAACCTCACCTCGCTTGTACCCTTGATCAATTAGGAAGTTACTTAACCTCTCATACCATTGTCTAGGTTCTTGCTTTAAACCATAAAGGGCCTTTTTCAATTTGTAGACATGGTCGGGATGCTTGTGATCTTCAAACCCAGGAGGTTGAGAAACATATACTTCTTCATTGATGAGTCCATTCGAAAGGCACTCTTTACATCCATCTCGTAGTAATCTGAAACCACTTAAACAGGCATAAGCTAATAACAATCTAACAGCCTTCAAGTCTAGCTACAGGTGCAAAGGTTTCATCAAAATCAATACCCTCTTGTTGGTTATACCCTTTGGCTACCAATCTAGCTTTATTTCTAGTAATAATGCCGTGTTCATCTAGCTTGTTTTTGAATACCCACTTAGTACCAATTACATTGATATCTTTGATTTTAGGAACTAATTCCCACACTTTATTTCTTTCAAATTGATTAAGCTCATCATGCATGGCACTAACCCAGTATTCATCATTTAATTCTTCTTTAACTGTCTTAGGCTCTATTTGTGAAATGAATGCCATATGATTACAAAATTGATTAAGAGAATGTCTAGTAGATACTCCCTTATTAATTTGTCCGATGACATTGTCTAGAGAGAGATCTCTTGGGACAATCCACTCTTTAGGAAGCTCTTCCGAACATCTTCTTCCCGTTCTTCAAGCAATTGTTGGTGGATCAGCTTTTGCAGGGTCCACCGATGGATCATCTTCTTCAACAAGATACATCGATCTCGTGTTTCGGCATGTTTCAACCGATAAGAATTATCAGCTTAAATCTTCTTCATCTGCAGCATTCGTTGTTCTATTCTCGCACCACTCGAGAAGACTCATTAAACACAACATGTACCGATTCTTCAACCGATTTCAATCTTAAATTGTAAACTCTATATGCATGGCCGAATTTCATTTGGATGTTTTGAAAATGATTTTCGAGAACAAACCGATTAAACAAATTATTTTACTAATTTGGTCTTTAATATTCGTTTTGAAAATGCAATAGTAAAATGATCGAATAATACTTGAAAGAATCGATTGTTTCTGTATTGGAAGAGATCTAGAAGATGATATCAGAATTTAAATCGATTAAAACGAAAATGAGTCGATTAAATTTGATACCTTAGTCATTTTAGTTGATATAAATTCATTCTAATCGATTAAAACAGACTAAAACTCAAATCATGAGAACATTTTAATCGATTGATTCGCATTTCAATCGATTAAAACTATACTGACAGATTTACTAATATCTTCTCGTAAGTTATTTTAATCGATTAATACTGGTTTATATCAATTAAAACAATCAGCTTTAGACAAACGAACCCGATTCATAACTCGAACTTCAAGGGATTCCCGGACTTTGTTCCCGCAAAACAAGTTAAGAATTTTTCTCGGTACCCTTTATGATTACTCGGGTCCAATTAGGTTATTTGAAATGAATTAATTTTTGGAACCCATTTCTTCCTACCTTGCAGGCACAAAATATTTTCTAGCATGACAAAATTTTATAGTATGTCCTTTCTTCATGCAAGTAATGACAAGATGAGAAAGGGGATGTCGTTGTTTTTCTCGTATGAAAAGAAGTTCAAATATTTTTTAGTTTTTACCCCATTCTTAGGTTTGTACCCGATTCCGTAATGTTCAAAAATACAATTTTGAGATCCAAGAAGTGCATCTAAATTCTCTTTACCTTGAGTAAACTTAGACAAAGTTTTAATCAAGTAATCAACCTTATCTTGCGTAATAATACACTTTTCACACTTCTTATTAGCAAGCAACATTATTCGCAGATGCATAGATTATATCTAGATGTTCTAAATCTGTTTTGCTTTCTAATAATTCATTTTCCGTAACTTTAACTCTATTTTCTAACCAGCTTATTTAAACCTTTCAACCGATTATTTGTATGAGATAAATTTCTGGCTTCACTATGCATTTCATTGAAAGCATTTAGTAATGTGCTATAATTCATTTCATTCTCTCGTAGGAGTTGAACTTACATGTGATGAAGAGGATTCACAACCAGCCATCAAACACAGGTTCACCTCTTCGCTTTCGGATTCGTAGCTGGAAGATGAATCATTGTCTTGCCAGGCTATATAAGCCTTTTTCCCTTTGTATCTTGATTCTTTCTTGTTCCGATTCTTGGTCTTTTCCGGACAATCACTCTTTATGTGACCCCGTTTACCACAAGAATAACAAGTAATATTATTTTGAACAGATTCAGCTCTTTTTATCATTGTACCTTTTTACTTGGCCAGTTCTGTTTTTTCTTCTAAGAAATTTTCCAAATTTCTTAACCAATAAAGTCAGTTCTCTCGATTCATCTTCTTCAGATCCACTGTTTTCTTCAATTGTCTTGAGAACAATATTTCTACTTTTCTTTTCTCGCATTCTCTTGTTCTTTGAACCGATTGATTTCCAACTCATGTTCCCTCAACTTACCAAAAAGTGAAGCGGTAGTCATTTCGATCAAGTCTCTTGATTCGGATATAGTCGTCACCTTTGGTTGCCACGTTCGTCCAAACACTTTAAGATTTTGATGTTCAACTCTTCTTTGTCAAAAGTCTTTCCTAACCCAATTAGATGATTGACTATGTGCGTGAACCTTTCTCGCACATCCGCAATTGTTTCTCCTTGCCGCATTTTAAACAACTCATAATCCCCGATTAACTCATGCTTTCTTGCCCTTTTCACATCGATGTTCCTTCATGTGTAACCTCTAAAATTTCCCATATCTCTTTGGCAGAGGCATACTGAGACACCCTGAAAAACTCATCAAGATTTAAAGCAGAGGTAATAATATTTTTTGCAGTATAATCATATTGGACTCTCCTATTTTCTACATCAGTTAATTCAGCCCAATCTTTTTCGACTACTTTACCATCTACAGTATGAGTTGGTTTGTAAGGACCATTAACAATTGTTTCCCAAATGCCTCTATCAAGAGATTCAATAAAGATTTTCATTCTAACCTTCCAGAAAGAATAATTCACACCAGAAAAAAGTGGAGGCCTGTTTATGGAGGCTCCTTCTAAAAAATTCATCTTTCCCTCAGCCATTGGACCGATTCCTTGAGTAACTTACAAGAACCAACTCTGGTACCAATTGAAAGAATTAATGGTTGAGTTCAAGAGGGGGGGGGGTGAATTGAACTTTAAAACTTTTTTCGCAAAACTTACTTTCTTTTGGAAGAATGAGTTATCTTTATTCAATCTTTGCGAAGGTAGTTTGGTTTAAACACAGCAAGTTAATTGATAGAAAATAAAAGAGATGAAAGAAGAATATTAACACACAAATTTATACTGGTTCACTCTAATCCAGAGCTACATCCAGTTCTTGACAAACCAGTCAAGTTTCACTAATACCAAGTGAAAATTTACAACCAGTAGATACTCACCAATCTACCCCAAGAACTATCTTGCAAACCCACAAGACAGAATCTTGAAAACCACCCAGTAACCAAACCCAGTTACCGTACCAAGTGCAGATCACAATCCAACCTGCACAATCACACTTTTACAAAAGAGTATGAAAAGAAAAAACCTGGACTTGAAGTTCTAATTGTCCAGAACAAATTCTAATAGCACTTTCTCTCTTTGATTGACCACAATTCTGATCACAGCACCTTATGATATGAAAAAGATTCTTGAATGCAGAGAAAGTCACGTATGAAAGTTTCACAGATTGATTTCACAAGTTTTCTCAAGTAGTGTATTGTTTGTGTTTTTCAAAAGATAGATCAAATATGTATATATAGAGTAAATCATAGAATCAGACTGTTTCAACTGTCCAAAACTGTTTCAGAGAGTCAAAAGATCGATTAGTTTAAAGTAAAACAGTTTAGAAGAGACTCTGATCGATTAGAACTGGAGTATGATCGATCAGACCGAGTTATGATCGATTAGAACTGAAGTATGATCGATCAGACCGAAGTTATGATCGATTAGAACTGAAGTATGATCGATCAAGCCGAAGTTATGATCGATTAAAATGAAACTATGATCGATCAGAATATTATTTCAATCGATTAAAATATCGATTCAATCGATTGATTTCATTTAAAGCTCCATTCAATCGATTAAGATATCGATTCAATCGATTGATTTCATTTAAAGCTCCATTCAATCGATTAAGATATCGATTCAATCGATTGATTCGAGTTTTTAATGGATTGAAACAACTTAATGAAAAATGACAGCTCTCTGTTTCAATCGATTGAAAATTATTTCAACAGATTGAAATCCTGCAAACACTTAGTTAAAAAAATGGCCTCTCTGTTTTAACAGATTGAAAAATATTTCAACAGATTGTTTTTCCGAAAAACTCTTAGACCGAAAAAATCTTTCCGTTTCAACAGATTGAAAAATCATTTCAACAGATTGAAAAATGCGAAACTTTGATATTGAAAAATTCATTGAGTTATTTTAACTTGTTGATTCCGCGAATCAATCAATTGAAAATACGATTATATATGACCACTTTTTCTTTTAAGTGATTTTAACAGATTGAAAATCTTTTTAACAGATTAAAAAAAACTTAGTTTATTCTTTTAATACTTAAACATAAGTTTTTCATGCAGAAAAATGATTTTCAATGGGATGCAAAATTTTAAGGTGCTTATCACAAAATATAATGGCCTATCAAGAGATTAAGTGCTTAAACTTAAAAACCTAATCATCTACACACCCACAACCTAAGCTATATCTATGTCTTCATCAAAACCACCAAGTGCTTGTCTTCATCAAATCCACCAAGTGCTTCAGAGTGTACTTTTAGGCATAACATTTAAGGATGACCCATTATCCACAAGTACATTGGAAATGAGATATTCCTTCCATTTGACAGAAATATGCAAGGGCTTATTATGATTGGACCCTTCAATAGGGAGTTCTTCATTAGTGAAGGTAAGGTGATTATTGGCTGTAATATTACCAATAATTCCTTCAAACTTGTCTTGGGATATTGCATGCGGAACGAATGATTCATTCAAAACCTTTAACAATGCGTTTCGATGTGGTTTCGAACTCATGATGAGTGATAACAAAGTTATCTTTGCTGGAGTACGATTGAGTTTATCGATGATAGAGTACTCACTTTGTCTTATGTATTGGAGTAACTCATCTGTCTCCTCCTTGGATTCCTTTTCTTCTTCGGCCTTATTTTTCGCCTTCTCTTTAGGAGTATTTTCTTGTACTTCCTTGGGGGAGTATATTCTTCCGCTTCGAGTCATGCCCCCAATACCGACTATGTTGGAGATATCTTGATTAACTGGCAATTCTTCTGAGTATCTCCAAGGTACAACTTTATTTGATTCATAAGGGAAAGGTTGAGGCACGAATAAACGCAAAGGTGTTATTGCCTCTTCCCTTTTATCGATTGGAATGATTAACGGTGCTTGTTTGTTATTATCTTCAGGTTTATCGACCGTCGTAGAGACTTTGATGATGAAAGGCTTCTTTTCCATTTTTCTGATTTGTGGAAAGCACATCAATTAATTCTTTCTTTTTATTATCTTTATTATTAAAACGAGGAGGGATATGTGAATGTATGCAACTTATGAATGCAATAGACAATTTAAGGAGAAAAAAAAAAATCCTTTTATTAGAAAGTGTATATCCTTTTATACAATGCTTTGAAGCAAGTGCTGACAAAAGCGAAAAAGCTTGAAGAATCCTATAGGTAAATCGGGTTTTCTTCGTAATTCGTCTTCAGCTGTTATCATGTGATTTCTGAGCGTCTTGATTTGCTCAGATACCGCCCGGCTCATATCTTCACTATATCGACGAGCCTCTTTTATCTTCTCTTCCTGATGAACGATCAAGGCATGCTGCTGATCAGACCTCTTTATTATTCGGTCTCTTTCAAGAAGTAATTGACCATACCGAGCTAATCCATCTTTTTCTTTCTCATGTAGCTCCTCTAGGTCTACTCTGTATTTTTCAGATGGTTTCCCACCACTTCGTGCTTCCGACCGAGTATTTGCTAGGTCATCCTGTATTAACTTGATCGTTCTTGCTCGTTCGCAAGCGTGCTCTCAAGATGTGTTATTTCGTCATTCATGTCCCGGAACAGACTATCTTGCTCAAGTCTCGGAATCTTCAATGCTTGTTTAGTCTCTTCCTGATAATCAGCACAATCATTCTTAAGACGCTCTATTTCGTGGTCCTTCTTTCTACATTGCCTTTTTAGACCATCTATTATAAGGGTTGATTCTTGCTCTTTTTCTTCAAAAGCCCTTAGCTGTGCTTCCATGTTTTCAACCCTCTTATTTAAGGCATTGACCTGCAATTGTAGCTCTTCACTGACTAACGTTGTGGTGAATGCAGCAGATGGTTGGGGTATCCCTCTACTTTTCCTCCATTCTTCATATTCATGGGATGTAGATACCTGAACCTTTTCAAGTTCTTTATCTCCCATATAGACTGGTCTTTCCCATGCTTTCCGGACAACGGATACTTCTTCAAAGCTATGGGAATAATGGCATAGACTCAGCCCTTTGAGCTCTTCCTGAATTGGCGCGGTCTGGGTTCTCATAAGTTGTCTCATAGCCATCTTAGGAGAGTAGGCTATACAACCTCTGAGACCTAGAAGTGGTATGCTCAGGTAATCTCCGCATCGTACGAGAATATAACCGGGTCAGAACCAAGGGCAAACCCATGATACATGCTCTATGTTCCAGTTTTCTAACTCGGTTTTCCACTCTAGGGCTTGACGATGTTGAAGAGGGATTTTTGAAAAACTCCTTAGAGGATCAGGAAATACGCCCATGTGGCTTGAAGCGTAGAAGTGAGTGACGCCCCATACGTATAGCAATGAAGTGCAGCATCTAAGTGTTTTCCCCTGTTTTTGTCGGCAGAAGTCTACGGAAGCGGTGGTGTCGCGAGGATTGCGGGTATAAGACTCTTTGAGTACACATCCCAGTGCAAAAAATGCATCTATTGCAGCATGATCCACAATGTTCACATGAAATGGGAATAATATGATTCCAAACATTGCCAATGCTAGAGTTTTGTTGAATGTAGACCAATCTTTCTTTTCAGCCAGAGAAACTAAGTGGTCTTCTATTACAGCCATTTTCCAACCTCTGATGTTCCCTTTTCCCTCTAGGGTGGATTGATGAGGAGGAAGTCGTATGATAGTAGCAACCTTACTCACGGCTACATATACTCCCGAGCAAACATAGACCCCAACTGACTGAGGCCATCTGACCATGAGTTCATATTCTTCTAAGGTTGGTACCAAGTCAAACTGCGAGAACTCAAAGCAGTGTAGATTGGGACTCCAAAAGTGGACTAATGGTCTAACAAATATCGGATTAATACTGATCTTCAAGAGGTCAAGAATTCTTCCATAAGACTTCTCAAAACCGGCACAGACCTACTGCGGCATACATGTACATAATCGCCTTAACTTCTCTACACGAGCATAGAAGGATCTCCACTTTCTTTAATTGTCTATTACCGGATCCCTCCATTATCTAGCAAAAGTGAAAATGCATGATATGAGGATGAATTTTTTGTAAATGCATGTATGCAAGTGTTTATTTTTCTAAGTATTATCATGTTTTATTCTTAATATGATGCATGATAGTACTGGGTTTTTCTCGAAAAAAAAGCTTATCTTTATGAATGTTTATGGATTTTAATGAATAGAGTCCTATTTTCTTCTTTTTTTTATTTTTATGAGCAACAAGTGGTATGAATTATAGGACTTTTGTTAAAAAACTTTTATTTTGTAACAGAGGTATTTTCATGGCTTTGATTTGTTTTTATATTTTTTATGACCCTTTATCTCTTCTCGTCTGGCCAACGTGGCTACTTAGCTTACAAAGAACCCGAAACCAGGCTAGCTTAATCGAAGACTGTCCGAGATAAAGGTCTTTTATCTTATCACTTTTTGTGATTTTTAGGGTTTTTCATTTTTTTGTTTGTTGTATGATTACCCTATGCTAATGCATCAATACAAATGCGAGCAAACGTATGCACACACAATTCATACATCCACGAGCGAGCCATGCTTATTTAATCACGAGGTAGGGTTTTCCTGCAGAAACGTGCTTGGTTTAGGCGGTTCTAACTGTTCTCACCAAGGCCAAAGGTCCCCAAGGTGCCCCCATTATAGGGACCTCTCAATCTCTCGATCTTCGGGTCATGCACTGAACTCCGTGTCGACATCCTTAGACCAAAAGAAGAGAGTTATCACCTTGAGTTGGTGGTTTCCGACAACGTGTGCCAACAAGCCGGTCGTATCCGCCACCCACTCCCTATAGGTATTCACTCTTGCCCCCGGGTATAGAGGGACTGTTGTGTGCAAGGGTTTTTGTCTGCAGTTTATATTTCAACCAATTTGCAGAAGTAATCATACAGCAGTTATTAAAGCCATACAATAAAAATACAGAAAAGGGTAAAGGCGTAATTTCAAATCTTTACTTAGTTTGAATTTATCCGTCACTAAATGGGATCAACTCTCTAGCTTCCCCAGTGGAGTAGCCATCTGTCGCCGCCGTCCGTTCCGACGTCCTGGGACATCTCGAAGGTTAATGCGAGCGGTCGCGAAAAGATGGTTGAGACTCGCGTTTTTTGTTAAAAATATGTTCATTGCTTCCGAGGCGCTCAACATTGAACTATCCTCTAATAGAAGCAAGGTTTTCGAAAAGGGTTCTTTTGGAGTCGCCACCAATGTTTTAACCATAAACATTGGAAAAGGAGAAAAAGGCATTGATTTTAATAAAAACCAAACTTGGCCATTATAACCAGAGTCGGGTAAGGGAGTTAGTTACGTGTGGGGAAGGTATTAGCACCCCACAACGCCCCTTTCGGGTTCCCTATGACGGATTAATTCATTTAAGTAAAGATTACAAGAAATTACGCTATTACCCTATTTTATTCGTACAGTATTTAAATATGGCTATCTACATGATTTTATCTACATTGCATACAGAAAGCAGTAAATAAAGCAATAAAAGGGAAGAGAATTGAGAAGAACCTCCAAAGCAAGCTTTATATTATAAGTCTTTTATACAGAGGACGCTTTGCGGCAATCCTTCACTCTACAACGACTCTCCTCTCGATTAAACTCGACTCGACTAAAATTTTCTAGAAGAATCGAATGCCGAAATACAAATTCCTTAACTGATTGTTACCTATTAAAGGCAATCAGAGAGATCATTCGAAGGAGGGAGAGAAGAAGACAAGTCTTGGAGTTGTCTGGGGTGTGGAGAATGACAAATGAGGCTCCTATTTATATATTTCGCTGCCTGGACATCTGGGACGGCCGTCTGGGTTGGGACGGCCATCCCAACTGCAAAATTTACATTGGGCCAAGCTGGGGGGAGAGTGGGACGGCCAGTTTGGGTTGGGACGGCCGTCCCACTTGAATTTTAGGGCTTGGGACGTGCGTCCCAAAGGTGAGACGCGCGTCTCACTTGTCTTTTGATGTTTGGGACGGCTGTCCCAGTTTGGGACGGCTGTCCCAACCTGTCTTGGCCTGTTTTCACGTTCTGGGACCCCCGGGAAGCTTTCCTTTCCTTTTTCGGACATAGATTGATGCCGATAGATGTTCGTTGAAGCTTTATCTTCATATAGGTAGTCTTCTTGGCCTTTATTAAGATTTCGGGCGAGCTTTATCTTCGTGTAGGAAGTCTCCTTAGTCTTTATTGTGTGGATGGGTGAACCTCATCTTGTTGCGGGAGGTCTTTCTCGGTTTTTGATATGAAGCCGGGTGAACTTTATTTTCGTGTGAAGTTTCCCTAGCCTTTATTTTGAGAGACCGGGAAAAATTAGGGGTCTACAGGCCATTATAACTAGAGTTAGGTAAGGGAGTTAGTTACGTGTGGGGAAGGTATTAGCACCCCACAACGCCCCTTTCGGGTTCCCTATGACGGATTAATTCATTTAAGTAAAGTGATGAGTCATTATTTTCCCGCATTTTCTTATCTTTATATACTTATCTTAATTGGTGCATTGTGTTTAATTGTCTATTATTAGTGCATTTTCATTGATTGGGCTTCATTGGGCTAATAATTTAGATTTTAATCTATTTGATCTAATTTTTACTCATTATTAATTTTAGGACAGTTTAAAGTAATTTTGGACTTGAAAAGTTGGGCCAAATGTCATATTTTATTTTATACGGGTACTGACATTAGTTTATTGTTTTATTTATCATTTTTTCTACAGATCTCCAAATAACATAATTCTAAAATAATTATAAACTAAACACATTGAGCTTTCCACAGGATCCAAAATCATTCAATTCGGAGCTAAATTGGATTTTACATAAATTATCCAAAACGGGTCAAGCGCACCAGGCCGGCCCAATGGACATGCTTCAGTAATTTAAGTCTCCTAAATTCATTAGAGCTCCGAAAATAGTAGAAACGGTGGCGTTTTAAAGCTAGCTCAAAAGGCTTTTGTTGGAGATCAAAATCGCTTAATTTGGATAAGTATTGAAAATACTGCACGTGTTTGAAGTTCATGGACCTGCACTGAAGCCAATTTATGATGTGTTTCATGGACTAGTTGAGCCCAAACCTCGATTAAGATTAGGGTTAGGGTTATTTATATAAGAGAGGCACATCACACGAAAAAAAGACATCAACACACAAGGACTAGGCAGCCACCACACTTCCGTCTTTCATCTTCTGCAATTTATATTCAAGTTTGTTACTCTTCTGTCATTATTTTTAAATTCTTGTTTCAATTTTAATTATGTTTCTTCTATTGCGTTTTCAACTTTCTATGGATAGCTAAATCTTTGTATTGATTTTCTGAGAAGAATGCAAGTAGATCTTTGAGGTTTTGTTCTTCAATTTCATATTGTTTGTTCTCTTAACTCTTCATCTTCTAATCTCAGTATTGAATTATAATCTGTTTATGCTTAATAAACTGAAACTTATATCACAGTTTGCTTAATTCTGTGTTAGATATGAGATTATGTGATGTATGCAATGCTTAATTGTATAAGGATAATTTGGGGTTAATCTTCGCTTAGTTGGTTAATTTCATATTGGAACAAGGGTTAAAGCTAATTTGAGATTAATCTTCGCTTAGTTGATTAATTTTGGATTAGAATATAATTTGGGATTTATCTTCGCTTAGTTGGTTAATTTCAAATTAATTTCGTAATCTAGGATAAGTGACGCTGCATTAGAATCAGAAAATCAATTGCATTTTAATCTGTTTTTAATTCGCATTTTTATAATCTGTTTTTGTTCTGTTTCATATAATATTTTAATTTTGAAAAACTCCCCTTTTAATTTTTTGTTACTAAAAATTGATAAACTTTGATAGAAATTTGTGGTCTTTGGGAGACGACCTAGGAAAGCTTCCTAGTACTACATTTATCTGTTTTAATTATTTGACCGAGTACGACATCGATCATAAAGATTATGAGAAATTATGCGATTACCCTATTTTATTGCATAATGTTAAAAATGACTATCTACATGACTTTATTTCATATTGCATACATAAAGCAATAAATAAAGCAGTAAAAGAGAAGAGAATTGAACAGAACCTCCGTAGCAAGCTTTGTATTGCGAATCTTTAATCGTGAGGATGCATTTTGGCAATCCTTCGCTCTACAAAGACTCTCCTCTCCGAATACAACACTGACTCTACTAAGTTTTATAAAAGAATTGAATGCTGGAATGTAATTCCTTAACTGATTGTTACCTTATTAACGTAATCAGAGAGTTCATTCGAAGTAGGAAGAGAAAAGACAAGTACTGGGAGTTGTCTGGTGTGTGAAACAGTGGCAAATGAGCCTCCTATTTATAGTTTTTCACAGCCTGGCAATTTGGGACGGCCATCTGGGTTGGGATGGCCGTCTGGGTTGGGACGACCATCTCAATTGAATTTTTTACACTTGGGGCTACCTCTTGAAGAGTGGGACGGGCAGTCTCACTTGGGACGGCCGTCCCACTTGGCCAGGGTAGCTTGGGACGGCCGTCTCACATTTGGGATGGCTGTCTCAACCTGTTTTGGCCAGCCTTTGTGTTCTAGGACCCCTGGGAAGCTTTGCTTTCTTTATTCGGACGTCAGTTGATGCCGATAGACGCCCATTGAAGCTTTATCTTCATATAGGAAGTCTTATTGGCCTTTACTGAGATGCCAGGAGAGATTTGCTTTGTCATAGGAAGTCTCCTTAGCCTTTATTGAGATGCCAGGAGAGCTTTGCTTTGTCATAGGAAGTCTCCTTAGCCTTTATTGAGAGACCGGGCAAAATTAGGGGTCTACAGCTGCCCCCCCTTCACCTGCCTGGCTAATTTGTTGGCTTAATGTGCCGACAAAGTTAGTTGGTAGGGGAAGGAGTTAACCCTTTTGCCCGGTTATCCTTCAGACGCTTCTTTGCTGATCCTCTGGATGATAAATATTTTTGATAGGTATCAACCCCTATCTGGTTTGAGCCTTACTTTATAAGGCTCTGGTGAGTACTTACCCTCACCCGGTATGAGTCTGTATTTCACTAGACTCTTGTGGGTACCTACCCCCACTAGGTATGAACCTTGTGTTTTGCAAATCTTTGGTGAGTACCTACCCTCACTTGGTATGAGTTCGCATTTTGCTAAACTCTTGTGGGTACTTACTTCCGAGGTGCTCAACACTTGAACTATCCTATAATAGAAGCAAGGTATTTGCAACCCGTTTTTGTAATGCTTAGGTGAGTATTTTACTTCACCTAATGCATTATGCTAAGTTTTGATGAGTACCTACCCTCATCCGGCACAAACCTTATTTTATAAGGCTCTGGTGGGTACCTATCCCAACCTGGTATGAATCTGCATTTTTGCTAGATTCTGATGAGTACCTACCCTCATCCGGTACAAACCTTATTTTATAAGGCTCTGGTGAGTACCTACCCCCACCTGGTATGAATCTGCATTTTTGCTAGATTCTGATGAGTACCTACCCTCATCCAGTATAAACCTTATTTTATAAGGCTTTGGTGGGTACCTACCCCCACCTGGTACGAATCTACATTTTTGCTAGATTCTGATGAGTACCTACCCTCATCCGGTATAAACCTTATTTTATAAGGCTTTGGTGGGTACCTACCCCCACCTGGTACGAATCTGCATTTTTGCTAGATTCTGATGAGTACCTACCCTCATCTGGTATAAACCTTATTTTGTAAGGCTCTGGTGGGTACCTACCCCCACATGGTACGAATATGCATTTTTGCTAGATTCCGATGAGTATCTACCCTCATCTGGTATAAACCTTATTTTATAAGGTTTTGGTGGGTACCTACCCCCACCTGGTACGAACCCCGTTCTGCAAGGCTTTGATGGGTACCTACCCCCACCCGGTACGAACCCCGTTCTGCAAGGCTCTGATAGGTACCTACCCCTATCCGGTACGAACCCCGTTTTGCAAGGCTCGATGGGTACCTACCCCCACCCGTGCGGACCCCGTTCCGCAAGGCTCCGATGGGTACCTACCCCCACCCGGTACGAACCCCGTTCCGCAAGGTTCCGATAGGTACCTACCCCCACCCGGTACGAACCCCGTTCCGCAAGGCTCGATGGGTACCTACCCCCACCCGGTATGAACCCCGTTCGCAAAGCTCCGATGGGTACCTACCCCCACCCGGTACGAACCCCATTCCCGCAAGGCTCGATGGGTACCTACGCCCACCCGGTACGAACCTCGTTCCGCAAGGCTCGATGGGTACCTACCCCCACCCGGTACGAACCTCGTTCCGCAAGTCTCCGATGGATACCTACCCCCACCCGGTACGAACCCCGTTCCGCAAGGCTCCGATGGGTACCTACCCCCACCCGTACGAACCTCGTTCCGCAAGGCTCGATGGGTACCTACCCCCACCCGGTACGAACCCCATTTTGCAAGGCTCTGATGGGTACCTACCCCCACCCGGTACGAACCCCGTTCTGCAAGGCTCTGATGGGTACCTACCCCCACCCGGTACGAACCCTGTTATGCAAGGCTCTGATGGGTACCTACCCCCACCTGGTACGAACCCCGTTCTGCAAGGCTCTGATGGGTACCTACCCCCACCCAGTACGAACCCCGTTCTGCAAGGCTCTGATGGGTACCTTTTGATAGTCAATCCTATGGTCATCTGTTTATGAAGATGTGTTGGCGGCTTACTTTTTCTGATCATGCGCCTATTCCATAGGGAGTGATTGATCTTTCTTTTTGACTTTGCTGTTAGTCGTCCGGTTTTACCAGGGATTCTTTGTTTTTGGCTTTCTTGTTTAGCCATCTGGCTTTGCCGGGGATTCTTTTGCTGGTTGCCTCTTATTTAGGCGGGAATCCACTGGGGATTTGTTGATTTTTGTTGGTTGTGCCTCTTGATTAGGCAGATGCTTCAATAGTGGTGAAGGCTTTTTACTTGTTGTTTTTCGCCTTTGAATAGGCTGATGTTCTACTTGAGGATATTTGTTCTTGATAATACCTCTGAGTAGGCGGATGCTTTTTTGAAAGCTTTGTGCTTGTATTGCCTCTTGCATAGGTTGATTTCCCATTTCTTGGGGATATCGGCTCTTTGCTTGCCTCTGAGTAGGCATAGGCATTCTTGGGAGTGAAGGTTTTGTCTTTCACTAGGGATATTCGTATTGGGTGTTATAGGCGATTAACTCCCTGAGGATATGAATTTGTATTTTGCCTTTTGCTGGTAGGCCCGCTGGGGATTTTTCTTTTTGGTGATCCACCAGGGATTTGGTTGTTTTCTTGAGATTTATTTTGAATTGCCCCCTAGGGAGGGATGGAGTTTTTGACTCCTTTCCTTTGAGTTGTTGTTTGAGCTGGCTTTTATTCCTGCTGGGGAATGGGTTTATATGTGCGCTTTTATGCACATTGGCTTTTTCTTTGGATGAAAAGATATATTTTTTCTTTTCTTTTTAGCGATCCCTGGGGAATTTTTCTTTTCTTGGGGGATCTAATCCTTGATTTGATTTTTTTATGATGATGGATTCTTGGCTCCTGACTTTTGTGAAGCTCTTTATTGAGTGGAATGAAGAAATTTCTTCTTTTCTTTTTTGGAGTGTCGCCGCCGTCCATTCCGACGTCCTGGGACATCTCGAACGTTAATGCGAGCGGTCGCGAAAAGATGGTTGAGACTCGCATTTTTTGTTAAAAATATGTTCATTGCTTCCGAGGCGCTCAACACTGAACTATCCTCTAATAGAAGCAAGGTTTTCGAAAAGGGTTCTTTTGGAGTCGCCACCAATGTTTTGACCATAAACATTGGAAAAGGAGAAAAAGGCATTGATTTTAATAAAAAACAAACTTGGTCATTATAACCAGAGTCGGGTAAGGGAGTTAGTTACGTGTGGGGAAGGTATTAGCACCCCACAACGCCCCTTTCGGGCTCCCTATGACGGATTAATTCATTTAAGTAAAGATTACAAGAAATTACGCTATTACCCTATTTTATTCGTACAATATTTAAATATGGCTATCTACATGATTTTATCTACATTGCATACGGAAAGCAGTAAATAAAGCAATAAAAGGGAAGAGAATTGAGAAGAACCTCTGAAGCAAGCTTTATATTATAAGTATTTTATACAGAGGATGCTTTGCTGCAATCCTTCACTCTACAACGACTCTCCTCTCGAATAAACTCGACTCGACTAAAATTTTCTATAAGAATCGAATGCCGGAATACAAATTCCTTAAGTGATTGTTACCTATTAAAGGCAATCAGAGAGATCATTCGAAGGAGGAAGAGAAGAAGACAAGTCTTGGAGTTGTCTGGGGTGTGGAGAATGACAAATGAGGCTCCTATTTATAGATTTCGCAGCCTGGACATCTGGGACGGCCGTCTGGGTTGGGACGGCCGTCCTAACTGCTAAATTTGCACTGAGCAAATCTGGGACGGCCTGTTGGGTTTGGGACGGCCGTCCCAACTGCGTTTTGGGGTTTGGGACGTGCGTCCCAAAGGTGAGACGTGCGTCTCACTTGGTTTTTGGTGTTTGGGACGGCTGTCCCAGTTTGGGACGGCTGTCCCAACCTGTCTTGGCCAGTTTATGCATTCTGGGACCCCCGGGAAGCTTTCCTTTCCTTTTTTGGACGTCGTTTGATGCCGATGTGTGTCCGTTGAAGCTTTATCTTCATATAGGAAGTCTTCTTGGCCTTCATTAAGATGTCGGGCGAGCTTTATCTTCGTGTAGGAAGTCTCTTTAGTCTTTATTGTGTGGATGGGTGAACTCCATCTTGTTACGGGAGGTCTTTCTCGATTTTTTCTTTAATATGAAGCCGGGTGAACTGTATGAAGTTTCCCTAGCTTTTATTTTGAGAGGCCGGGCAAAATTAGGGGTCTACAGCTGCCCCCCCTTCACCTGCCTAGCTAATTTGTCGGCTTGATATGCCGACGAAATTAGTTGGTAGGGGAAGGAGTTAACCCTTTTGCCCGGTCATCCTTCGAATGCTGCTCCTTGCTGATCCTCCGGATGATAAATATTTTGATAGGTACCAACCCCTATCTGGTTTGAGCCTCCTTTTATAAGGCTCTGGTGAGTATTTACCCTCACCAGGTATAAGTCTGTATTTTACTAGACTTTAGTGAGTACCTACCCCCACTAGGTATGAACCTTGTTCTGCAAGGTTTTGGTGGGTACCTACCCTCACCCGATATGAGTTCGCATTTTGCTAAACTCTTGTGGGTACTTACTTCCGAGGTGCTCAGCACTGAACTATCCTCTAATAGAAGTAAGGTCTTTGCAACCCATTTTTGAAATGCTTAGGTGAGTATTTTTACTCCACCTAATGCATTCTGCTAAGTTTTGATGAGTACTTACCCTCATCCGAGTACAAACCTTATTTTTAAGGTTTTGGTGGGTACCAACCCCCACCCAGTGCGAATCCGCATTTTTGCTAGATTCCGATGAGCACTTACCCTCATCCGGTCTCGAACCCCGTTCCGCAAGGTTCCGTGGGTACCTACCCCCACCCGGTCCGAATCTCGTTCCGCAAGATTCCGGTGGGTACCTACCCCCACCCAGTCCGAATCCCGTTCGCAAGATTCCGATGGGTACCTACCCCCACCCGGTCCGAACCCCGTTCCGCAAGGCTCGATGGGTACCTACCCCCACCCGGTCCGAATCCCGTTCCGCAAGATTCCGATGGGTACCTACCCCCACCCGGCCTCGAACCCCGTTCCGCAAGGCTCGATGGGTACCTACCCCCACCCGGTCCGAATCCCGTTCCGCAAGATTCGATGGGTACCTACTCCCACCCGGTCCGAATCCCGTTCCGCAAGATTCCGATGGGTACCTACCCCCACCCGGTCCGAACCCCGTTCTGCAAGGTTCGATGGGTACCTACACCCACCCGGTCCGAATCCCCTTCGCAAGATTCCGATGGGTACCTACCCCCACCCGGTCCGAACCCCGTTCCGCAAGGCTCGATGGGTACCTATCCCCACCCGGTCCAAACCCCATTCCGCAAGGCTCGATGGGTACCTACCCCCACCCGGTCCGAATCCCGTTCCGCAAGATTCCGATGGGTACCTACCCCCACCCGGTCCGAACCCCGTTCCGCAAGGCTCGATGGGTACCTACCCCCACATGGTCCGAACCCCGTTCCGCAAGGCTCCGATGGGTACCTACCCCACCCGGTCCGAACCCCGTTCCGCAAGGCTCGATGGGTACCTACCCCCACCGGTCCGAACCCCGTTCCGCAAGGCTCTGATGGGTACCTACCCCCAGCCAGTCTGAACCCCGTTCTGCAAGGTTCTCAGGATGCACTTTTTGGTAGTTAATCCTATGATTATCTGTTTTTGATGATATGTTGGCGACTTATTGTTTCTGTTCATGCGCCCATTCCGTGGGGAATATTTGATTTGACTTTTTGACTTTTCTGTTAGTCATCCGGTTTTACCAAGGATTCTTTGTTTTTGGCTTTTTCGTTTAGCCATCCGGCTTTGCCGTGGATTTTTGATTTTTGGCTTTTCTGTTTAGCCATACGGCTTTTGCCGGGGATTCTTTGTTTTTGGCTTTTTCGTTTAGCCATCCGGCTTTTGCCGGGGATTTCTGATTTTTGGCTTTTCTGTTTAGCCATCCGGCTTTTGCCGGGGATTCTTTGTTTTTGGCTTTTTCGTTTAGCCATCCGGCTTTTGCCGGGGATTTCTGATTTTTGGCTTTTCTGTTTAGCCATCCGGCTTTGCCGAGGATTTTTTGTTGGTTGCCTCTTGTTTAGGCAGGAATCCTCTGGGGATTTTGGATTTTCTTCTTGATTGTGCCTCTTGATTAGGCGAAGATTCATTTGGGGATTTTGTTGTGCCTCTTGGTTAGGCGAATGCTTCAATAATGGTGAAGACTTTTGAGGGTTTGGATTGCCCCTTGCATAGGTTGATTTCCCATTTCTTGGGGATATTAGTTTTTTGCTTGCTTTGTTGTAAGTGAAGGCTTTGTGCTTCACTATGGATATCCGTCTTTGGGCGTTATGAGCGATTAACTCCCTGTGGATATAATTTTGTAGTTTGCCTTTGTCGTAGGCTCACTGAGGTAGTTTTCTTGTTGATGATCCACTGGGGAATTAATTTCATTCCGGAGATCTGTCTTGAATTGTCTCTCTATGGAGAAATGGAGTTTTTCGACTCCTTATTGGCTGCTGTTGTTTGAGCTGGTTTTGCCTAAGCTCTTATTTTGCTGGGGAATGGGTTTTTACCCTTTTCTCGCGATTTCTCTTTTTTTGCGATTTTGGATTTTTGTTTTTGGATGCGCGTGCCTTTTTTCTTTTGTGCACACAGGCTTTTTAACTTCTGCTGGGGATGAAGATGTTTTCTTTTCTTCTCTTTCCTTTTTATTGGCTCTGGGGAATTTGTTGGCTTCCTGGGGGTATGATGGAGTTCTGGCTCCTGGCTTTGTGAAGCTCTTATTTGATCTGGAAGGTGGAAATTTTTGTTTTTTCCTTTTTTTTGTGGAGATTTTTCTTGATATGCTCTGTTTAGAGACATTTATTTGGCCTTTTTCTGTAGTGGCCTCTGTTAGGGGATGAAAAGTTTTTCCTTCTTTTCCTTCTGTTGCCCCCTGGTGATGTGGAGGATTTGACTCCGTATTTTCTTTGATGGACTCTTATGTAGTCCTTATTCTCCTTTGGGGAATGAAGCGGAGATTCTGGATGAGTTTGCTTGATGACTCATGTGATAATGAAGCTGAGTCATGGAGTAATAATTTTTTGTTTTGCCTTTGGAATAGGCAAGGATCCTCTTGGGGACGGTCGAGCCTTTCCGTAGGTCTTTCTTCTTTGTTGATGTCTTTTCTGGGTGGAAGGATGCTGATTGCAACTCCAAGTGATTTATGTTTGACGACTCATGTGGTGGTGTTGAGTCAGGAAGTAATTTTTGTTTTGCCTTTGGAATAGGCAAGGATCCTCTTGAGGATGATCAAGCCTTTTCCATTGGCTTTTCTTCTCCTTCTTTTATTGGTGTAGAAGGTTGATGACTTCCTTTTCCTTGGATCGAAGGATAGTGGTCGGATCTTTAAATGACTATGGTTTGATGACTCATGTGATGATGATGCTGAGTCATGGAGTAATTTTTTTTTTGTTTTGCCTCTAGAGTAGGCAAGGATCCGCTTGGGGATCATCGGGCCTTTCCGTTGGCCTTTTTTTATGTACCCTCCTTCTATTGGGGTTTGAGGAGAATGGTTGTAGCTATGGTTTTCTTAAAGCTCTTTATTATGCTAAAATGATTTTGATTTCACTTGTTACGATTTTGATTTTCATATGGAGACTGGATTCTGGCTCCTCCTATTTTTAATTACAAGTATGGAGACTATCCTCCTTATATGCATGTTTATTATTCTTGTTTGAAGAAAATTATTTTTCTTGATTTTGACAAAGTCGTATTATGCAACTACTTTGTGTGTGGATGTCCTAAATGCAATCTATTTGTTTATTTATTTTTGATACATTTAGAAAGTAACTGGCCTTCTCCCGTTGGCTCTTATGAATATGCCGATAGGCTCCTCCTTTATGACCATGATGATGGGCTCATCTTTTACTCATCTTTTGGTTTTAGCCCTATCTTTTGCCTAGACCGCCCTTTACGGGTTTTCGATCTAGCGGGCTGCCTTAATTTTTTGCCTAGAATATTTTAGGGGGCTTTTGCCTTATCTTTTGCCTAGATCGTTCTTTCAGGATTTCCGATCTAGCAGGCTACCCTGATTTTTATCTAAAAATATCCTAGCAGGCATTTGTTATTTTCTTATTGTTATTATTTTTATATGCTTCCTTTTTTTTTTTTTAGATGCATACTTGATCTTTGATTAAGGGTCTTTGCACAT